>VYXH01002728.1:354966-419914 GCA_013397275.1 Burhinus bistriatus
AAAGATGGCACTAACTACAAATAAATCACAAGCCAAAGAACAGCAATAAACTTAGAATTTAATGTATATGTTTAAAAAAAATTATTCTCAATGCTTGGTTTGCTTGCTGCCCACTTTATTTTTCACACGCCACAAGCACCTACTGTAAGTTTCCAGGTCACATTATAAATGTGACCAGCAGAGGGAACATCACAGTAATCTCAAGCCTTTATTTATTTTTAGTCTTTATTTATTTTTATTTCTTTTTTTCATTTATTTCTTCTGTCCAGACAACAGTTACAGTGTAGCCTTCTAAACTAATTTCACGAATATCACAGTAAAACCAGCCAGTATTCCCACTGATGGCTTATTGCTGCCACACAGTTCATTCTACCCTAACTCCATACGGAAAATGATGCAAACTCATGTTTCCACCCTTATACCCATCATAAAAATAATAGTTTAAGTGCTGTTGGGTAAACAACCAAAGCATCAAGAACACACCGTTCTTAAAATCTTTTAGGATTTCAAACCCTCGCTAGAGATTCTTGTCAAAATGCTAAACTTAAACTCTTCAGTCTTCCTCAGTCTACCAAATGAAGCAGGGAGTTTGGGAGAACATTTCTCAGGAAAGCCATAATACAAGAGCTATTTGCTTTCTCACTGGGTCGGAAATATTCACTTTAGAGAAGTAAGATTTTTTTCTGTGCTTTCAGAGTATCTACTTTTAAATATGTTCCTATACAGCTGCTGTCCATGTTACCTCTTGCCAGCATCCCTGTCTTCATAACTCCATACAGAAGAGGCCCTAATCTGTAGGCTTTATTTCATCCTGACAGACCCCTTCCTGACAGACATCCCCTCCACTTCACACACAGCATCTCTTGCCTGTGCTGGGATAATTAGCTAGTATAAAGCATCCTTATGGGTGGAACCTTCACTCTCAGGGAGAAGAGTTAGGTCCACACTTAAAATGATGTGTTTGGCTTTCGCCCTACATTTAATTTTATTTCTGCTTTGTGAACAATGACTTTATGATGATTTCAATTGCATGAAGCTTCCAAAAACCTGAGTTGAATTCTTGTCCCTAATCCACCTTTGGACAAGTTAATTGATCACAGATTTGTAAAACTCTTCGAAAGACATTTAAGTTCCTAAATCCACCTGGAATCTGAAGAAACAGGGACCTAAATATGTTTTAAGGTTCCGAGTCCAAACTACACAGACAATACAAGGGATTTAGGGGGAGTTCTCAGGAACAATATTCCTAAATTTCTTTTGAAAGAGGAAGTTATTAGTCTCTCTTACTTTGCTCAGATTTAGGCACAGAATACTCAAGGTTTCAACATGAATTAAATATCTAACACTTTTCAGGAACTCAGTTTTTGGACTGACTAATCAACACTATTATAATTGGGAGTCAGCTTCTCTGATCTTTTGTTTTGCATCAGTAAATTAGAATAACCTTACTTTATCTATTTTCTTTATGTAGAATGACAGTTCTTCGAGACAAAGAACCTTACTACGTATGCTTACCACACCATCCACCATGGGACCAATAACAAAAGCTTATTTGAGACAAGTTACTGGGCTAAATGGGTGAAAAAATTCTTTTCAGTAAAACTATATCTACCGCTGAACAAATGATTACAGTATGACACAATGCAGTCTGACTATTGTTGCTTCTCTCATATCTGTCCCCACTTGCTTTCGAAGATGAACGACAGCCTTGTGAAACATCCAGCTTGTGTATTTACAGCACAAATAAATTTTCAGGTCAGGAATCAAATTTCTAAGTTATCAATGCTAAACACATACTTTAAAAATTTGTGATACTCTGCTTTTTGAAACAGCGGTTAAGACTGAAGTCTTCTATTCACAGGAGAATCAATAAGAGGAGGGGGGGAAAAGGGAAGCGCTTCACAACTCTGAACCTGTTTCTGTCAGATATGATCTCCAGAACTGGAACAGAAAGCCTGGGTTTTAGTACATTAATAGGTACCTGAGGAGCAGCACCAGCCTCCTATGATGTTCCTTTTCCTCTTAATCCTGCTTAGTCTAGTCAAGGACAAGGTTGTCTTTGAGGGGAGACGGGGGAAGGGGGGAGGGAGGAGCAGGGGGAGCGGTTCTCCATTGCATGATTTATCTGACAAGCTGCAGTACATGGCTGTCAAAATCAGGCCTGANGGGGTTTTGCTTTGGGTTTTTGTGGGTGGTTTTGGGGGGGTGGTGGTTTTTTTTTCAAAAGCACACACTGGAGCATTACTGAAAAGTGTATCAAATTGCAAACGTGACCTGGGAACCAACTGCAAATCTCAGTGCTTACCAATGTAAAAGAAGATAGATGAGGATAGAGAATTTATTAATACTCTAGCCCTGTGCACACACAAACTGGCATCACATTTCTATCCTGAAACAGACCAAGTTCCCAATTCTTTCTGCTCCATTTTTTCCAAAAACTAAACTCAGAATGTTTAAATAACAAAGAGTGAGGAAACTTCAGTAGAATAAATCAGTTGAGCCACATACTTTCAATTTGAGTTTTATCTGAGTTTTGGCAACTTACACTTTGTCGGAGCTTGCAAGTTAAGCACACAGCCAGGCACAGACACCCCTGGGACTAACTCCAGGCACCAGTTTAGCATTGCTTTTTTGTTGTTCTTTGTTGTTCAAGCTATTTTCCTACTTTATACTTTGCTTTTAACCTCTTTCTTTCCCAAGTTGTGTTTGTAAGGAAATTAGCGTGATACAAATCCTCTCCCATAAACACAAAGGAATATCCAAACAGAAGCACCCAGGAAAGTCCTTCACATGATAGGGCAATTATGAAACTTCATAATTTAATTTGTGTTGTTCTTTTCAAAACAGCATCTGCCAAAATCACCAATGTCTTTTTATAACACATTTATAAAACATTGTGTAAAAAATGATCAGGACAATTCTACAGGTGTGCAGGATGAGGCAGGAAGACTAAAATCCCCAAAGGACAAATTTCCTCAGTTCACTGGCTATTCTTAGCACAGCAACAGTAACCTTTCTGAGACTAAAATTGTCAATAGTCCCATTTGCACTTTTTCAGAAGGAAAGCCAGGATGCTCTATAGCTGATCCAATACATGAGCCTGGAAATGTGTATGAAGAAAAGAAAAAATACTTAGTCCTTACTCTGAAAAAATCTTTAATAACAGTGCTGAAAATAGATAATTGACCACTAACAATGTGATTTATAGTAGTTGAAGGCTGTGCAATTTAAGTAACTAAGGTATGAGAAAGTCTAACAAGAAGGTTACTCTTATCAATACTTTTGTATGCCCTCTAATTCCATTTTTTTCTCTAGCATCTTGCCAGTATGACAGTGACGGTTCAGGTGAAAGGCCCATCTAGCCCAGTAACTTGTCTCAAATAAGCTTTTGTTATTGGTCACTGGGGAAAAATATATATACATGACAAGCATATATGATATTGCCCCCCATCACAACTACTGTCTCAGCCAACAAATATTTGTAGCTCAGAGCCAGGGTAGTATTTTATGCATGTAATAATTCTCACTGGATTTTCCTTTAACTAAGTTGTCTAATTTCCCTTTGAACTTTTCACTTCATAAACCTGAGTATCCAGATTTTCTGGTAAGGAGTTCTACATCTTATCTTTACAATATAGCTTAATAATCTTTTCCTTACTCACATCTTACTACTATATAGTTTTCCATCAACATCACTCCCCAAATTAATATGGAGTTAGGTGCTATGTTCTCCAGTTGAACATACACCATTGCTCACTCACAAAGGAGAAGGATATTCTTTCTGCTTGAAAGGTTTTGATACATTTAAATGAATAGCTGCTTTACAAGTGAGAAATAACTTCTTTTCAGAAATTATCTGAGCCTTTACAGATCTAACAGTGTAGGAGCTCAGAAGTTAACTTCACCCTGCCTTCCTGTCTCACACGAGGACTAACCATTGCTGGGAGATTACCTTTAACCCTCTCTTGAATCTCCATTGACAGAGAACTCACACCCTCCTCAGTGTGTCCCAGCATGTCTCCTTGTGGCTACAAAGATTCTTCTAACTTTGGCTGCTGTTGGAATTCAGACAGGTGAAAGACAGTCAGCAGGTTATCCAGCCTTTGTGCTTGAGGACAATAGATGGATGGTTTAGCTTGGATGGATTAGCTAGATGCAGTGGCCAGTATGGGCTATACCCATCAACTATTCAAAATGAAGAAATTAAGACTGGGAATCAAGCTAGATAGGAGGGTTACTCAGTTTGCTACATGAAATGGACAATGTATGAATAGGCTCTTTATGAGAGTAATACTTGCAAGCTCACAGTGCAAACTGCTTGTGTTTCCCACTGGTGTCTAAAGTGGGTAAAGTGGGTGAAGTTGGGGTGGACAGGCAGGTATAGGAGCAACCACAAGGGGCTCCACTGAGTAGTTTTGCCTCTAAGCAAATGAAACCCATCCTGCTCCAAAAGAAAATGAGAGGCATACAAGTTTAGAGGAATTATGCCAGGATTATCATATGGCAGACTAAGTCTGAAAGGCCAATAAAGAGAAAATTATCACACTGGGGTCCTCTCCAGTGAGAGGCGGACATATTTTCTCTTATATCTGGAATATCCTTCTGAAAACATGTGTGCTCTGAAACCAAGTCAGAAAGAGGATGAAGGTCACTGTGGCTGTGAAATCTATCATCAGCCATATTAACAGCTGTGGTTTTGATCTTGGGATGGATCGCACGGTTTTGGAATTGAGCATACATCCTCTAGAATAAGGACAGAGTCTGCAAGAGTGATAGACTTTACCAGAACAGCAGGAAAAAACTACTGGCATTTAAGGAGGTCTGCACGACCTGTTAGAGTGAACTGTGGGGGAAGCAAATAGGTGCCAGAGAACACACATTTATGATGACAAGACAATAATGGATAAACATGTGGAAATTCTGTATTTCCAAATAAAGGATAGGTCACAGAATAGGTATAGTCACATAGGAAAGCGGAAACAAAGAGTAACATCTCACCTGGGTGGCAAGAAGGGAATCAAATCCACAGGGCACATGTTCCTACACAAATGCTAGAAGACTAAGAAATAAGAGAGTGATTTGCAGGGGAGTTTCACCTACTTTCATTTATTTTTTTTACCTTAGATAATTTCAATATCCTAAGTATGCTGGAAATTTGGTAGAAGAAAGACAGCCAGGCTACGAAATTCACAAGAAAGCAAGCAGACTTTGCTGGGGTTGGGTGGAGGGAATAAAGCCATATGTTAAAGCGACCTTCGATTTAAACCAACATTACCTATACAAGCAAACATCCAGCCAGGATGATAACACTTAATGAAATACATTATGTGAGAAATCACACAGCAAATGAGAGCTGGAAATGCAGCAGGGACTGAAATTTTAATGACCCATGCTCAGAAAGGGAAAAGACCGTATCAGGACATAACATGAGCAATCAATGAATAACACAGATCAGATGGTTAGGGAACCCAAAAGTGAAGATGCAATTCATTAGTTGTACAGGATCTCATCTTAAAGTATTCCATTGAAGCAACTATACCATACTTTGGTCTCAGGAAAGTACTTTGTCACAGTAACATACTGCCAAGGGAGTAAACGAAGTACAATAAATCTACAGGAGTTAGATTCAGCTCTAAAAACAGGAGTTACAGAAAGAAAGAGAAAGCCCTTAAAAGGTAGTTCAGGCTGTATGAAAGAATGAAAACCTTACAGGTGATACTAGACAGAGACAGTACATATTGGGTCCGAAGACAGGTTTGAGAAAGGACAAAAGAAAACTAACCTGGCCTAGGAACAAAGCAAAAAAAATTTACATACTTGAGAAGGCATCTGACAAAAGCTGAAGTTGTATCGAAAGGAAGAAACCAAGAACGGCCAAATTCTGGCAGACTAAATGTGAAAATACAGTAATGGAGACCCCCCTAAAAAGAGCTGGAGAAACAACAAGTGAAAGGTGTAAAAAAAAAATAGAGTATTTCCTCAAATACATCAGAAACAGCAGTACTGCCAGAAAGAGCACAGCATCAAATGACAATAGCATATAAACATAAAATTCAGGACAAGAGTACTGCAGAGAAACTAGTTATTTTTAATAGTATTCACTGCAGAACAAAGTGGAAAGATGTTGATATTTTCAACCTTCTTTTTCTGAAAGGGAAGCAACTTCAAAAGACATAATGGATAGATCGCCAAAGTGAATGGTAACAAATCTCAATAATTGCTAGTGGTAACCACCATGAAACAGCCCAAAAAATTATAGCTATTCACCAGTAAAAACTAAGAAAAGTCAAGGATGAACAAGGTGTTTTGCTACAGACATTACCAGTATGTAATGTCTTGCTTTTTACTTAAGGACTAGAAAACAGCAAAAGTGGCATCAATTAAAAACAAATCTGAAAAAGTTTCTAAGGGACACTGAAGGAACAGGCCAAATTAGTGGAGAATGTAGTAAGCAATAAGTCAAGTGGACATTTTGGTAAATGTGATCCACTTTGGAACAATGACTGTGACATTTGCAAATTGAAGCTCTGTCTTACAAACCTTTTAGAGTTTCTTAAATGCGGTCAACAAATTTGCATGTAACAAAAGCTCTGGTTGATATAGTCTTTTTGGATTTCAAAAACCCTTTTGAGAAGTTCTCTCACCAAATGCTTTTAAGGAAACTAAGCAACCAGGACTAAGACAAAAGGTCCTGCTATGGATACATAATTGAATAAAAGACAAACACAGCAGATAGGAGTAAATGGTCAGTTCCTACAATAGGTAGGTCTCAGGTGGAGTTCTGCAGGGTCTGCTTTAGACAAGTACTATTTGTCTTATTTGTAAAGAACATGGAAAAGGAGTTAAGTAATGACATGCTAAAGTTTGCCAATCAGTGTTATTTAACATAGGGGGGGCACCTATACAGAATTCCAGAAGACCTTTATAAGACAAAGTAACTCAACTATAGAATGGTAAGTGAAACCCAATGCAGATAACTGTAAAGTGATGTTCATGGCGGAAAAACAGACTTGGCTTTACAAAAATATCCTAGCTTTCCTTGCAAGCATCAGCTGAGTGTTTAGCAGAACTTAAGAAATCAAGTCTAATGAAGGGAGGAGAGTGGACATGGTGGGGAGAGGAGTTTCTGTGTTTCATGTACAACCTGGAAACATCATTCTACTCTGATTTGGGAAGTATATAACAGAACTAAGCAACTCAGAGAAGGTTAAGAAGTATAGTCACAGGTCTGAAGTGGTTTTCATCAAAGGAATTAAGATTTGTAAAGAATAAGCTAGGATTCTTCAACCATACAAAAACGAAGTGAAAAATAAAACATAAATACTCAAGACTGGAAAAATTTTATGACTTCTCAGTGACTACTCTTGCCTTTCTGTAGGTATCCCCTTAGGGCCACTGTCAGGTTTGTTGGATTAAATGGGCCTTCTGTCTGACCTGTATAGTCATTCTTACATAATATGCAAACTCCCAAATTAAGCCCACTATTTCATATTGTCACCAATGACTGACATCAGCAGATTACCAGTATCTCATGATTTGATATTTGCTACTAAAACTAGAAAAGAAGATTGAGACAAGATTTTTGAAAAGGATCTTACAGCTTAAATACAGATAGTAAACATGGGGTTGAACTCTGGTAACAGTAGATCTCATAGAACACTTGCTCCTGTTCTGAGTACAAAAACTAGCAGGCAGCAGCATTTGTAGGCTTAATTACAACCACAGCATTGTCAAAGCAGTGCTGTTTGGTATAATACCAAGTTTTGTGTTTGCTATTCCTCAGCCAGCCTGTACAACTATGTTTTGTAAGACCTAAGGTGTTTGAATTTACAAAGTCTGCCAAAAAGAAGAAAAAAAAAAATTCTTTCTGCAACACCAGTAGCTTGTAACAATGACTCTGGGATCTAAATTACACTCAGAGTTGTATTAAAACTCACCTAATATTGTGGTCCTTTCTTTTAAGCAGTACTAATAGGTTTGCTTGTCATTAACATAAATATACAAGCCAGCCTCTCCATATTCACAAATAACTTCTCATTGTTAAATGGAAAGTGGAGAAGTAGCATCATGTAATTTTTCCACTTACCTCTTTAAAAAGCAAGGCTGTATGTTGTATCTGCAGAACAATGACACCTCTGAACTTGAACAGGGTGCAAATTCATTTCACAGGTGTCAAGCATTGGTCTGTCTGTCAGTGGAGGAAACATTGTGGCCTAGGATCCACATTACCAAAGCAGTAAGCATGTGTCCTGGTTTCAGCTGGGATACAGTTAATTTTCTTTCTAGTGGTTGCTGTGTTTCAGATTTGGTATGAAAGGAATGTCACTAGTGCATATCGTTTTAGTTGGTGCTAAATGATGTTTATACTATTCAAGGACTTCTTTCAGCTTCCCACAGAAGCTGAGAAGGAGCATAAACAGAACAATGAAACAGCCAATGGAATATTCCATACCATAGACGTCATGCTTGGTACATAACTGGGGGTTGGTCAGTGAGGGAAGAATCTGTGATCACTACTCAGGTCAGGCGGGGCAACCAATTCCCCGGGTGGTGAGAGTGACTTGTGCTGTATTACTTTATCTTGTGTATTCGTGTACCCCTAAGGAACACCACTCGTCACTGGTTTCCACTTGGACATCAAGCTGTTGACTGCAACTCTTTGAGTGTGGCCATCCAGCCAGTTCCTTATCTACCGAGTGGTCCATCCATCAAATCCTTGTCTCTCCAATTTAGAGACCAGGATGTCACAAAGGAGAGTGTCAAATGCTTTGCATAGGTCCAGGTAGATGACGTCACTTGCTCTCCCCTTATCCAACAACACTGTAACCCTATCATAGAAGGCCACCAAATTTGGCAGGTATGACTTGCCCTTGGTGAATCTATATTGGCTGTTAACAATCACCTTTTCATTTTCCACGTGACCCAGCAGAGTTTCCAGGAGGATCTGCTCCATGATCTTGCCAGGCACCGAGGTGAGACTGACTGGCCTGTAGTTCCCCAGGTCTTCCTTTTCTCCCTTTTTGAAAATGGGGGTTATGTTTCCCCTTTTCCACTCAGTGGGAACTTCACCAGACTGCCACGACTTTTCAAATACAATGGAAAGTGGCTTAGCAACTTCATCCACCAGTTCCCTTAGGACCTGAAGATGGATTTCATCAGGTCCCATGGACTTGTGTATCTTCAGGTTCTTTAGATGGTTTTTAGTTAGGTTTTTGGTTTTGTTTTTATTTTTGAGCTCTTGTCAGTTTATTACATCACTGAATTACACTAGCCCAGACTGAACAGTGGAGTCAAGATCGTTACATTACAGAAACCAGATGGTTTTAAACTTATGATAAGGGACAGATGGGAATTTCATGATATGAAAATCTTCTTGCACAAAGCAAGGCAGAGGCAGTGGTGGAGGTGGCGGGTGGGGCGGGGTAAGCAGCACTCGGCAGAAGACGCTCTCACAGCGGAAGCTCAAGACGCTGTCAGGGGACATCATGCAAGTACCTCTGGTGTACACATAGCTCCTCCTCCAGGACACTGCTGCTGTTCTGCACTGTTGGTACAGGATGAGAACAATAAAAACAATTTCCATTTCTACTAATGCATCATAAAACTTTTCCTTCCTTTTAAAATACTTTTCCAATCCCTCTTCTCTTTTAAAGCCCTTCACTGTATGTGCTACCAAAGCAAAACCATACCAGGATGTCTTTGAACAAGTTATCAGACCCATTTACCCATAAAACATTCTTTGCTGATGACACTGCCATTTTTATTAATACATTAGACTACTGGCTGTACTGATGTTACAATAACTACTGGTCATAAAAGTGTTGCCTAGCAGGTGGAAAGAACATACGTACAAGATGCAGTCAAATCAACAAAGTCAGCCTGACCCATTACAGAAAGGCGACTCTTGAACTGAATAAATACAAGGTGTGCATAACACATTGCTCTTCAAGGTGAAAATCATATACACAAACACTAGCAAACAGATCTTTCACTTGGCTTCAAAAGAATAAACCAACTATGCCAAACAACTAGACTCTCACCTTAGCAAACTGTACACATTGGTGAAGAAAGAAAAAATTAGGGTTCCTTCCTTAAACAGATGCGCATCTGCAATCTGCAAGAACAAGGAGTAACCTTGTGAATGGTCTAGGCTCAGTTCAAGATAGCTTGACATATCCTCGGGGAAAGATCTTACAGACAGTCCAGATCATGAATAACTATTCCCTGGCAGCAGACAGGTCGCTGGGAATTAATTGCAATTCTATCCTTTGTGTGGTTACACATTAATAATCTGGTTCACACACTCCTTGGGCAGCCTTTATTTAGTATTGCCTTAGATAAGTAAGCCTGCACCTCCCCACCTTTAGTCAGGCTGAGTAGAATCCAACTCTGTAACTCATCTTGTGAACAGCTCATGGAATAAAGACGTCACAAATCATTCTGCCTGTGGTTCTTTAGTGGGCATCTTCATGTCTTTGTCCAGGCTTCATGAATAATGAGCAACAGCAGAGCCGCAGCTGGGCTTATTGGAAGGAAATGCTTTAAATGAGCAGAGGTAACCGTGTCTAAATCCTCTCGGTGCTGTTGCCTAGACATTGGATGGAGCAGGCAAGAAGAAATGCTTTAACAAGAGTGAGAGAATTGGCAGTAACAGCTTCTTTACCACCTTAGGAAGATAAAATCACCATGATGATATAGAAGTCATGGAGTATGGGGTTGCCCAGGACATAAGACTTCTAAACCAGCTCACGGTAGCTCAGCATAGCGCCTTCAGAACCACCATAGTTTTTGCTCGGATTTAAGCATTGAACCCTTATCCAAATTTCAGAGAAAAATTAAAACCAGGGAGAAGAAAGAAAAAAACCAAATACTGAACTCCTATGTCACAAAACTTGTTTCTAGCATTCAGGTTACTGAAAAGCCTACTGTGATAATTCTGCTTCTCCTGTATGCTTTATTCATGCTATTGCAGTAATGGACATACAGAACAAACAAAAGTGTCTTAAAACTTTCAGGTGTTGATTAATGGTGTTTATTTTGCATTTGTGTAAACAAACTGCTATTTCCACTTTCAGATCGAGAGAAGGAAATGCTAAAAATAAATAAATCCTCTAAACAATCCATCCCATTTGGCTCAGGAACAGAACTGTCTCAAAAGAACCAAGAAATGAAGGAGTTACTTTAATGTGGAAGTTATACATTGAATGAGGTACAGCCTATAACATGGTTGAAAGTACTTTCAGACAAAGAAAAAATGGCCAAAGAAAGGAGCTAGTCATGAAATTCCAAATTTGTCCCTGATACATTCTTCAGCTACAACTGTGAATAATAAACACTAGAGTGGGAAGTCTAAAAACTCTTACAAATGTCCTAACACTTCTGCCATTTAAAACAGTAGGGAAAATCCAAGCATAGATGAAATCTTATTCTTATTTCTGCTCAAATAAAGGATTTATCTTTTAGTTTCTCCCTGTCAAAAATAGGAACTAGTACTACTTTGGCTAATGCTTTGCCCTTGTGCTTTCAGGGCTCAGTTAATGGATTAGGAGTAGTAAAAAGACTAAAAATAACATTTTACATCTGGTTGTTATTCATTACAGTAATAATAGCCTAACTCTGATCTGGACTGTGATTAAATAAGAATAGTAAGGAACTCTGAACTGGAGACATCCTGTAATATTTATGTTTGTATTTAGTCTATATTGATGTACACAAAACCATCAGGTGTTCCATTCAAATATGGTCTTTAACTATTTCTAATGTTAAGAACCAGTTCTATTGTCCCTATCTACTTGTCTTGGAAGTAGTTCCAGGTATTCAGTCTTATTTTCCTTCTTAGACAGTAATAATGTGCTTATATTTTAAACTAATCAATAGTAATTTACAGTCATTGTTTTGGAGACTCTGAAGAGCCCAACTGGTTATTACCTTAATTTTTTTTTTTTTTTTTCTTGCTGCTTTCTCAGAATCAATTGTTTTCAGTCACAGGCACCATCAGCTAGTCACAGACACTTCTGTGTTAAGGTTAAGGAGTAACACATATCCCACTCTCTTGTTACTTTCTCATACTAATTTTACTGATCGTATTTGTATCAACCAGACTTGAGTTGCTGAGCTGTTAGGTGAGGAACTAGCCTTTGAAAAACTACAGCCTTCAAACATCATACAAAGTCAGAAAGTAATGACATAGACTTTGTTTCTGGAGAAATAAATGTGACAAAGCCCCCTAATTCTATATGACATACAAGAGAAATGCAGACTGGCAAAACTGCTTTTAGTTGCTTGCTTCCTAAATGGAACATTTTTTCAAACATAAAGATAAGGATTTCTATTTTTTCTTCCTTAATAATTTAAATGATGGCTTTCTCTCTAGAAGCTTCATCACTGAAATGGGAAAGAATGAGAGAAAAATCAAAGGCAACGGGTCATCTTGGAGATTATCATCAATAATTCATTAGGCTCTGTGGTGGTGTTCTGGCCTCTTATGAATACCATTTATTTCATCTTGTAATTATATTAATCCCAGCTGAGAAGTTCTCAGTGTATTTCAGGACCTTCATCTCTGGTGGATGTTAGTATTACATATATAACGTATATTATTTGCATTATAATTATACAGATGAAACAATAACTCTGAATAAACAGCCAATATCTTATTTGTTAGAATGTTATTACTCATTTCCCTTTTTTGCCTATTTTTTTTCAACATTTCTAGTGATATGAGAAGGAAGTTGGCAGTATCTACTCTACACGCAGTTTTGCCTGGGTCCTAGAAACACTGACTTGTAGGCCAACCTGGAAAAGCAGAGCTCTTGTATGCCTGGTTGTGTTCAGATTATGATCAACTATATTTTTGATAACAGACAGAAACCTTACAGGCTTGACTGCAGCTATGATTCCCCAACACAGACTGGGAACACTAAAGACCTTTGCACATGAAGAAACTAGCCGCTCAGACTGGTGTTACTGTAACTGGTTGTCAAAACAGAAATTCAACTTAACTTAGAAACTAGAAGTCTTAGTCTGAAGGTACAGAAATCTCACTTTAACGATTCAGCCTAGTTGTAACCATGTCTGAAGAGTGTCAACACACCAGTACTGCAATACTGGATACGCATAGAATCAAATACTGTCTGATTTCAACCATTCCAGCTGCAACTGATGCTCTATGGCACTAGCAGCATGGTGTAACAGAACGTACAGAGGTTTACAGGCTTAAAAGATAAAGGGTAAGAAGTGAAAGCAGAGGCATAAATGAGTTTCAAGGTGAGCTGGAAGGAGACTGGGAAGCAGAGAAGAGCTACTTGGGAAAAGGAAGTTCTTATGGTGCCATGGCATATACAATGTGTTTCTTTTTCTGCTAAAGTCAATGATAATGACACCTTTTAGATATTAAAAGATGTAACCTCAAAATCCCACTCTGAAAAACACTTTCTAGCACTTCAAACAGGGCAATTATGTTTTGATTGTTGCTAACACAGCTCACATACACTTGAGGGTCAGAGTTTGTGCTGGAAGAAGAGGTCAAAGAAACATTGCTAACAAGGAAAAGAGATATAGGTAGGATACAAAAGCCATGGAAGCCAGTACAGAAAACTGAAGTTCTGAGGCCTTTCTGCAAATGTCTGAACAGCAGCAGTCCATGCCTTGCAGGCTTATGCATTGTCAATCATTCTGCACTGATCTAAAGCTCAAAAGATACTCCCCTCAAGAAGTACCCACTGCTGAAGAAAATACAGCAGTCATTTTTTATATATATATATATATATTTATGTAGTAATTGTCAGACAAACTGGTAATCATACATGTCTGCATGCACATCTTATCTCAAAACTGAATCCTGGCTTGGCTTCCAGTTAAAAAAATAAGTAAATCCAGCTCATGTCAACTTTGCTAGAACTGGTAACCTTCCATGAGGCTTATATGTCAGAGATGTCCCACTGTGTAAATTAAAAATAACAATTGCATTTAGGAAATACAATCAAAGTATCCTCAGAAGTGACTTCTTTTCTAAAAAAGATATTTGTTTAGTGTTAGCTATTGGTAACCAAGAAGTTTTTGTTACAGTCTGTTCACTCAGTGAAAATTTAAGATCAGCCCAAAGTATTTTATTGAAACCAGCCCCAGGGATTTCCCTTTGCAGTCAGAGCTAATCAGGGGGAAAAGAAGTCAAAGAGAACACAATCAACAAAACACTGCAGGTAGTTTTAATGAAAGCCTAAGAGTCACTAACAAGCCACCACAATCATACTAAAAAAGAATGAACAAAGTCATCTGCCCTTAGGTCAACACAATCTCCCCAGAATGGAAGATTCTCTTTACACCTTCCAAACATGTATCTAATAAAGAAAAGCAGCAAAATCCATGATGGAGAAGTGTTATAAAACACTGATGTTATATGTGAACAGCACCAATTTACGTTAACAGATGCACACAGCCCTGTAACCGGGATTGAAAGCAAAATCAATAACTGATCTTGTTACATTTCAGACAGAGCCAGTGTTGGGTAGGCTTCAAATATCACTGCCTTTCACAATAATGGACCCACAAGAAAAAGTATTTTTCCTTAATTTATATCACAGGAAAAAAGTTATGAGGACAACAACTTATTTAGTACCTTTGAGACTTTTGAAAGATGATTCATTACAAAAAACTCAGCAACATTAAAAAAGCAGAGCCAAGTAAGAAGATCAAGTAATAGCAGGATAGGTCCCTTCACTGTTTGATCTTTAGCAAGTCACAACCTTGTTCACTACCACAGAAGGAGAATTTAGCTCAACAGGAGGTTGGTCATATAGCAAGCAATATAGAGGGGACCCATGCATAGCAAGGAGGCAACTCAATTTCCTTCCCTACTACCAGGGTATATATTAATGCCTTAACTCCTTTAATTGTATAACCTTCACACTGAGAAAGCTGTAGCAATGCTGTTTTCTACCTGATTTCACTTGCATGGAACACTGACAGCTGTTAATGATGATTAAAAGATACATCTGCAATGACTGCAATGTAAACCACCACTAAGTACAGTATGAAAAAAGTTCTTTAATTTTCCCTTGAATATCAGCAATTACAAACCTGTTTGGTCTTCAGAACACAGAAAAATTAAATCCTAAACAAAAAGAAATGCCACACATCACAGAAGCTAATGGTTCTAAAGAAAACACTGGTATGTTGTCGCAGATTTCAAAAAAAAGGTCACTGTACATTGTTTTCTGTATTAGTGAGATTATTATTTAAAATAATTTAACAGTCTTGATTTCCAAAAGATGGAAATTCATAGTATGCCAGATTTTCAGGGCATGAAAATCGTAACTTTTATTCCTCTTTTGATTAACGTCTGCACTAAAAAACTTACCTGGACAAATACACTTAAGAAAACCTGCTTACCTATGCAGTATCACGATATAAAATGCTCCTTGGAAAACACAGCCTTTATGAATACAGGGGACAGGAAGAGGCAGAGAACAAAGAAGGGAGGAGCAAGTTGTGTACTCACTGAAAAACTAGCAAACTGCTGTAGCAAAGAGATTTGAAACACTGATTTGACATTGTACAAGAATAGCAACAAGATTCTATATTTGGTAATTAATTTGTGGCAAATTATTTACCCATCCTTGAATTTAATCTTAATATTTTTGACCCTATTCTCTTCTTTAATGACAGATTAACAAATTTGGGCAAGAACAATGTGCTACCACAAAATCTTCAAGGAAGAGCAAAGAACCAGTACACATGGGCATTTGCAATAAGCTACCACCTGCATATTAAGATATTGTCTCTCAGAGAAATCTATCAATTAAACATAAATCTGAGCTTCTTTTGTTGACACAGGAGCCTATTTTGTCTCATGCAAAAATTCTGTTCTCTGACATGAGATGAGGAAACCCAAAATAAAGACCATCTTTTTCTCTGTGTACTTCTTACCTGCAAGGAGTAAAGAAATATTTTCTATATTCAAAAAGGACAGTTTGTCCTAATATTTCTGTGCCTGAATGTCACCAGACCTGGCAGAAACAAATCATGATCATGTAAACTAATCTTTTTAAAACTTGAGATGAGCTTAAAATGTAGCCTCAAGCGAGAACTGAATGATACAGCAAAGTCAGATCTTGAAACTCCAGGTAATTGATATTTTCCACCAGTACCTTCTCTAAAATAATCAGGTTTCTGGGGAAAACAAAACTGCTGATGGCCATCGTGTTTGTTAAACAATTGATAAAACTAACATAAATCAACTAAAATGCTACTTCACACTGTAGACAAAAATAGAGAAAATAGTATTTTCTCATTCGAAATGTCAGAGTAGAGCCATTCTGCACAGGCGTTTGTGGCACTTGTTCCTTCTCGTGTCTATGAACTGAGTATCTTACCAAGTGTCTTTTACTTCATCACAGAACTGAATTACACCAGGTGACATTTTCAATGTGTTCACATCTGTATCAGACAATCTTTTACACTGGAATTTATCTGACCAAACATAGCAGATGATCACTTGTTCACTCCCTCATCCAAGAGAAGAACCAGATGGCATCAGAACAACCCTGCTAGTGGCAAGCTCAGAACATACAGCAGGAAGTAGTTCCTCACGCTAAATAGAGATAGTCTCAGGAACTACTTCCCGTCAACAGTTACGGATGTCATCGTTGCTGTGTTGGTTGAAGAAGACCAATCGTGTTTACAGGAAAGAAATACACTGAGCATTACACAGAAAACACATCCAACCTAAGAAGGCTATGAATTACAAATGTATATGAAGATATTGGGGAGTATTATATATACTCACTGTATTCTTATACTTTTTCATCTTTATCTGTTGTTGGGCACTATCAGGGCCAAAAGGTTTCATTCTTGTTGACACACACATGCACAATACTGTTACAACCAAATCCAGTTTTCTGTTTAACACTTATTATTTTTTCTATGTCTGTTTTGCGCAGGCATTTCTTTTGGGCTTGCTAAGCACTTGACTAATTCTATGTGAAAGGTTTTACCCTATGCTGGGACCAATCATTTCCAATTGCATGGACTGAATAGGCTCCTCCACTGCCAGCATTTCTGGATCACTTTAGAACATAGTTAAAATGTATTTCTGGCACAAGACTACCAGGTAAACAAGAGCAGATCAGAGAAAAACTTTCTTGACCAACTTTTGCAAAATGAAAGCAAATGATCTGATCCACTTTCTTCAAAAACCATTTGTCTTATGTCTTTTCTTGTTCCAGTGCGACAATTGAAATCAATATTGCTTCAGGTTTCCAGATTGTTTTATAGAGTTAAAAAGGTCCCCCATTTCTGTTAAAAAAGTTTTATTTTGCAATATGCTGCATCACAACCATTCTTTATAGGTTGCTCTTTGAAAAGAATGAGGAGGCAACTGTAGAAATTAAGACTTCATCTCTGTCACTTTAATTGCAAGCTGCCAAATTTCTTTAGTTATTGAAAAAAACAATAAACAAACAAAAAAACCCCACCACTACCACCAAAAAAACAACCCAAATTTAAATGGTAATTCTGCTATGTAAGCATAAGATATTTTTTTCCAATTTTGGGCCACTCCTAATCAGGAAAAATTCCCACTCGTCTGAGAGGTACTATAATTTCACCACAGCAGAAAACAGACTCTGACCAGCAACAACTCCACTCAACAGTTTGGAGTGGGGTTTCTGCACCCCAGAACTTAGGGCAGGTGCTCTGAACTTCAGTTCACTAAGACTCGGCCATCAAGTGACAACTCTGATTCCTACCTGTTACTCTCCAGATAGCCACAAGAATAGAAATGAGAGAAACTCCAGGGAAAAGGGTGAGCATAAAAGGGGACTGGAATGGTCAGTGGAGGGGCAATGAAGGAGCTCAGAAAACAAAAAAAAATTAATGCACATATAATAGAACATAATACTTCAGTGGATCCTGATAAGGTCGTCATTGCAACTCTACCAACAACTGTCTATTCCTGGATGGGGACCTGGGAGCACACCTACACTGTACAGTGAAGTGAAGTACAGAGCTATACATGGCTTCAGCAAGCTCTAGAGAACAGAGATGTTCTTGAGACAGCTATTGATAAAAAAACATCTAATTGTGCCTGCTACTTGTATAAATTAATCTAAATTTTTGAGATAAAAGTTATTACTACTGAATCTGTACACTAAATTCCTTGGGTGATGTTAGAAATAGAAACCAGCATTCTGGGGCAACATCACCCTTCAGAGAAATCTAGGCTCAGGTGGATCTTTGAGAGTCTCCTTTTTGTTATTACCCTATCAATAAAGTCAATGGGTAAAACTCAGAATTTTAGGGATTCATAGACCTTCAGAGTGGCCTTTGCATAGCGAATGACAGTGAGATTTCATTCTGGTAATTTATTTTCACTCCATCTAAGCTATTAGAGTTTAGGCTTATGGTGATTTCCAGAGCTATAACAAAAACAGTTCAAAAACCCCTCATTTTTTAACATCCATGATGTGTCCTTGCCATCTTCTAAACCTATGTGGGAAGTAATAAGCTTCTTTATGTTAAAACTGGTCAGACCTGGTTGTTAAGTGCTCATTACATAATTCTGTCAGTGAATTAGACACACAATGCTCAAACAGTTTTCTTATTTTTGTATTATTATACACTTAACTCAGTCAGAGAATGAACTTGACTCAGTGTTGTTAGATGGGAATTAAATTGTTCACATGCTCTTTACAACAAGGATTTAAGGGAATTTTTTGAACATAGCTAGGTTCCTGCCAACATAGAAATACAGCTGTGCATACATACTTCTGTTTCTACTGAAGGTTTCTGCAATAGAAAAGAAAACAAACCTGGAAGCAGGGGAAAGCTAAGCTACTCCAAATACTCTGCGAGTTCTCCGATATTATGTCTTCTCTGTTCCAGCTCTTAAAATGTAATTCTCCCTAGCACTACAAAATTGGTGATCAACTCTAGTTAATTCTTGGCTCCAAGGTTCTTTCTCAGCAGGACTTTGTAGTATCTGTTTGGGTGGATGTGGAGAGATACTCAATGCTTAGACTATGTAAACTTGGACTAAAAGGAAAAAAAAGCATGAGGGAGCCTGAGTTGTTTCTGGAGTCTTGATGGATCTTCGGACAACCTGACTGTACCTTTCCTTCTGCTCTCAGTGAAGGTAATTTACTCAGTGAAGGTGATTTTCTTACCTTTGGGCTCCTGCACACAGAGCAATTCTGACGTATTTTAGCAATTATTACCCAGCTTCATTCTAAGGCAGATTGTCATCCATTTCCTTCATCTTACACATACTGCCAGCTTTCCAATGGCCATCAACACACAACTTAGAAAAATTGCAGATAAGCCTAACTTTCCTGAAAGATGTTTTTGAAGAAGTCTGTTAGTTTTGTGGAGCTATTTCTATGGAATATTAACATTAATCTATATTTAATCTTCTCAGGACAACTAATCAAAACAGAGACTATCTCAAGTATGGAAGGAGCATAATGGTGTCATTGCTGTATAGCCACCAGTGTAACAAGAACTACTTATGCCCCAAACTGCAAGAATATGGCTATTTTCTTTCACCTACAAAGCAAGCTTCTTTGTTACCTCTACACTGTGCTCCAACAAGTTTAGCATTTTTAGAACTTGTGACCCTCTTGCTCCTGTCTCAACACATGCTCTATCCTTTGCACCAGCTCACCTTTTCTATGAGAAGTATTAACTTCTCCAGTGCCAATAAAGATGCTGTTAATTGCTCCAGTACAGCTTTTGTGCTTCTCTGCATTACATCATTTTAGACAGCATTTCAATTTACTTATACTTATCCTGTGTGCAACTTTTTCCTTCAGAAAATAGGAAATGCTTTACAAGTCATTAAAATGCACCTGCAGCAATTTTGGAGTAGGTAAACCTAACAAAAGGAGTTTAAGTGATTTGTCCAAGATGAGTCAGTAAGTACAGCGATAGACAAATCCTGGACATGTAACATTTTCTTCTCTCTCAAACCACAAGATGAAAATGCTGTTATCTCACTAGCCTGTTCTTACTCTTTCAAGTAAAATTTATTCCACCAATACACGGCCTCTGAAGTCCCATTTCTGTGATAATACACAGATTTTTCATTAGAACTTGACAAAATGCTTAATACTACTGTTTATTTCATCCCACTCCAGACAAAATAACTGGGGACGAATAATAACTGGATCCTAAAAACTATGAATCTTTAACATACTCTTCTTCCAGAACAGTGAAGAACAGATGAAGAACAACATCTGATTACCAGCTGCATAGAAATTAAACCTTTGTTTTCATGTAACATTTTTATTGGTTACGTGCTGTGCTAATATGACAAATGTATTATAGCTGAAGTATTATAATGAATTGCGTGTTTGTATTAGTTTGAAAGTATTTTTTTACCAAGTTTGCACTTACATCATTTGCAAGTCAATACAAAAAGGAACACAGTGAGAAAACTAATGTAGTATATGTTGTATTAGTCTCTTTCTCATTAGTGTCAGAAATTAATCGCAGCATGCACAAAAAACTCAGTACAATTCTACTTCACCCTTATGGTTAGTGAATAAGGGAATCCTCAACAGAAAGCCCCTGTGGGACTCTGTCTCACACAAAGCTCTCAGCCACAGATGAGATAAATTCCTAAATAAAACCTGGGGGAAAATATTAAAAAATACAATTCAGTTCACAGATCTTTACCTGTAACGTCTGCCAGAAGTTTATGCTGAAAAAGAGCTGAAGGGGAAAACCAGTTCTGAGAAACACAACTAATGAAACCTTTTTCCTAAACATTAAAGTTCCATGGCTGGACTCTCAAAAGTATCACAAAGTGAACTTTCTATCCCAAGCTCTCTCAGGGAGAACTATTGTTTCTGTGATGTGGCTTCTCCGGTGTCCAAAGAGTAGTAATGTATTGTATCCTTTCTTTCGGTAAAGTGGCAGGTAGGAACTCATTCCTCTAATCCAGGCATCCGTTTTTAGAAATGTTTCAGAAATACAACATCTTTGAAATTACTACTGTTAACTCAGATTTGTTTTCAGTTGGCTAACAAGTTCAGAAACTACTAAGAGATACTTGAACCTCATGTAGCCTGATCTACAATAATAAAATTAATTTTCAAAGGAGAAAGTGGGAGCTGTTTACTAATGCTTCAAGCCTCTTGTTAGTAAATTTGGACTGCAAGAGAAAAGGTGTTGAAACAATCCATACTAAAAATGCAAATAAATCAAACAGGCAATGGAAGATTTTTGCTAAAAAGGTCTATGTGTTCAGTAGAGTTCTCTCAAGTGACAAAAGTTATAACCTCCACATTACATCATCTGAAGGTCTATCCCACCTTCATTCTTCAGCCACTGTTTCTAAGAGACTCAGAAATGTCTCCTTCACTTTATACTAACCAGTTGCTCATTTAATTTCCTTTGAAGTCTAAAACTCTCAAGCAAATGGGAAACAAAGAAGCACACAGGCTAAAAGAGTTAAATATATCAAAGTTTTTTATAGCAGGAAAATACTAGAAAAAAACCTATCATCAGGCCAGTTTCCAGCAAGTTAGATGTTAATCTACCTACTTCTATATCCTGTAAGTTCCATTATTTGCAAATTTCATAGATACAGGTTTGATTGGGGGAACACCTAGGAGGAGGAAGTGAGCAGCTTCAAGTCGGCTTTTTTGCTGTGATTACAACATATTCTAAAGGCCTTTACTGATTCTCCAGTTTACCCATCTCTAATCTCACATTCATTTTCTTCTAAAACGTTACAATTTTGCTTTTATGCTCCAATAGCAACACTACTAGATCAGTCAATTAAAAAAGCTATGTGCACTGTACTTGAACACTAATAAAGTAATATGCACAGAGCCATCAAATTTTACCCCGAATAATAAATCTAATGGTCTTGGCCAATAATGCTAACCCATCACAACATGGGGCGATGCATTTGAAGACAAAAGTATCAGCAAATGTAGATGATTTTTGTTACAATGACTCATATGAATATCTTAAGGGGCCAAAAGCAAAAATTAAGATACAGTAGTAGGGGTATTACAAATATATATTGCTTGCTATGAATGGGAGGTACATAAATGCAAATAATAACACAGAAAGCGAATAATATGTGTACTCTTCCTATTTAAACAAAACAAAACAAAACAACAGGTAATAATGATAATATGAAAGAAATACGTATAATAGATATGATACACACATATGAATATAAAGATAATATAAACAACAACCTTTGCTTCTTTAACACTTTTAGAATTTTCTGCATTCAGAATAACATCATTATATATCAACAGCTTCAATCCACTTCTTCCCCTTCAATTCCTCAGCACTCCAAAAACTTATCATTATCTTTAATTAATTAGAGCAATTTCCAATACTTATTTTCCTTATAGTCTTAAAGACTTTCTGCCAGGAAAAAAGGATGAAGGACACTTAAATTTCAAAGGAAGTTATGGTTTTTCCTCTAAATGTACATTATCATTTCAGTATTTTTAATAAAAGCTTAATCAAGTTCTAATGGTGATTGTCTTCAAAGAAATAATCAGTTTTCAGATCCTATGCTCCAAATGTAAAACCATGCTTTCTATGTGAGCATTACAAGGTTCTACTAACACCTTTATGCCTTTTTATTTTCCTTCCAAAAAATAAGGAAAAAAAAACCCCAAACTATTCCCTGAAACAATATTCATCTGTTTAACATAACTAGCATCCTAATGTTTTTAGTGATGACAACATCATTGTGTCTCACTTTCATTTCACTTGTAGAGTCTGGAAAGGGGCCTGATCAGAAACACCTCTAGCACGACCACTGTTCTGTGGCTGATAAAGACAAAGGCAGCTTCTTGAATGTTTCCAGTTAATCTGGGCTGCATTGACTGAGGATTCCGGGTAACAGGGATACATCTGGCAGTGGACATCTTGGCATTGGCTGCAGATCAGCCATTGCTGTTGAATGGACCTTTTCGTCATTGAAGTTTAGCATCTCACAATAATCAGCATTATCCTCCTGTCAATCCCATGACACTGGAGGCGATCGATGCCTCTTTACCATTAGCCTTCTCCTCCTGTATTGTACTTCATTTACTGTGTCTGTAATACAGGAAGGAGATGCAGATGTCTTTGAACCTGTTAGAGGGTGGGGATGGAGTGCCCCCACTACACAATGCGCTGCTGGTCTATAAAACAAAGTATGTCAAGCACCAGAGGATATGACCTTAAGCTACCAAAGGCAGAAACAAGGAAAGCTTCCTGAGTCAAAATAAAAATGAAACATCATTCACAGTTAAGCTGTGGAACCCCTTGCCACAGTCTACTATTGCTGCCATAGTCTTTACATCAGGTCAGATTGTAACGAGAGAAACACGGGATGAGGCAGGGTGGCAGAATGTTAACTTCTTTCCAAGCACTTGATAATTTGCTGTGTTTGAGGCAAGGCTGCTGGGTCGGACAGCCCTCCCCATCTCCCCCAGGTCCTACTCACTTAGCAGCTCATGCTGCAAAAGCGGCGCGTCAGCGCTGGCACGCAGGACCACCGCAAGAAACCCCCGCAGAGCCCCGCGAACCGGGGCGGCCGCCATGCTCCCTGACGGCGCCAGATGCAGGCACATCAGGAGCAGCAGCGGGATGGCGCCACAGCAGGAGGGGGCTGGCAGGGGAAGGAGCGGGCTTGAGGCACTTGAGAGACCGGCCGAGCCCAGGGTAGTGGAGGAGGGAGCCTCACCCCCGTGCTGCCGTGCCAGGTCGCTGCCGAACTGCTTCTGAGGGAGCAACCGCCGGCGGGGCAGTCCAAATGGTGAGCGACCATCGGCAGGGCAGTTCAAAGCTGGGGTGGGGGCAGCATTGGTGGGGCAGTTCAAGCAGGAGGGACTGTTGGTGGGTCAGTATTTAGCCTTTGATTTTGCAGTTCATAAAATACCAAGGCCTGGCAGAAGTGTGGGGCTCGAGCACAATGTGGTTTTTGTCACAGGTTCCATAAAGTGACCGTGTTTCCAAAGTTTTCGAGCCCACAGTATGGCAGAAATTTCAGGATGAGGCATATAAAGGCGACGTGAGACTGACTAGGTCTAATATATTCAAAAAATTATAATTATTCCAGTGTGCTGCAATGTTAATTCTGGGTATTTTATTTTTATAATGCAATAGAAAAAGGTAAGATATCCCAGCCACTTGTTATACTTTTCTCAGGAAGCATTCGAAAATTGAATTAAATTGTTTCAGGGTGCACCAACAGGAATATGGAATACCCTGCCTCATATTTTAGAGTATTTAACACTTTCTGACAAGTTTTTTGTTCTTATGAACCAGGCTGTAGTTTTGTTGTGCCTTTTAAACTGCCCAGCTCTTACACTGACTTTTCTACAAAATTGGAAGAGGCTAACTCCATGTTAGAAAAGATGGAGCTGTAGATGGTAATTACCAAAGGGAAGCATCCACACTTCAGAGCTAATCCTTATTCAATACGTGACTGTGTTGCAGTTACTAGGGAATTCTCAACACCTTCTAAAGTTTCTGCAACCTCTATAGCCTGACCCCACTGACTTAGATCCTTCAGGATGCCTCTCTACTCCTACTGTAATTGATGTGTCTGGGACTTGGTCATAATTTGATATGTAACAGACAACTGTCCAAACACATGAAACACCTTAAGAAAATGTTCAGATAAGGTAAGATTCACTTTGATTCACTTCCTCCTCCTCCCTTCCTTAAGACATCAGCTGCATTTAAAGACTCAGCAGTGTATACAAGGAACAAAGTTAAACTTGACAAGCCAGCTTCATCTTGGATGTTTAACGATATCTCTGTGCTCTGTGCCAACATTGTTAACATATAACACAAACTTTTTTTATGTAAATGAACAGTAAATTATTTAAAAAGAAAGTTCTATACTAGATTTTTTGGCATCCATATGCTGTACAAAATGAAGCTTAATGTTACAGTCATTGCAGAAGTTATTGGGAGAAGGAAATCCTTTAAACAGAAAATCTGTTCGTTCTGAAGTTTGTAGAGGATGATGAAAATCCTTTGACTAGAAAAATGATTTGAAACAACCCTTGAAAAAGAGCACTCATAACATCTATGTAAGGACAAGATACAGGGAAAGCAATTAAGACAAAGAGCCCACTATTTGATCCATATCACTTTGCCTTGTGTGCTAATGCAGCCATGAGAACCAGGTGTTCTCACAGAACTCACAAACGAGACTGGAGTTCTCCTCTCTCAGCACAGATGTCACAGGATAAACATCTGCAACTGACCCTGCTCTCTGAACTCCCTTTCTAATCAGTGGAGAGAAATGGGTTCTCCTCTGAAGCCATTTATCTCACCCATTTTAGACAACTGAATCCTAGAAATGCCTGTTTCTCTGTCCGTCAGAAAAGAGAAAATGGGTGAGTAGATATCAGGATCTTATCTAAAGCTGAGTAAAACGAATTTCTGTTCCTTATTTCTCTGCACTGTATGCGCCACTCTCTGATGTTAAACAAATCCATGAAGGAAATTTACATCAGTAATTGAAGAACTTTAATTAGAGAATACAAGGATGACTCAACTTCCACTCCAGCTTTCCTCCAGACAGGCATAGTCTGTTGCAAAAGTCTCATTCCCTTCCTGCCCCTTCATCAGAAAAGTTCTTACTGCTATTAAAGCCTCTGTGCTATTGCTTTGCAAAAAGGTTGATCACCATAATTGCGTTTCTGCACAGAGTGGGTGCCTCTCTAAACTGAAGAAGTGCAGAAACAACTGGAAAGAGATTAGGCTTTTCACTTGCTTGTGAATAAATTGGACTATTTAAACTACAGCAGCAGGAAGCTTAGAAAGAATAACTTTAATATTGTTTACTATGCCCTGCATGAAGAGCTGTGATGTGGGATACTTATCATTACTGTGCAAAGTCATTTCACAGTATGTTTATCCTGCAAGATCATGTAGTTGGTTGGACATTGCTTACAGATACAAGATGCTTGGCTGTGGAGCAGTTCAGTTGCTTAACTTTCAGTAAACTTTCAGTTAAGCAAAGTTTTGAATTTGGATCTGCTAGCTGAAGAGTTTAAGTTTACGTCTGCAGCACAAGTTGCTGTCAGTCTTACTCTCCAAATGCAATAGCTCAAACGCATGCTGTGTGTACAGTGAGACTTCTTCCAGTGAGTTGCCCCCTCACGCCTTGATTAGCAGCTCTGAACCAGCGTATCTGTGTCCATCTGTTACTAGATCCAGCAGTACTTTATGGGACTTTTAAGTTGCCTTCTGTAAGTGACAGTGATGAATAAAAAATCAGGAAATCTAACATAAGCATTTAAATAAAATGACAAGTGGCCTAATGTAAAGAGAGAAACTAGAAAGTACGCAGGTGGAATCCTTTGCTGACAGTGAACAGCAATGTGGTGTTTCTGAAATGAGCACCATCAGATTTGATCACAGCGGAAAGAGAAAGATCTGCTTGATCTTTTTGTTGTGTTCATTCAGGAGAAGCTTTAGGAAGTTTGCTACAGATTGCAATGTAGCATATACATTTTTCAGCTCCTTTCATAGAAATGCATAGTTTCAGGTTCTAATCTGCTCAGTACTTGTAATTGTCCAAAATGGCAGCTGCCACACAAACAGACACTTGTTTCTCTCAGTGTGGGTATGATATCTGAACCAAGACAAACAAAAGTTCCATCGCATACAATGGTCAAGGATCACAAATATATTCTATGAACCCTATCTTCAGAGCCTTTTCTTTGGACCCTGGTGTACTTCAGAATTCCACCTGAAAATACTTTCAGCACATACATTAGCTCCAATTCATCATACATTGGAAAAAGATGTTTTTCTCTCTTCTTTTCTGTTTTTACATTGTTCCAACTTTCCTAGCAAACTAAAGGCAGAGTGTGTAGAGCTTGGAATGCCCCATGAAACTCTTGAATCAGAACAGGAATATAAGAAGGAAGAAGTCAGGAAAGCAAATGTATGTGAGAGACAGCATTATCACGGCTTTCAGATAAGAAAGCCAATTGACATGTTCAGACCATTCCAGCCTCCAGCTATTTCTCTATGTTGAAAGGAACTAGGACTGCTAAGTCCAGTTTAGAGATTTTGCTTTTGGAGGTACGGATGAGCTTCCATTTGGGTTGACCACTCTTCTAACTCTGCTTTCACAAGTGACTTGTGAAGTTACCTCACTTTGCATAATCTCAGTGATCAATCCCTCCTTTGTTAGTATAACAGAAAAGAACGGAATCTGAGGTAGCTCATTTTTCATACTTCTTAAGTGAAAGAAATCATTTCGGATGTCATAAAAACTCCTGTTGTTATGGACACTGTAAAAGCAGACCATCAAAAGATTTCTGTGGTCTTAACTAAGGAAAATTTTCGGAGGAAGTGATAATATAAAAAATTCACAGGATGAGCAGTACACAATAATTCTGTGCCATCTCTGAAATAGCTTTGTTTTACTTCTGACAGAAGTTTTAGCAAAAACTAGTAACAGAGGAATAAGCTTTCATCAACACTAATATAGGAAAAATACCAAGACAGCCAGATGCCTTCTGAACTACTTGTTTCTCAGTCTTTCGGATATTCCCTAGTGTAGTGTTTTTGTTATGTACATACAACTATGTACATATGACAACGGACGATGCCAGAGGTATTGCCAAGGTTGGAAAGGCCTACCGCTGTATCGCGACCACCTCCATGAGGAAAAAAAGGCAGGTTGTAGATCTAGGTAACTCCCTTCTGAGGGGAACAGAGAGTCCAATATGCCGGGCAGACACTCCTCTTAGGGAAGTCTACTGCCTCCCTGGGGCCCAGGTAAAGGACATCATTAGGAAACTTCCTAGCCTGGTATGACCCTCGGACTATTACCCATTTCTGCTTTTCCATGTGGGTGGAGATGAAGCTGTGATGCATAGTTCAAGAGTGATCAAAAGAAACTTCAGGGCCTTGGGGTCGTTGGTAAGGGAATCTGAAGCACAGGTTATTTTTTTCCTCTGTCCTTCCAGTTGCAAGCAGTGGCACTGGAAGAATCAAACAGACCCAGTCTATTAATACATTGCTTCGTAGCCGGTGTCACCGCCACAATTTTGGGTTTTTCAGTAATGACCTACATGGCACCAGGCCTGCTGGTGTCGGATGGAATTCACCTTTCTGAAAGGGGGAAGAGGGTCTTTGCTCACAAGCTAACGGGGTTCATTGGCAGAGCTTTGATTAGGCTTAAATGGGGAGGGGGATAACATCAGGCTGTGACAAGCTGTGGGATGACATGCCAAGGTTAGAGGGATGGGATGCTAGTGAGGGCCCTCAACCTGTTGCTCTGAAGTCCTACAGAGATGAGCCAGGGGCTCCTGAGGGAATAGGAGCCAAGAGAGAAATGCCAGTGAAATACCTCAAAGGAATTTAGGCGTGTTCCTCTAAGACAGTGATATGGCTGACAGCCCAGCTGAAGTGCCTCTACACCAATGCAGACAGCATGGGCAGCAAACAGGAGGAGCTGGAAGCCATCTTGCTTCTAGAAAGCTATGACCTAGTTGCCATTAACGAAACTTGGTGGAATGAATCCCATGACTGGAGTGCAGCTATCGATGGCTACAGCCTGTTCAGGAGGGATAGGTAAGGAAACAGGGGTGGAGGGGTTGCCCTCTTCATCAAGAAATGGCTAGAGTGTGAAGAGCTGTCTCTGAAGAATAGCCATGAGCAGGTTGAAAGCTTATGGGTATGAATTAGAGACTTACCGCAACTGATGATATATTCTTATGATTGCCCTGTAAAACATCAAGAGATTTCTAACCAGTCAACTTCATTTGAACAGGGGATTCCTTTACATCTTCTTATATTTCTGAATGAGAACTAGTCACATATAAGTCATGTTCTGAAAGAAATAAACTATTTTCACCCAGCTTATTTTTGCTGCTATTACCATAGTCTCCAATTTATGCATGCTTAAAGATGGTATAAGCTATCAGCAATGCGTTATCAGTTGTATTGGTTAGACAACTGATAAAATTATAATTGGTCTTTTTCTTACTCTCCCAGTTATTTTATAAAATGGGGGAGAGGAAAATGCCCACTTCTGATCTTTTTTTTAAACAAAATGTTTAGCTCTTTCTTGATGTCTTTTCCTGGTGCTCTCTATGTTCCTAGGGAGTATCACCTCCCCATTTAATTTTGCTACTTTCACTAGCATAAATTGTTCTGAAAGCCTTAATTCTTTATTCAGAGTATTCTGCTTTTGTCAGATGATCTGCCTTAATTCAGATTTCCTTGAGAAATGTGCTATTTTCCCTTCAAAGGGCATTGATCCAGCATCCATGAACAATAGCTGATGTCCTTCCATGAACAGGGTAATAGATTCATAGGTTTTAAGGACAAAAGAAGCCATTTCGCTAAACAAATCTGGTTTATTGTGCAGTACCTAGTATCTTTTGTACCTGTCTTGGTCTTTGACTATGAGGCTGTCTGTATTGCCTTCTACTTCAGGCTTCTAAATTCAGTCCTCTGAATTTCCTGTATTTTCTATTCATTATGTGGAGACCAGAGGCTCCTTAAGTTGCTTAGATGCTGAAAACAAATAGTCCGACAATTTTATAACGTTATCACCAGTATATACTAGTTTTGAAGGTGTATGCATTAGTAATTTTGAACTCTGTGGTCATTTCTTCCATATGAATTCTCAAACATTCTGCTTTCAAGAAGCTGCTTTGTGCAACCAGTAAGTTCATACCACCCCTACCAATGTCTACTGACCACGGCAAGTGCCTCTATTTTCCAAGTGTTTGTTTCTAAATCACAGCATATTTTACTATATATACTTGGCTGGGCCTGCTTCCAGTCTACAATGTTCATCTCCACATAGTTACAGAGCTGCCTGACAGAAACAAATGGATTTGGAGACTTCATCTCCTCAGGTGGAAACAGAAGAACACCAATGTCGTCAGGAAAAAGGAAAAAAAAAAAACAAAACAAAACAAAACAAAACCCCAAAAGCGAACAAATGAAAAAGAGAAGGAATTAATCTGTGAAAGTACAGAAGGGGAAAATGTCTTTGAAAATCCTCAGCCTTTTTCTATCACTCGTGCTCTTTGTTATTGACACCAAGCAATTTTTTTTTTATTTTATATTTACTCTAAAAGAAAGTGTGCTGTGTTGTGTTCTGCGTTGTTCTGCTGTTTATTTATATAGAAGACGTAGGAATTCTTGATTTGCCTGTGAATAGACTAAAACATCAATCAACAAGTTAAAAAACTTGTAGACAAAGAAGAGCAAAGTAGAGGAAAACAGAGAGTAAGTGATAGTGGATAAACAGAGAGTGGAGGAAAGCAAGAATAATAATTTGAAAGATTAAGAATAAACCTTGGAAAAAATGTATAAGAATGCAATGGTAGATTTTAAGTCTTTTTCTGTCTTTTATGGTGTTCACTATATCCATATTTCAAAAGCTTCCTGAAATACTTCAGAGAAATATTGTTCTTCAAGCAAGATAATCAAGTGTCTCATTCAGTAAATGAAGCTATTTGGGACACAATTGTTCCGCCATTCTTCTGATTCTTTTTGCTATGTAAAGGAGGAAAAAAAAAAAAAAAGCTCAAACTACCACATAGAGGGGAAAATATTCCACAAATTGCACAGGAAGATGCAGAGAGAGATACTGAACTAAGAAGTTAGAAAAAGACCAGAGAGAACATAAGAATAACCATACTGGATCAGATGTATGGTCCATCAAGCCAGCATCCTGTTCCCAAGATTGTCCATAGTGCATATCTATGCAAATGAAAACATGCAAATTTCTTCTATTTCTTCTATTTATGAATCTTTTTCAGCTCAAGAACTTCCTAAGATGTAATTTCTATGTATGTAGTTTCCCTCTGAATTTCTTTATCACATTTTTTTTCATTCTGTTTAATACATGTGTACCTCTAGCATCTGGGACATCCTCTAATGTGGGCAACAATGGCAACCAGAGTCTTAGAATGACATTACATGACAGGACACTCAATAATATAGGAATACTCAGCGTAGAATGCGTCACCTAAGATAAGCTATAGCAGGGTTCTACGAATTATGAAAGAAATCGAGAAAGTAAGGAATAATTACACTCTCTCAAATCTCAAAAACATGGGAGCTATTATAAAAGCAAACAAAAAGAATTACTTTCCTTGTCCCCTTGTCAGAGCATTCCCACTTCCAATCATAGTGGTCAACATTATGACAGGGTTCATGAAATGATTATTGAAAAGAATGAAAGTTGGGTAACTGTTAAATACTACAGTGGTCCTAATGCAACCTCCGGCCAAAGAGATCTTTAAACAGCAACTACCAATAAGTGAGAAGGTATAAAGAAGAAACAGCATACCCTGTTTGTAATATTATTTCCATCTTCATCTAAACCTGTATATGGAACTAGATCTGAAAATTGTTTCTAACACCTGTGGTCATAAACACAGTATGTTAGAACTCCTACACAGAACAGAGCAGGAGAGAGAGGAAGAGCAAGTGAGAGAATGTGAGACAGTAGAGGTAACCTACACTATCTTCCTCAAGAATATTCCCCATTTCTCAATTAGTGCTAGTACTTATTAAAGTATCTATGTAATATTTACATTACATATGCAAACACGTGATTGTTGAAATATATGTAGTACTTGAAAAGTTATATGGATTACTCAACAACAAGGACATTCCAATGCATTCCCTGAATCAACCAGTCCAAACATTGGAGTTTAAAGTGTCAGAATTACAACGATGAGCATGTTATTTTAATGAGCATGGCCCGAGAATAAAGTGAGACCAAAAGCTGTCAGAGGCATATTTTGTGGATTCAGTTATGACTGATGCAACACTTATTTCCATGGTGTATCCAAACATTGCACAATGTCTTTCATGATCACATTTCTATTAGAAGAATAGACATGCATCGAGACTATGTGACTTACTGGAGAATCATGCATCCAGCGTTTCAAAGAATAAATTAATTTGAAACTCAGTGTCACACTAGCATGTTAACCACTAATTTTTTTCTTCCTTTACAGATAGAGCTTTTGAGAAAGTATAATAAATAGCCTCCTGGAGCCTTTATCAGATCTCTCTCCAGCATGAAAGTAATGTACAGCTGCAAACCAATTAGGCTGAAAAGTTCCCATATGCTAACCAAAAAAAGAACTCACTCCAGTCACTAAACAAATCCAATGACTTAAAAACTCCCAGGATTTTAACTTACAAACATCTACATCTAGGGATCTCTTAAAACACATTAAATCAGAAATCTTTAAACACTGCACATCACTTCCAAATGTCAACCATTTTTCTGCAAGCTGTAAATACTTCAGCTGAAGTTCAACTGCCCAAATTCACCAGCAGCTGTCTCCAGTCTGCCATAATGCAAAGCAGGCTTAAATCTCACCTGACTGGATAGTTATTCTACACAGGTATCACCAAATCAGATGAAGACAACTCAGTAAATTTGCCTCAGATATTTCAAGTAACTTAATACCTCAGCACATTTTCATTGTCTTTCATCAGTAGCTGAGGCAAAACGAAAGTGGTTCAATTTACAAGATCACTTTTCTTGGCCTGAAACTGAGGGTTGAAATGCAAGGAGTCTGGCTGTTTGGTATTGTCTTTTTTTCTGTCACATTTTCCAGGCTTTTGGAAATATGTGGAGTTGTGCTAGGACAGAAAGGAACACCGTCAACTGTCCTGACAAACTCCAATTTGAGTGTTGAAGGAAAGCAGTGGACCAGATTGCTCACCACCCGCTGTGTACAGAAAGCTGTGTTGGATGAGACAGTGGCTTCGTGAAGCCCAGTGCCCCTCACAGGACAATGTGTAAGTACATGTATCTGTAGCATCAAGGCCACAATTTGGGACTCTACCTCAAAGCTTTTAACAGTCCTGGTATCTTAGAGTAGAAGTCAACATGACATAGAGCTGGCATTCAGTTCTTGTTTTGAGGTCTCTCAGAGAATTTTTTCTTTCAAAAACAAAATCTGTACAGTTCTTAGCTTTTTTTAGAAAATACTGGCTGAGCAGATGATTTTTTTTATGAAGCAAAAATCACATTCATGCAGTCTGGGATTCTAGGAAACCATTGCCTATTTTGATCCACAACTCCTTGGGCCAAGGGAGAATGTAAATTATGGTATACTGGTGCTTTGTATGTGGAAACAGTAGAGCTTCTTGGCCTTTTTTCACCCAAAACAGCTGGGAAAAGTGATCTTATTGAAACCTTGCTCCCAAAGGAAAATGCATATGAAGACACAACTTTGAGCAATTTATATGGCTTAGTTTTCAAATAACCTTTCAAAATCAAAATTGTTGGTTGAATTAAGCTGAATTTTGTCTTCATTCTTTATTTGCTAAAATACTTCTGATGTAAAATAGGAAGATAGGAAAATGTAAGATACGTGGACTTTGCTACTCTCACTTCATTCTTTAGTTCTTGGATTTTTTTTGCAGGGGAAGGGGAGGAAGAGTCAGTAAAGTCTGCGGTTTCTAAACAGAATAAAACGTAAAACTAAGAAAATGTGAAAGAAATGGGAGGATGGATGTCAACAGGGAAGAAATTTTAGTGAGTTATACTGGTTTACCATGTAGGCTTTGTGCAATGAGTTCCACTAGAAAAAAAACCTTGATGGGAATCAGTAAACCTGAACTCCAGCAATCGCTTTTTGCTTTTCATCTTTAGGGTCTGAGTGAAGCCAAGTTCTCTCTACCTGCCTCTTTTTCTTTCTTTCTTTATATTTCAAAGCCTCTAATGAAGGGACTGCCTTTGTTCATCTTCCTTCCTTCTAGCCATTTAAATGTTTCTCACTGGGATTCCCTTTCAAGGTAATAGTGAGAGAAGGCTTCTTTTAAGGACAGTTCATAATGCCTCACTTTGACACATAGGACAGGATTAATTGCTTATCCTCAAGTGACTACAGAGAGACCCTAGGAGACAAGCCCAGTCTGTACACTCACCCACTTAAAAACTAAAAAGAGAATCCCACTCTCAGGGGGTACAGCATTGACCAAGTGGGGGACCCTGGCTAGGACTGTTAATTAGTGCACTAATGCAAATTCATTATATTATGCCATATACCACTGCCGAAGGGCTGGAATGGGTCAGATAAAGAACAGAATAGTACCTGGTGTTTCCTCAGAACATATGGTAGCTGGAGAAATAGAGATACTGTGTTGCTTCCTTTGGCTAAACATGCTGTTCCACCGACTGTGATTTAATTTGTTAAGGAGTACCCATGCCTTCACTCTATGAGCCAGATGTCCTTGCCCTACAGATATGGGTGACACAAAGCTTTCCTGGCTTCCTGTAACTTATACTCAGTTTCCCTATACGGTAGACAACTAACCAGGCACAATGGCCCTGATTCCTCCATAACAATCATTCATAAAGGCTTATGCTCATTTACAGTGCGCTGGAGTTTGACAAACAGCAGGGCAGGTATGGTGGGGGAAGGAACGAGCCCACCAATGCACCCAGGAGGAAGACAATAACGAGTCTCCTTTGTCTCTCATTATTGCTCACACAGGAAATTAGTCCTTCTTTCTTACTTGTCCTTGGAGTGATGGGGAATATGCTGAAGCTGTTGTACAGTAGCCTAATTACTTATCACAAATCTTTTAAATGAGTTTATACTCATTAATGTGGCATCTGGGAATTGGGCATTAAACCACCAATGACCTTCTTGCTAATCAAAGGCCCCAAAGCTTGTTATTTGGAGGGTATTACTCATAGAGAGCTTTACCTGCACATCAGGCTAAACAGACGGGTCAGTTATTCTTGTTGAATTTGAAAATGCCAGAAGTAAATCTGCTGAGATTGTTATTTAGAAGATAGGTGGGCATTCAGACAGGGCTGCTTCTTTATTCTGCTAGTACTCTTTGCCATAAATGAGCTCCCTCTAGCAACTTTGGGTATACCTATGCTGCTACTTAGGAAGTAACTGCAATAGGTATAGCTGAGCTAATTGTAATCTGGGTGGTACAAATAGTGATACTGTAGAGGACTTGAGGCACAAACTTCAGTTCAGTGTAGCTGCCGGGGTATGCATGCAGGATTTTGAATGGTGCTGAAGTCCTTGTGTTCAGTTATCAGTCATGACAGCTCTACTCCAGCTAGCTCAGGTATGCCTAAACCTACTACTGCATTGTAGACCTCAGTTGTTGCTCAGGTCTCGCTTGGGTCGCAGTCTGCTTAAACAATCCCAAGCCATCAGGTCCTACAGTTTACCGAGTTTTTTGCTTGCCAAGGTAACTAGCACATTTCTGGGTTGCTTGCCACCTAGGAGGAAATTAAAATGCATTTACTTCAACAGTCTCCCCCGTGACAAAATGAATATATTTTATTTCACATTTCTAATAACCTTCCAGCACTCTCACCATGAGTTGCCATAGTTTGTATAATCAGTGGTATTTTTTCCTTTCTAAGCTACAGCTGTAACCAAGAATGATTCCAGCTGCCAAGAGTGGTCAAAATATCTTGCCTGTGAAGCCACATTCCTTCCAAGCCATGTCTGAAGCACAATCACTGCCATAGTCTTCAAGAGGGAGTGAAGTCGCCGTTTCATATTTATAACAAATATTCTTATATTGGAGAAATTCAAGGTGACAGTTTTTGACAGATGTGTGGCTCTTTCAAGCCACTAAAATTATGTAGATTTTGTTATTGTGCAGTTCATGATAATCTACTTTTGTGGCTATTAAGGTCCAGACTGAGTTTAAGGGTATGTCTTTCTATCAAAACAGTAACGTTTGCCAGTATGAATAGATATGCCATACCGGTCTGTGGTTGTATAGCAATTTAAGTGATAGCTTTTTATTCATTCTTCTCTTGTATCTGATCACTGTGATTACAACAATTCCATGGATGTTTCCATATTGATGTGCTGTCACTTTCTGATAAAAACTCCCAAATTTCCTATGCCTTGTGGGGGATATCATTATCCTTATTTTACAAACAGAAAAGCCAATGTCAATAGGAATTCCATGGTAACCAGTACCCACATTTCATGATCAGTTTTATCTGGTAGTTCATATGGTGACTGTTCTTATAGTGCAGGACAGGGTAGCATTTAGATCTCCAACTGTTTCTTCTGGTTTTATTTACTTCTTTTTAGCCTTATATGAGGAAAAACACAGAAGAGGAACTAAGTCATATATTAGCTTGTTAGAGAGAGAATTGTGTGTTTGGGTCTATATGTATCCATGTGAATTTCTTTTTCACCAGGTTTATGTTGCTTTGCTCCCTGCTTTAGAACTATTACTAAACACATGACACGGAAAGCAACAGTATGCTTCTGGTATACTCCAGGTAAGCAACTAGTCCTTCAGTTGTAAGCACAATTCTCTTGATTTATTTCAGAATATCGAGACACAATATGCATCATTTGTGTTAGCTTTAGGCCCAATTTTATGCTTCATGGCACTGATGATGTCAGTTTGAAGAGTATGTTGGTGACTTGAAAGCAGATATCAGGAATGGGATGAATCTGACCAAATGCAGACATTCTTCCTGTAGATAACTGTGCTGTACCTTCTTGTCCTGGATTTCCTTAATAGTCAGTGGAGAGGAGGAGGAGACACTTTGACAGTACAATTCATCTTGTGCTAAAACAGACATCTAAAACAGGGCAGATAAATCACGCTTTAAAAATGCTTCTTTTTCACACTGAAGGCAAAGGGAGCTCAGGTTAACCATTTCCAATGCAGTGAAAATACCTAGACGTGTGATAAGGATGTGGAGTGCACTTGATACTTCTTGCAATACAACGTTTTTTCCACACAGTTGTCTCTTTCTTCAAACAGCCCATCTCCTTCCTGTGTAATAAGGGTTGTTTAGGGACATCTGTAACAGAGTAGACCAAGTATGACCTTGTTACTCCAGATCTTCTTCAAAGACAGTGCTGGGTAAATCAAGCTTATGATGTGACAGAAAAATGAACACAAGGTGTCACATTGCCATAGCACTTTTTCCTGTCATATAGTAGAAAACTTTGATAAAAAACTGTAGGTAAAATTATTAAATGTAAGTCAAAGCTGCTTTCAGGCAATGCGTTCTTCCTTATCTGTATAGTGATTTCATCCTTCCGCCCGTTACCCATGATTCAAAAGCTACAGTGAAGACATGAGTAGATGTCCTAAAATCTCTAGAACTTTCCTTTGAACATTCCATTGCTGGTGACACCAAAATTTGGAGGTGAGCAGAAGCAAAAGTTAGAATTGAAGTATATGTTCATCTTGTGACAGCTATTAAAGGTATGCATATTAAAAAGATTGACTGTCATCAAAAAGTTAGACTTCCAATCTAAGCTTGTAGTTCATTCTGCAAAACAAGGTTGTGTGTAGGAAGTCTCAGTAGTTCCAGACTGGCTAAGTGTCCTGATTTGAGGTAAAACCGGACCCATTTCCTATTTTGTAATTTTAGTTTGCACCTAAGCCTCTTCTCACTAACTGAAATCTCTGAAATTAACAGAATATTGTCCACACGCTGTTCACTCTCACAGTGATAACACCTGATTAGTTGTAATTTATATCAAGGAACCGTATGCAGAGAGGCTTTTGCTTATACTTATTGCTATAACAACCAAGGCCAGCCAACTTTGTTACTTGCCCCATTGGTGGGTCAGAAGCAGAAAAGCGTAGAGGGGTCACACCTGCGGGGAGGAGGGGACAGGACAGGTGACCCAAAACTGACCAACAGGGTATTCCATCCCATCTGCCTCATGCTCAGTATAAAAGCTGAGGGATCAAAGGGTCAGCCCTCTTTCTTCAATGGCCGATGTCCAAGGAGGACTCTGTCTGCCTTTGATCCCGATCTGTGCATTCCTGAATCCAGATCTGGAATCCAGTTCCCATCCGTTGCTGAGTCCAGTCTGGGACTTTCCCCATGCCTGTTGGTGACATGATCATCATCCTGGGAGCTTGATATGGTTTTGTATATATTGTATATATTTAATTATTTTCTTTTTAAAAATTATTTTATTAATTTATTAATATTTTCATTACAGTAGTTTAGTATTTTCCTAAACTCGTAAGTCTCTTTCTCTCTCTCCCTCCTCTCCTTGGAGAGAGAGGTGGGGGAGGCCATCTGTCATTCACTTCAGTGGCCAGTCTGGCCCAAACCATGACACTAAGGAAAGAAGCCTGTATAATACATTTAGATGGCTAAACTGAAAGAAAATGTCATGAAACGGGAGTTTCAAAAAAAATACTCATAGGTTTTTCAATCCCTTGGCAGAATCTGCTATTTCAATGGCTTTAGACAATCCTGACAGTCTTGGAGATCAAGTAGCTTCATGCAGAAGCAAGAAAGGACTGGTAATGAATACCAAAATATTAAAATGCATGATTGTTATTACTGGTGCAATATATATACTATGGGAGTTAAGTGCAAGGAAAATGCCAGCTAACAAGGAATTATAGTCTTAATGAAGTGTTGACAGTGTCCTAACTAGCCCTCAAAAGTTTATGCTTTGCCATGAGTACATAAACCTCCACAGACATTTTGAAGTAACTGGCATCCCCTGGCTAATATTTGCAGCTTACCGAGAATGGCATCATCATCTCACAGAATGAGGCTCAAGTCCATTGAAATGCAAGTAGTGGAAAACAGCCTGTTTCTGAGTCACAGCTGGAAAAATACTAACCTAGGGTAAAGAATTGCTGTATTGCAGTTCTCACCCAAGGGTTCTCTAGGGTTTTCTCAGTGTGCAGTGTGCATCTTAATCTAAACCCACCAAATTAGCAAACAGACTAAACACAGTGTTTACATTAACACATGGCATCAGTAATGGTTTTATTTTGACAATATTTAATTAGTTTTCAAGCTAGAAGTAAACATCAAACCCAGGAAATGGAACATATAACTTGATCTGAGCAATAACTGGAGATGAGACCTGTTTGTAACAACACAATATAGCAAATCCACAACTGCCAAGTTATACACACCTGTTATTTTGCTGCAGGCCATAATATTTAGGTGTTTCCTGGGCCTAAGCTAAAGGAGAATTGCTCTTAGTTGTTCTTAGCCTAAAGCTTTTGGTGCATATCTAAGCAATTCCAATCGTTCCTGCAGGGAACATGGAGATCCCCCTGGTTATCTCCTTTACTGACCCTCTAGGTCTGCAGAGGCTTTGTAATAGGTACTCACTATGAGCCTTGTGCTTGCAAGTCTAGGATGGCTTGTGTTCATACTGTCTGGAGGTGGAAAAAGGTGTTTACTGCTCTTGTGTCATGACGTTTCCTTAGCATTTCTTCATTCATTTTGAGCCGGAGCATGAACCAAACCAAACACCCTTGAAAAGAGCCAGTTGACAACCCTGGACAAAAGAAGAACCGAAGAACTGGGCTTTATAAATGCATGTGTTACAGGGAAAAGAAGATATAATGAAACATGAGAGTAAATATAGCAGCTATGGTGAGCCTTGTAGGCAGATACAAGACGTGTATGAATGAGGAGACATAACCAAAGCATTATTTTCCTCCGCTGGTCTTTTGAATAGGTAATGCCCAGGAAACTGCAGCTGTTTTATGTGTATTCACACACACATCACAAACGGATAAGCTGGAATTGCTGAGGTTAAATCCAGTTGTCTGTGTCTTGTGTACAAGAAGTTCGTATCTTGTGGTGGGCTGACAATCAGGAGAAGCTGAAAAGGCGGTGGAACAGTGCCTGAAGTGTTTGCAGACTGACTTACTAATGCCAATCAGCAGAGTTTAGTATGCGCTGATGTGCAGGCTTCTGTGGGTAAGGATGTATTTTGTGTTTATCTGTCTCAGCTGAAGAGACTGCGGGTTTTTGGGGGGTGTGGGGGTGGTTGGTGTGGGTAGCTGGGGGCAGTAATTGGTGCAGTCATCATACCCGAACCTGCTGCTGGTTGCACATCAGCATCAGGAGTGGCAGAGCTAGCTGAGAGCAGGTTAAACCATGACAGAAGATGAAGAGCTCCCAAGTTAGGAAACTGCAAATGCTCTCTCGGATCCAAATCCAGACCAAAGACTGAATACAGTGTAGACCCCACCATCTTAGTCATACGCTGATTAAGTAATTATGATTCTTTTTAAGGGTTTTCCCCCACTCATCCTCCTTATTCTCATCAGAGAAATCGAAAGATGGATAATACTTAAGGTGAAAGATTGGAAAATTGTCAGATCACGGGCCTCTGCAGAGCAAAAAGGTAGATAAACAAATGCCGCATCTCACCCACGGAGGAACATACGTAGCATATCTCACTGGCCAGAGTAGCACTGAAAGATCGTTTTCTTCTCATCTTTGCCATTAGATGTTTGATATCTCAAAACACTGCGGCCACATTGTCAGTAGGTGTCATGTTATTTCTCTACACCCAAGTATAGAAACTTTCCTGATCCTATAACCTACCCCAGCCCTCAGATGTCCGTGGAGTTCCTAAATACAGAATACAGTTTCACAGCAGGAGCTTAGTGGAATTACATAATCCTGTCTGTATCCAGAATGCATGGTGCTTTTTTTTTTTTTTTGAACCTTTTTTAGAGCTTGATGTCAGGTTCATTGATTTCAATAATTAATATGTGTCTCACCGCTCTCTTAGGCCTCATATACCTGTGTTATTTCCCATCAGCTGAAGGGTTTATTTTTGACTGGGTACTTTAATATGCATGTCTTGATTAAACTGAATTTCCGTATTTGATTTGATTGCCTTACACAGTGATGTCTCCAACTTCAGAATTTTAATCATTTTTCTTGTGCCTTTACCTCTTTCTCTTGTTTTTTGTTGGTTATGTGGTGTAGGGACTGTATAGCTGCCATGTTCTTTAACTGATATTCCTGAGTATGGAACGTCTTCTGAGAGGCTAGAAGTAAACATTCCAAAAATGAGAAGAAAGAAAAGAAAGTTGTACTGCATATCTTTTTGGACATATAAATGTGGATAGATCAGTGACACATACATATATATTTCTATTATTTTATAACTTAAAACAAGTTTTAAAGAATTGCTGCACCCGCTCTAGTCTTCTGCAATTCCAGGGTGAATTAATGATCCCTCCATCGAGTTTATGCATTTGTTTTATACTACACATCAATAAAAGTACATCAAATTCAAAACCATTCTCATTTATGGATGGAAATTTTGAGGCAAAACAGTAGAGCAGCTACCTTGTTATGAGTTATAGGTCAGGCATTTATTCAAGTCAAAGAAAATACTGCTGTACTTCCAGCTAAATAAGGTAAACACAGATACGATCCCGCACTGCACCAAGCTCCTGGCCTAAATGTGGATAGTAAATGTCCATCCACTGATGAAATTATCCATCCTTTTGGGGGCAATATGAAAAGACAGCAGACCATTACATTTGGTGTGGCACTCCAGCCCTGGTACAGAGAGAGTGCTGTCAATGGGAGATAGAAACCCAAAGCACATTTGCATCGTATTGGCTGGCCAAGACAGACATGTGGTGCTGTCAGAGATATGTAAAAATATATCAAAAAGCTTTCTGCAGTGCAACATGTTTTACCGGGGGGAGGGGAGGGGAAGAGGATACTGTTTCCCCGCTCCCTTGCTCTCCTCAAATCATAAAGTTGACATTCTCCTGACAAAATAAGGGATTTTAGCCTTTTGAATTCAGCACATTGAAATTCTCTACACTGCTGCACAGAAACTGATTTACTTGTACCTAGCATTTAAAGGAAGGGCATTAGTGGACAGCAGGTGCATTCTGAAGCACAGTGTCAAGGACAGAGAAAAGGAAAATGTTTTGCAGCAACTCTTTCCCCATTTCTGATCTTGCAGTACCATGGAACATAGGCATTCTGTGGGACCTCTCACTGGGAGTCTCGTTGCTACAAGGAGGTAACAGACAGCAGTCATGTCTTCCCTGCTCTATATACACAGTATATAGACATGGTCACCCAGCATAACGTTTGTCACATACAGAATGTCAGCAGGGTGAGCAGATGGAGAAAGAATGGAGCTCCTGCTGATATCTCTGTCTGCTCTCTTCCCTGCTCCACTCCTGAGACCCTCTTCGGACCATAGCCTGGCAGCCAGCAACAAAGCCTAGAAGAGGGTAGGTGAAATAACAGAGCAAGGACAGATGGCAGTCTCAACAACTCTAAATCCTGTAGGAGGCTTTGAGAAGTATGGGAGCAGAATGAGAAGGTTGTTTAGGGACATGAAGCTGCCCTACTCCCTTTTTTCACTGCACAGTGTTCCACAAAAGCTGTAGTAACTGCACTGTCCATATTTGAAACTTCTTTTTGAGGCAGAGTCCTTCAAAAAGTCATTCTGCACATGACTTAGCCTTCCTCCATCTCTAGCTTGAAGCAGGTGAATTGTGTGACTGTTTGGGTGAGTTTCCCGTTCTTGAGACCTGACGTCTGCATCAATTCCCAGGGAGACGAAACAAGATTGTCTTTGCTCTTGGAAGTTCAGGAGCGTTTGCAGGATTGATATAGCTTGGTGCTGCACAGTCAAGGAGAGGTGGTTTGACATAGACAGTCAGCAGATATGGCCATGAAGGACACTATGTAATCTAACTGCCTGTTATTGCAAACAGAAACAGCATAGATTGGGAGTACATGAGAACTGGGAGAAAAGGAAGAAAAGTCCACTAACATGGAAGGAGAGAAGTAATACAGGGAGAAGGATAAAAGATGAGGACAAAGAGGGAAGACCAAATCCTTGTACTCACTAGAATCAGTGAAATGGAAAAATTTAAGCCTCTGATGAAAACAAAAAGTTGGGGTTTTTTTCCTCAAAAATCTTTTCCTTTATATTCTCACACAGTGCAGCAGATGGGGAAAAAAGAGAGTTTGTGAAGCTAAACCTCATGTGGATTCAAGTCCACTGGCTCCTATTTATTCTTCCCAAGTATCTGACTTAATAATTTGGAACAAACATAATTTATATATACATCTTTCAATTGTGTTTTATTTAACAGAAACCTTTAACTGTGTTTGCTGGACAAAACTCAGTCCAAGAGTAAAACAACTCCGGAGTAAAATATCTTTCTTGATACATCTTAACCTCAAATATAAGCTCTACTCTTGGCCTCATTAACCCCTGAGACTGACTTTTCACTGATTTTCTGCAAGCGGGGTCAAGCTCGAATAACCTTTCTGGTGTGAGCAACCTGAATAAAAGTAATGGAGTTCAGCAGGAGTTAGACACTGTGACTACAACCACATATGAAGTCTGATTTGTTCTGTCTTACACAGAGGTTAATTAATGTTAGTTAGTTCACTTTAAAGTCAAAGGACTCCATGTCTTTCATTGCTTTTAAAAAACTCAAGTAAAACACCATGCTATGGTTATAAAACAGATCCCGTTATGTACCCAATCACAAGTGAATTCACACTGCTAAGTGGTATATTCCTTGTTTAGTCTATGAGACTAACAGGGAGAGGCTCTGACAAAGGGTGGCTCAGCAGAAACCTGACTTAGAGGCATACAATGAGCCCTGTGGAAATTCTCACCTTATTCCTTTATTTAGAGAGATTGTAGGGAGACCTTTGCTAAAGAACCAATGGCAACAGTTGCATATCAGCAACAAGTTTTCTGTGAATTGACTGCAGTACCAGCAAGCGACGCTTCTGTCACTCACGTCTCCAGTCCTGGAGGACTCTTTCCTCATGGTCTTGGGCCATGATGTCTTGGGAAAATAAGGTCCTGTAGAGCTCTTGATTCCTATGCCTGATGCCATATCTACCAGATGTGTAAAAAATATTGCCTTGTAAAATTAAATAAAATTAAATGAATAAAGAATTTTTTTTAAAAAGCAATTGGAATAGCAATAATGACTAAAAGAAAATGTAGCCCTTCAGGGCTTCAAAATACTATGCAAATGGTGTCTCATTAACATTAAGTAAGGTAAATGCAGTGTTCTTAGGCTTATTTAATGAATTTGGAGGGGGGGGTTCTTTTTCCCCCTGTGTCTAGCAATTAACATAATTTTACAAATGCACTTTAATTATACATAAAAATAGAATAAATATTTTTGCAACATTTTGATTTAAACAAGCATTTAATTAAGCCCTATTAAGACCTACCATATGCTTTGCATACGATTGGCTATTATAAGTGCACCTCCTCTGGAGGTTTTCAGCATTGGAGGAAATCACATTATTTGACATGGGCAGCCTGGTATGTAATTGACTCAAAATTACAGATGCAATAAATAATTATTATTAAAAACACATTAACATTGTAATAACTGGGTAGTCATTTTGATGGCTCTTAATAAGCCACTGTAGTAGAAAGTGCATCAAGCAGCACTCGTAAAGTACTGAGGATCTGGCAGGAATGCGGCTTCAATGGTAGTTTAAAAGTGTGGTATTCAAGTTACTGTCAATTTTTTTTTGAGGCTAGGGTACGGTTCCTTGTCACTACTTAGCTTGCTCTGTGCCAGCTGTCAGGATGTAATCTTCTGAATTAGTTTGCTTCAAAACATACGACCCTGAAAGTTTATAAGGTATAGGGCCAAAAAGACCAATAGCTCAAAAAGTTGATTTTCCTTCCTTGTAATTTCACCCAGTTCCTTTGAATTTTAATCTAGCACTTCATGCTTGACTTTGTGCTTGACTAAAGCCTAGCTTGTTTTTGGCAGAGCACATAGAAGCGCATCTAGATTTCTTCTAAAGGGAACTGGAGATGCTGCCCTTCCTCAGAAGGAATGAGTTAATTCCAGTTTTGGGCAGTATTTTAAATCATCAATTAGTATTATTTTTTCTTTCATCTTTCATTTTTTCTTTCCTTTCTGTGAGTGTTCTTTTACCTTATTTTTATTTTTTGCTTTCTGTCCATTAAAGGGAAAAATGAATGAAAAAACACAGTTGTTTTCATTTGTACTGAAATATTAATCCAAGTTTAGAGACTTTTATACATGTTTTTGCCAACATTATGAGTTTCTTGTATCGGTATAGGTCATATCTCCTTTCATATAAGCATAGTTGCAAGGACTTTTATAGTGCTTACTGTGCCCACACTATAGCAGAGGTACTGTTAGAACTCTACCTCCTTTTCCCTAAAGATTTAGCATTTCATATCCATCAGTGACACGGAAAAGGGTAATTCCCCCTACCCATTAATGAGTGTTAAACTCTTTCTGGGATGTTTCAGTTTACCACTCTGTTTGTATGAGTTAGTCTCCAAAATGTATTAAGCAAATGCAGCGGGACTAGGTCAAATCTAAGTTCAAATCATTTGTCTCTGTCAAACTGGTTGATTTATCCGTGTGATAAGAGACCCGTGACAAGAACTGGCTGTCAGCAAATGCGTGAAGACAAGCAGATAGGAGTAGTAACCTTTCCTTCTGGTACTTCTGGAGTATGTTGGTCTACAACTTGTATCCTTTACTTCCTATAACTGAACTGGAATGCCTACCTTGGTTTTTAACTGGCATTAAACTTACTTAGCAAATGCAGCTGCTCCACATACTGGTTTCTGTCCTTGGAGTTCAAAGGTGCTGGGGCCCTTGCAGAATCAGCTGGAACCTTCTCCAATTAATGTGCATTTTCACTGACTAAAGGAATATAAGTTTCTTAAAGTTTGTATAGCGTGCTAGGAGGTACTTTGATGTTGCCTTGGGACTATTTCCCGTGTTGCTGCATGTTTCTCAGTTACAATACTCAGAGGAAAAATTCAGCTTAATGAGCATTAATGAATCACAAAGCCTCATGTTACACAGAAGAAAAAGCTGACCTAGCAGCTTTTTATTTATTTATTTGAAAGACAAGATAATAAATACTTGGTGGTCATGTGCAAGCAAACTAAATTTTACGTGATTAGGCAAATTGAGACATTTGTGCATTAGATGTATTGCTGTGCTGTTCTTCCCATATCCAGAGCAATTTTCCCTTTCACCTCTTCCCTTAGGATGGTGACTGTATCCCTTGACCCTCAGGATTACAAAACATGAACACACATCTGCTACCTTTGCCCGTAACTAGAGCCATTGACTTCTGGATACAATTAATCTCCTTATCTGACCTCCATGGAAAGCTGTCTTTATGATAAGCTCATTTTCTATGTTTCTTTTATAGCTACCAGAGAGAGGCAGTCACCTCAGATGGTGACTCATGCCACCAGCCATAAACACCTGACTTAAATAAGGTAAGCTCCACTGGGGAGACACTTGCCACTTTTCCAGGGTGTGTGTGGAAGAACCCAGACAACTAGCTGAAATAGAGAAAGGATTTTTAAATTTGTAGAAATTAACAGAGTCCTTGCTTCTGCCTTTTTAAGGCCTTATCAATGCTTTTCTTATATTTGATAGGCAATCTTAGCCAGTATTCCAGTAAAAAATGATACTGTTTGCCTGAGTCATAAATTAAACCAAATAAATTTTTAATTCTAAAACTGATTTTTCTCTTTTCTCTCCTGCCTTTTAATAACAGTCTTCTCTGTTTTTCCATCTAGATTTCAGTTTTTCTGCTCACTTTTCCCTTCTTGTCCTGATCTCTCTTTGTAATGTTGTGACTTTAAGTCAAAGGAAATCTGTCTAACCACTATATCTACCCGATCATAGCTTTTCTTCTGTCTTTAACTACTTATTTCCGCACCCTCTTGAGGAACAGGACTATTGTTTAAATAGGTGCAGAGACTAATCTGGATGAAAATGAAAAGGAGAAGAAAAGAAATTATTTCCAGCAGAATCATTTTATCATATTGGCTCATCATACGGCTCAAAGACGAGGGATGGATGGAAAATGACTGTCCAGAATGTGGGGAAGGCAAAACTTTCCCATCAAGAGTACAAATTTAAGTCAAATTAATGCGTCCATGTAACTCAGCCTTAGTGATTCCACTTGTCTGCTTCCTGGTGGAATTAAATACCTTCTCTGATTTGCAGTGCACACTTCTCTGCCAATGCCCAGATTTTCATTTGGACAGGCTGATCAGCGATTGCATTTTGCTAAAAGTGTTTTACTTCCATTTTCACCTTGCTAATGACCTTTATTTAAATAAATTCAAGATGCTGATAGTTTTGACACTATGTATAAAGAGGTTGAGGGACACACATGAGATTCAATTTCCCTTTGTTTACTGTCATTCCTTGCTCTGGTTTGTCTAGGTGCATAAGCTGTAAAATGACTTAGCTGAATACGTTTCCAGGTTGTGACACTTCAGTCATCCAAACTGCATGTACACCACTTCAGCCCTGAGGCTTTTTTTCTGGGGAGAACCAGCTAGGTATGGCTAAAACAAAATGCAAGTGTAGTCATGGGGATCATTTATTTCCAGGACTACTGAATGCAAGCAAAATAGACAAAACCCTGCTATGTCTAATTTCCTATGCCTTATAAAACCTACCTCATATGACCTTGCCATCTCAAACAGTTCCAGTTCACCTCATGTCACAAGCTAGGACATGAGATACATATGCTATAAAAATATTACTTCGGTGGGCTGTGATACAGCCTTTAAGATTATTTCAAGCACTTGAAAAATAAACACAAACACACCCACAAAATATGTTTATCTACAGAGGTACCACATAAGGTTTGGAAGACACCAGGGCTGCCCATGCAGTGGATGTATTGAGAAAGAGGTTTTCTATGATTATTTATCACTCTTGAATGATGACATGCAATGAAATAATGAGAATGTAATTCTGTATTTCCATGCATAGGATTAGAAGAGATGCTGAAAGTTATTTTTAGGATTTTTTTATTTGATAGTAAAGAAATACAAATGTTTTAGGATTTTACTGATTTGAGATTTCTGCAGCCAGCGTGGTATTCTGATACGCATTATGCCGAGTCAATATTAATAACATATGTAGAAGCCTGTTGGTTTCTGCACACTGCAAAGAGAAATACCTGTAATTAAGCTTGTGGATTTCTTACTTGCTACTGCATCAGTATTTTTTCTTTTTATCATTAAGAAAAATAAAATAAACTGTTGATGCTTTCTTCCTCCAACTTTTTGCTGTAACATGAACTAGTAAATCTGACCTTGCAACTATTGAATGTGGGTTTGTGACTGCCCTGTTGTTCTTAAACCTACCCAGGGGCATTATGGAGAGGAGGAGCTTGATTTGACTTTTTTGACTCAATGAAAGGTAATCGTACCAGTCAATGATACATCTACTGAAGACACCCACCTCACAAAGACAAAGTAGTTGAAACAAAGTAGCACAACAGATGAATGCTCACCTAATCTTATTTCCTTTCCATAGAGCGAAGTCTTGTACACGCATTTGCCAAGAAGTCACCCTCTGGAAAACCCTTGAATTGTCAGAAGCCTTAAGTTCTCTAAATACCTTTTAAACCTTCAGCTTCAAAATGGAACTTGATAAATTACCCCCTGGGTCACAGGCTTTGGACTGACATCTCACTGATGAAAGTCTGCTCACCCATCAAGGAAAGATGCTACAGAAGTACATGTGGAGAGACACATGGGAGAAGATTGATGTTAAGGACAGATGTAGAACTTTTTCAAGTCAGCTTGACATAAAGGTTAAATCTTTTTGTCTTTATATTAATTTATTTAAAGGACTCTGTCCCCTGTTGCTTGCCCACAGGATATTTTATTTTGCTTTTATATATTTACCTAAAGATTACCATTGCGTGGAGTCAAATCTGTGGTGGGGAAAGAGAAAAACATTTTCTTTAAAGCAATCAAACAGCAGACAGTGTTTTTTTGAATAAGGCTTGTACCACAAAGAGCAGCTCGGTCTAATTATAAGCATCTCATTTCCCATGAGCAGCAAGAAATACTTTGCTTGGTTCAAGGCTTTTGGAGACAACCAATCCATGGTGTGACTTTTGAAACAGAACCAGTTCAGTGCAGATGGTCTCTGTGATTTGACAAAATAATGATTCACTTGAGCTAACTAGTGTGCAATTGCTCTGAATTTAACTAGGAAGAAATACAGAGATGATCACAGGCTTCAAGTCCTAAGCTGGCACAATGTGGTATATAATGGAGGGCTTTGCAGAATTGAAAGCATCACACAAATAAGTAACTCATTACTGTTTTCTTATAAAAAAATGAAGTAGCTTTCTGCTAGGGGCAATTTCATTAAATACAATGAAACTTTTCTTCTTTTTAAATGTAGCTGCCATTATATAACCTAGCAAATGCCACTGCATGCGACATGGAGTGGAACATGAATGAAATTCTGCTGTCACTGCAGTAGCATAAATCAAGGAAGACTTTATTTAAGTAAGTGAAGTTTCAACCGTTCATTTGACAACCAATCACTGTAGATAAAATTCTCTAAACAGTCCATTGTCCCATAATGCTTTGCTAGTATAAATTAGTGTAGCTTTCCTAGGTTCAGCAGAAGATTTTCCAGTTTATACCACAAAATATAGAGAGAGTGGAAGAGGTTCAAAGCAGCCAGATGCATGACTGAATTTGTTTCTAATCCTGATCATATTTTCAGCATTTTCACTTCTGCTAGCTGTGTTATATGGCTATATTGAATATTTCATCTGTGTGTCTGAGTATTTTAAGAGACAAGTGTTCGTACTAGCTACTCTGAGAAAGTGGGATCAGACCAGAAATCTGGAGAAACAGACCTAAGATAACAAAGGACTTTGATACAGGTACTGAACATTTATCAATGATTAAATTCCTGTATAAAAAGGATGTGCAGGTATTTTATTCTAAATCCTGCTGTCTCTGGTGAGAACAGATGCACTTCCATGTAACACCAGAAGTGTTCAGTAAGTTGAAGCTTTTATTTGTTAAAAGCTGGTTGAACAGATCTTAAAGTTTGAACCATGCTGACTTAATTACTACTCTAGGACACGTGCAGAACCTAAAGAAGATAGTAAAAGTATTTTTGCTAAAATTCAAAATATTATACTAGTGGTGACTGAAGCCAGACTATATGTATGACATAAAGCCCAAAGTCTTTCAAAAGAAAGCACTTTGCAAAGGCCCTCTTGGAACTATATTAAGCTGATTTTACAGTCCTTGTCTTCAAAAATACCCTTATTTGCTCATGAAATGGCAAAATTCTTTCGAATGGAGGATAATCTTTAGAGGAAGTTGCATAGCTCATGTACTTTCAAGACTCCTACCTAGATCCCAGGAGTGTTCCGGTAACAGGCCAACTCATACCAACATCGACTGAGTAATTCTGCTCACAGTTTGAAATACTTGAGGTGTTCGTTCTATAGGAATTATTGACATGACTTTAATATAAATTATTTGACCTATACTAATTTAAATGTAAGTTGTACACTACTGTATTCTTTCTTGACACTGTTGTACTACTCTGAATCTTTAATGAGAAACATGGGTACATCAACATGAGAGGATATATTTTATCTTGCTTGTGCTTTCATGTACTGGATCCTTCTTTTACATAAATAATGTTTTTCCAGGTCTTTAATGTACATGAACAAGGGCAGAGAAGGACCATGTCACATGTTTAAGAGCCATAATGTTAGTTCTGTGTTATTCTAAGTAAATATAAGTATTTTTTTTCAGACTGCACACACTATATGTTTTCCCAGAAAAAAGATCAGGAAGACATTGTTTGTAGTTTTATTTTAAAAGTGTCATGAATTATTTTTTTCTTGGATGAAAGAAAAATTAAAAGAAACTACTGTATCTTCTGTAGTGCTGAAAGGAAGGGCTCTATGAATCAGAAAAACTGGACTTGCTGCAGGCTAATTACTATGCCTTACAGACAAGTCACACAAGAGAGACATTTTTGAAGAACACTATCATAGATTTCTGATAGTATATCTGCAGAAGTGCCACCACATCATTAATGCAACAGGCAAAATTGATTTTTGCAGAAAACTTTTACATCTAAAGGAAGGAAAAGAAAAAAGAATCTCTGAGTTTGTTGATGTACAAGAAAATGAGGTAGAAAACAAATTCTTTTAACAGATCATGGAGTGGAGCTATCTGATTAGCAACAGTAGGGATTCGTGTTATGTATTTGGCCACTGTAAGATAAAGTGATTAGAGCCCTAATACATTGCAAGAGTGAATGCTCACAGCTCACGCTCTTTTTTTAGCAAAATTCTTTGAAAGTAGTCATGGATTGACAAATGCCTTAATCTCCCCTGATATACGAAAGGTCAGTAATGTACCTGGTTGTGGATTGTGTGCTCATAAGTGAGACACATCTGAGCTCTTGAGTCTTTCCTCCAGGGGAAATTTAATGGAATCATTTCATTGTATACTTCTCAGCAGCATCAAACAGTGGCCTCAATTCATAGGAATTTTTTAAAATATTTGCTTGTTAACAGCAACGTCTCTACGGCAACTGTATCAGTGTAAATCCTTTCAGATTTGAGTTAGATTCTGGGTTTATTAATTTGCCGTTAGGTTTGATACCTCTGCTTATTAAAACTTTCAAAGGCCAGACTCCACAGTAACGTTTTTTTTAAAAAAAACAGGCAAATCCTTAGCGTATTTTCCTACAGTCCCATGGGGGCCAGTGTTGCTACTTTGAACTAGTCCCTGTCTGATTTTAAGACTCCTGCATATAGATTATCAATAGGCAATTCATGTGCACATTGAAAAGCATCTAGTGTCATTTGAAATGTCCTAGGGTATCTTGTTGGTCCTTCAACTGTCATGCCAAGGGGCCTAAAGTGCTCTACTATATGCTGAAACCTCTGCAGATGTCTCAGATACCTTACGGCTTCTCAGATGACATTTGACCTCTTCATGTGGACAATTTAATCAAGCCTTTGCTACATTGTTCCTAAGTTGTGGGAAGTATTATGACTAGCGTTAACTTGACATGCGATATATATTGCTAGAGTTTCCAATGTGTTTTGCACCAAGAGCAGAGTGAGTAGGTGTGGAGGGTTGGCCACAGCTGGCAGCCAAGCGTTCATACAGCTGTTCACTCACTCCCCTGCCTCAGCAGTAGCAGGGAGGGAACAGGAAGAATAAGAGTGGGAAAACTTGTGGTCAAGCAGGCAAAACCGAGCCAACTTGAGAAAATTAATTTATTGCCAATTAATATAGGTATATAATTACTGAATTGGGTGTTGTGAAACAAAACACACCAAAAAAAAAAAAAAAAGAAAGAAAAAGAAACAAAATTAAAACACTTGGGGAAAACGCACCCCTCCTCTTTTCCCAGGCTCAACTTCACTCCAGACACCTCTCCTTCCTCCTTGTTATTGCCACAGGTTACTCTCTGTCCCTTTAGAGACAACAAGCAGCATGTGGGCATTGCAGTCAAGACATAACAGTTTCTCTCTGCCGCTCCTTCCTTCTCACTCTTAATCTGCTCTGGCGTGGGTCCTCCAAGTCCCTTCAGGGATATATGCCCTACCATGAAGCATCTCCTACTCCTCTGACCTTGATGTTCCTTCTGTTGTTTCTCTCTGAATCCCTTCCCATCTTTGCAGCATTTTCAGCTCTTATTAAAATATGTTTTCACAGAGGCACCACAAACTTCACTGATGAGCTCAGCTTTGGTCTGCAGTGGACCCATTAAGAGCTGGCTGTGGTATCTGGCACAGGGCAGATGCTGACCTCTTCTCACAAGAGGCTTCCCCTGGAGCGCCTCATTACCAAAACCTTACCACCTACTCCCAATACAGTGGGATCTGAAATCTGTTTGCAAATAAATTCTATCCTTTACATTATAGACTTTACTATTCCTGGGGACTGTACACATGTGTTAGAACTGTGGGCAAATGATCTTGTTTCTGTTATGACCAGGTTCTGACTTGCAGCGTGTCCCAGAATAAAGGAGGGTAATAACTCTAAACTCCTGTAAAGGTGACGTAGACATTGCATAGCTCACCTGCCTTCAGTCCCCTGATAATTAAGATATGAGGGTGAGATTCAGCTTGAAATTAAACCTGCTCATAGATTTCTCCATGTGAGCTAGGGGGTTGATTTGTCTGCCCTGTGGCTCCACAGGAGGTGAGTATCATATCTCCTGTGGGGATCTAGGCAACTGCCTCAAGTCCCCAGGCAATGCTATTTAAATAGATGCCCTCTGTGGACAATGGAAGTTAGAGGTTTCCACAGGGCAGTCCAACATGCCCAAAAATGAATGCTTAAGACAGCTGGAATGAGTCATCTTCTCTAAGTGAATCCCTTCTCAATGACTGTGGAGATGAGCAGCTTAAAATAAACTTCCAAAACTCTTCTGGCTCAAGTTCAGATGAACCTCAGCCCTTATGCTGACATGCATAGAGGTGCTTGCTACATGACAACTTACTGGCATTCTGAGGCAAGTGAACTGGCAGGAGACAAGCCATTGCAGCTAAATCAGAACACGGAAGCTCCCTAATTAAAATAGACTAGCAGTACATAGCTTCATGTTCAGGAACACAGATATAATAAACAATTGAGTGGGGCTACTATGCAATGCTTGTGTCTTCATTGCAGACTAGTTGTCACCCACAATGCTTCCAGCAGTTTCTGAGTTAGAAAATACAGTTTGGTTAGGTCCTGACATAATGTCAGGGTGAATCTTCAATAGTTATCACGCCCTTTTCACCTACTCCTTTGCAAGAAAGCCCAAGCACATAGGCAAGGAGAAATGTGTGGTGCACCTCAGTAAACCCTCTGGTCTGGCAAGTCATGAGACAGACCAGTAAAGTGGATTAGGAGTACACCAGACCCTACAGTCAATGTATGTCAGGTCCATTCTTGTGGTGTGGTTAGTATGGCTCAATACCATATGCTCATTATCATGCTGGACTACAGCATTAAATATTTCTTCAATGGGAGGACTCACTGACTCACATTCCCTTTGAGAGCCATCTGTATTCAAAACCCAGAAATGGGTTCATAGTATTGTGCAAAGATCTTTTTTTATTGCATGACCTGAAAGCCAAAGGCAAGGGCAGAGACTGCCTCAGTAGCGGTGGGTGGAGCAGAACAGTGGAACCGAATCTCCCTCCTTTGCATTGTTTCATGTCAGGAATTAGTGGGAAGAGATGCATCTTTTCTTGGCGGTGTGGTCTCTTTGCTCTACACCTCTGGTACGTGAAATAAAGCTGCTGGGGTGATCATGTTGCACTGAACTAGAAATAGGCTAAACTCAGAGCCACAGGGACAGTGGAAACAACCAATGTCTGCTGAAGTCCTCTTGTATCTAGTAAATCTACTGTATCTACTAAAGGTATTGTAAGTGCAAAGACACTTGGGAAATACACACACAGATTTGCAGTTTGCACTGTTTTTTTTCTGCTCCGGAAAGCACTTGCAAACTGATTAGGCATTTTATAACAATGTTCTGTGGCTCCCTGTAGTTACAACAGATGAGCAATAGCCGAACTACCAGTTCTTTCTAATAACATCCCTGAGTTAGAAGAGAATCAGAAGGATATCATGACCCTGGACTGGACAAAAAGGTGAGGATATTGCCTGTATAAAATTAATACACTGTGTAAAAGCCTACTTTATTGTTATTAATTGAAAAGCTCCATTAACTTAAAAGGCAAAAACAATGGGTGGTAAATTATTTTTTTCAGGGTTAATCTTCCATTGAATGGAAAGGGCACATCATTTGCCTTCCATTGAACTGATATTAAAGTTATATTCCTAAATGTTTATGCAAAGGTGATGTTGCATGAAAAATGAGGTAGGACTTAATAGCCATTAACTGGGAATTTATTTTGCACAGGATGATATGATGTGGATTGCCAGGCTTCCCTCCCCAGTGTAGGGAATACTTTGAGGTAACACAAAAATGACACCATACAAATGAAAACATCATGTTCTACAACTTCATTTCTCTTTGGAGTATTCTTGTAGTCTTCCTTGTTACAGAATCCTAATATTTCATAATTATTCATAGAGTTTACCTCCATAGCAGGTCTAGCAATACAAAACAGAAACATAGGTCAATTTATTTGTAATTTACCCAAGGTCACTCAAGAAATACCTGTTCAATAATCAAACTCAAGCTTCTAAATTCCCTATCTAGACTATTCACTATTTAATTTCTTACCTAGTAGCAGTTTTAGCAAAAGAACAAAAGCAAACTGGACGGCATTTTCAGAGGACTTGCACAGAATGAAATTACAACAGTTTTACAAGCTACCATGTGTCAACAGAGCTGTGCAATTTTTTGTCTGAATATTTGTTACCTGCACCAAATCTGTTATTGGACTTATCTTAGCCTATTATAAAAAGGGATTACACTAAATTATTGCCATCAGATAAGAGTGTACACAGGAGCCATTACCACCCCTCACCAAACACGCAAACCTCATGAAGTTCAACAAGGGCAAGTGTAAGATCCTCCACATGGGTGGGGGCAATCCCAAGCACAAATGCAGGCTAGGGGGAGAATGGATTGAGAGCAGCCCTGCCAAGAAGGACTTTGGGGTGTTGGTTGATGACAAGCTCAACATGAGCCAGCAATGTGCACGAGCAGCCCTGCCAAGAAGGACTTGGGGGTGTTGGTTGATGACAAGCTCAACATGAGCCAGCAATGTGCATGAGCAGCCCAGATGGTCGACCATATCCTGGGCTGCATCAAAAGAAACGTGGCCAGCAGGTCAAGGGAGGTGATTCTGCCCCTCTACTCTGCTCTCATGAGACCCCACCTGGAGTACTGCATCCAGCTCTGGAGGCCCCAACATAAGAAGGACGTGGACCTGTCCATGAGGAGGACCACAAAGATGATCAGAGGGCTGGAGTGCCTCTCCTATGAAGACAGGCTGAGAGAGTTGGGGTTGTTCAGCCTGGAGACGGGAAGGCTCCAGGGAGACCTTATAGCAGCCTTCCAGTACTTAAAGCAGGCCTACAGGAAAGATGGGGAGGGACTCTGTCAGGGAGTGTAGTGACAAAACGAGGGGTAATAGCTTCAAACTGGAAGAACGTAGATTTAGAATAGATCTTAGGAAGAAATTCTTCACTATGAGGGTGGTGAGACACTGGAACAGGTTGCCCAGAGAAGTTGTGGATGCCCCATCCCTGGAAGTGTTCAAGGCCAGGTTGGATGGGGCTTTCAGTAACTTGGTCTAGTGGAAGGTTTCTCTGCCCATGGCAGGGGTGTTGGAACTAGGTGATCTTTAAGGCCCCTTCCAACCCAAACCATTATGTGATGCTACGATTCTATGAACACGTGCTGACTTCTTTGCAAGTGTCCTACAAACCTGGCATCCCTGTTGCTGGAACAAAATGTCATAAAGATTATTGTAAATGCAACAGTCGACAGCAGCCAGGCTTCAAGCCCCAATTGCACAAATACACAAGAAGAGATTCTCCATGCCTGAATTATTTCATAGCTTACATGGACAAGCCACACATAGGAAAGAGCTACCATGCAAGCAAAACTGGCAGGGGTAGGGATTTCAAATCATAAGTAAGCTACAGGGTGTTGATGTTGGGAATTCAAATTTATTTCTTCAATTTCAGTTAATTTTACTTTTTAGTTATTACTTGTTTTTTATTTAATATGTAAATACAACATGCTTTAGATGCAGTGAGGATGTGAGAAGTGGATGAAGAGATAATGTGAAGAGAAGGATAGAGAGTATATTGGATGAAGCAGTGTGAAGAAGAGAAGAAAATAAGCTGGGAAGAGAATAATGGGCATTTAGAATGAGAATAACATGAGGACAAAGCGAGGAGCAGACGAGAAAGTTTTCATTAACAGTTAAAAGTTGCTTGATTACACCAGTAATCAATCCAAAGGTCACACAAACCTTTGCCTGGCCCTTCATAAAAGAAGAGGCTGTCAGCAAAGGTGGAAGAGGAAGTAGTGACAGATGAAGAATTACTTTAGACTTTCAGATGTTCAACTGGAGGTGCCTCCTGGAGACCTTGTCACGGCTGAGATCTTCATATCGATGGATGAAGAGAAGCACAAGATCTGAACACAAAAGACCATCTGATGAAACATTCCTTTATCCATTGACTACAGTGAGAAACTAGAGCAATTATTTTTCTAAGATAGTTTTATGGAATAAATGCCTTAAAGTACTTGTGCAAATGCAGACTTCAGTTTTCTGGATGTTGTCTTCTCTGATCATGTGTCAGAAAAGGGTATTTTTATAAGTTAACTTCATCTTTCCTCTCAAAAATTGTTCTTCCAAGTGGTATGGGTGAGAATCACTGTGTTATCTGGTGAAGCTTATATTGCCACCTGCTGAGTTTGATGTACCCTAAGGAGAAAGAATGGAAATCAGCTTCTAGGAATTTCTTTTTAAACTGTCACTAAAAATAGAAAAGAAGGAGATGCCAGGTTACCCAAGTTTTTGTTACAAACAAACCTCTAATGTAAAAGTTGACAGTGACTTTGTTCTTTACAAAAAGGAGAGGCAAAAGTCTGCATTTACTAGGTAAAATCAAAGGGGTTTTTTTCCCTTCTTTTTACGATGTTGAACAAACATCTCAAGCCTTGTCTTTTTCTTATCTGAGACACGCAAGGCAGAACAAGATACCAGGGACTTTGAAAGCAAGGTGAGAGTACTTACTTATCCTATAATAGCTACTCTGTCTAAGGTTTGAAGGATGCTGACTTCACATCCTTTCTGGAAGACTACTTAGTTACCTCTACAACATATACAGTTCAGAAGTTGGTATAGTAGATTATATCTGATGTTTTCTACATTTATCAAAGTTAAGTGGAAGGTCAAAATCATTGATGTTCTCTTCCCACTAGAACAAAAAACGTATTGCAAAGCAGAGAAACTTAAGAGAACAAGAAGAGAAAGAAACCTTTAGACTATATTGGGTCCAAGTTTTGGAGATGAAAAGAAATGAGAGAGACTGAAAGAAGCCATTTTCTTTTGTGCTGAAATGCATAAACGACATGACAGCAATTGCATTCCTAACCCAAGTGCCAGACTTTTTTCCCTGTAGGAGCATGTAACAAGTTATTAATTTTATTTACCTACTTTGTAAAGTATACACAAGTTTCCTGAATTAAATCTCTGAATTTATGAACAGAAATAAACAATGGGAAAGCATTAGAGACAGAAATGCTAGCTCAAATAGAAAGTCTTAATGTCAGTATCACTTTTTTTGGTCTGCTGCTGAGTATAAAGATCAATCTTGCCTTACATTATCTAAACAGATCTTCTCTATTTTATTCTAGTTTATTGGCTGCACAATTCAAAGTTGTTTCAGTAATTAAAGACAAACCATTTTTCTTCCCCCTGCCTCCACATATTCTTTTCATATTTTGAATCAATGTGTTTTACAAAGAATTGGCTTTCTTTTCCATTTGCTTGAAATTGTTTTATGGAATGTAATAATATTATAATAATCTTTTCATTAAAGATTTTGATACTTCTTTTTCAGAGAGCAGAAAAAAATCAGAAATTTTTTTATGGTTTTGACAAGATGCAGCTTCATAGTACAAAGACTGTGAAAAAAAGATTCTGTTCTCTCAGTTCAGTTTACTGCTTCCTTTTCTGCTTGCCATGTGCTGACTTATTCTGTCAGCATTCACTGTCAGCTTTGGCATCTCTGTCAGCCAGGGCTGATCAAAAGGTAAAAGGCAGTGATTTGCCATTTGGCTGCTGCTTGGCTAACGCGAGCTATGGAGCAGCCTGTTTCGTCCAGTTCCTAGTACAAGCTGCAAATGTGGAGATTTTGGGAGGGACAAGTCATTTATGCATTGAAAAGGTAGCTTCCAGATAGCCTAAACAATTTACAATTTAAAGCTGATATATCCATGTCATTTTGAATGAAATAAAAATGACAGTGTATTTCAGAAGTCTCAAAACAGTTCACTCACCAAATCAAAAATGACGGTGATTCATACAGCTCATATCTGTAGCACCTCAAATATTTGGTGTTTTCAGTCAGCAAATTCCGACTAATGGTACTCACAATGATCTCTGCACAACTAGATTTATCGCTTTCCTGGATGTGACAAAATGGAGTAGAGTTTATTATTGTTTTCCCTTTCTCTTAATACTACCAAGTCATAGAAAAAACGAAAAGTTAAATTATTGGGGTGAGTTTTTTCAAAAGCACTCAGCATTTTTCTGAGTCATCACCCATTGAACTCTATGATTAAACTCTTGCTGATTTCCATGGCAGCAGAGTTATGCTAGTTTTTACTACTCCTGGACATGCCATGCTTAAGTGCATCTGTGACATGTGCTTTCTTTTCAGCTGGGGTTATTTAGCACCTATTGATTTCTTTTTGCTTTCCCTTTCCTTTTATGCATTCTGGTTTTCAAGCTAGTAAGTCCGCTGGATGTTTCAGTATAACAATTCCTGATCAAAGTGCTCCAGGAAATAACAGCAATTCCCCCATTCATTATAGAAATTTAAAAACTGGGAAGTAGTACATTGTAGAAAAATGTTGTATAGTTTGCTAACAGCGTGCTGATTTTTAAATAAGATTCATACAAATAATAGTTTCTACCTTGCCATTCATTACATTGTAAAAGTTTTTATTTTTATTTTTCAGCTGTTTGTTTTTTCTTAAGCTGTAATAAGTCTGAATAGTTTTATTTCACTTAGTAAAATGTACTTTGGGGTTTGTTTGTTTTTTTATAATGCAATCTATGTATAAGCTGGGTCAGGATGAAAATGTACCCATAGGAGCATTTTTACTAATTCATCATTCTTTCTAAGTTCTCTAGGTCTATTGGAAAGATAGTGCAATACTATTTTTTTAAAGAAGGAAATTTATTTTACATTTTGGGGATGTGGGAATGACTAATCATTATGCATTACATTTTAGAGCCTTGAATCATGGCAAAATTAAGTGAAAAAAAAAAACAACAAAACTTTGATTTTTGGATATGCAGCACAGTTTCCATGAAATTTAGAGCAAATGGATACTTATGAGGCTGCAGAGATTGACTACAAGAATCCCAAAGCATTATGTGGTTTCCCAAATGTTTTCTATCAAATCATAATACTAAAGCATTTTGCATTAGACATGGTAATTCAGAAATATCTATGCAGCCATGAGGGACTGGGATTCCCTTTTTATTGTAGTGTTCCTATAGCACCAAATGACCCCTTTCCCTTCTTTTCCACATATAGCAAGAGCATGTATAACATATAGTGACAGGCTGACTCCGTCTCAAAAGAGTTATTATAAGGGAGACGAAAGGGCTGGGGAGAAAGAGACCCAGGAAAGTGAATTTACTTGTTTATAGTCATAGAGAAAGAAAGTAACAGTGAACAGGCTCCAAACCATGTGAAATGGGACTGAGATTGAAGTTAGTACCCACACTTAAGGCACTTGGATTCCACAACCAAGACTGCCCACACTTCAGTGACCATTTAGGGATTACCTAAAATCCACAAAGTGTCTCCTCAGTCTCCTTGAAAGTTCCCAAGTGCCTAATCTTAAGAGTCTAATTGTGCCCAGAAAACCTCCTCTCTGAGGAGTTAGCAGCCTGGGGTGAAATTCACAGAAGTGCATAGGTGTTCATCACAAAATGTGAATAGATTGTGCCCACCCAAGCACAGAGGACTGCCCCAGCCTCCCCAGGCTGCTGAGAGGCCACATGTACTGGTTGGTGGTGGTCCTGACATTGTCCTGCCTTGTATTCCCAGAGTTATTTCTCCAGCAGTTTAGGAATTTTCTCACTTACATTACCTGAAAAACTCAACCTGGGTACTTGCACAACACAGACAACTTTAAGTTCATCAAAGGCTACAGCCCCACCACTTGAACATGACTGGAGAAGAAGAGAGTAAGACCCATCATTAACTGGCAACCCAGAACAGCAGGCAGGGGACCAAGTTCACTGCTGTCCTCATCCTGGGGAGGCACCAGTCCACATGTCCCACCTCTTAACACCAGCTCTAATCACCAAGTGACCTCTTTTCATGCCTCCACGTCAAAATGCTTATGGTATAGACACCATGAATTAGCATTCAGCTTCACTTACCCTACATAGCAGGCTAATATTTACATGTCTTTAAAAAATTGAATCTAAATCACCTCACAGGATGTCTGTGTCGTGGTTTGGGCTGGATTGGCCCAATCAGGTGGAACAACAGATGCTCTCTCTCCTGTTCCACTTCGAAGGGAGGCAGGAGAGAGAGAGAAAAAGAGAGACTTAAGAGTTTAGAAGGAATTAAACTACTTTAATGAAATATTAATAAAAAAATAATAAAAAAGAAAATGATGAAATAGATACAAAACCATACCAAGCTCCCAGGATGACAATCACGTCATCAGCAGGCACTGGGGAAGTCCCAGACTGGACTCAGTGACGGACANTCCTCTTAGGACTACCTTCTACAAATCAGATAAATTTCCAAACCTGTTCAAAATTTTGTGGCCCTATTTTTCTCTTTTGTCAAGCCTGCTGAGCCAAAGGGACCATATTTCTGTCTACATTGTATTTCACCAGAACAGTGCAATAAAATATGTACGTATGAATTGTCATATCTCTAGAATATATGAATTCTCATAAACTCACCAGATGTTTTGAAGCAAGCACTAGGTTTTAATTGGGACATTTTAACTTGAAAAGGCCAATCTGCAATGACAATGTGCTTCTTATTTATTTCAGGCTATTTACATTTTAGAAAGAAGGTAATAGAAAGTTCCTTGTCCTGTTTTCCAGAAAAAATGGGAACAAAACAATCATTCCATTAATACTGCTTAATAGAAAGACGAAAGTAATAGAAAAGTGAAACAGAAAGATTTTAAAGTACTTTATCCCTACAAAGAAAAAATTCCCAAGATAAATTCTCTGTAAACTTTACCACAAAATTTATGGCCACAGAGTAAGGATATAATTTCTTTCCTGAGTGAAGGATTTCCTCTTGGGAACAAAATATTTGTAAGTTAAAAGCAGGAGGATAAAGTCCTCTCCTGAATGGGCTAGATTGACTATTACCATAATACTACAGCAGAATTAAAACAGTTAAAACTCCACTTTTGAAATTGCAAGAGCAAAGTGATACCTATACATCCACTGGATTGCAAAACAAGTCACCGAATACTTTAGGATATCTAAAATGGCACTAGGCACTTATATTGAGGCATCTGAATCCATCTCTGGGGCTCTGTCAGTTATAATGAGAGCTGACACAAATAGCTTAGCTACAGGCATCTGTAAGTGCCTTAATGTTGACCTAACTCCAGGCAAGGAGACTCAACTGTTCTTGAAAGCCATGGTCCTATAGCACCAAGCAACACATAGGTTCAATGTGAATACCATTCAAGGGAATCACTGCGCCTGAAAATCACATGAAATATGGCTTTAAGAGCTCTTAAAAGATGAATTAACCTACCCTTCCTCTGTAAGACAGGCTCAATTCTACCTGTGGTGTATTTCACTGATGTGTAGCCAACCTCTTATTAGAAAAACACCAAATGTGAAAATAAGTTCCCCAAATCTTTTTTTGTACAGAAGTCTGCTGTGATCTGAGGCGTGGTTGACCGACTTAAGATGCCTTTTTCGACTCATAGTTGGCAGAGGACCATAGAGGGGAGGCTGTGGTCACAGGTGCTGTGTTTGTCATGTCACAACACCATTGCAGAAGCAGATTAAGGAGCAATTGCAGGAGCAAGACATGATAATTGAAATGATTTTCATCATGTTGTATCAACTGGCCTAGTGAGTGTTACAAGGCCCATTTCAATATGACCTCTAGTGCATCTGCATCCATCTGATCTGACCCAATCCACTGTTGCCTTCCCAGTGTTGTCTTGGCAAAAGGAATTGGGAAAACCCTGTAGAGAAGTCATCCTTCCCCTAATATACACACTATTTGGGCTTGGTAGAAAAACAAAATATTTCATTGATATCAAACTGACACAACATTGCAGCACAAGTAAATGGAAATAGTCTAGAAACTGCCTAGGAACAGAACACACTTCATGTACGTGGATGGATGGGTGGAAGGATAGATACTGCACAACATATTCACATAACTGCAGTTAAAGAAAACTGTTAATAGTACAAAGGCAACCTCCAAATATTAAGAAATACCACAATTAAATCAAGCCCAATTTTCCATGCTTTTTTTTAGCTTTTATTTTTTCCACTATCCTCCTGGATCTCAGTATAGTGTCAGACCTGGGCAGCAAAGATCCTTTCCCTGTCCTGCTCCACACAAGACCAATCTAGGACTAAGATTTCAGGATTGTATTTTTTAGCCAATAGCAACTCTAAGTGGGAGCATGCTCTACGTGGATGTTCGTGGTGGTTAACTGCTTTTTTTGCAAGTCCATCCCAAACTGTGACTTTAAAAGGGCACCATAACCATTTTTATGTGGATGATGGCAAAACACTGATAAATAGACAAGACCTCCCAACAAACTTTGAGTAGCTCTTCTTCAAGACGGATGTGTTCCTGCTTAAGAGTTAAAAACAAATGTCCATGTTTTCACTAGGAATAAAACACAGTATTTATTCCTTGCCTTGTTCTTGAAAAATATTAAACTTTCCTTGACGAAATCTTCTCACAGAATTAATTCTGAGGTAGACACTTGGCGTGAGATATTTCAGTCCAAGCAGTTCACATTTGTCAAAGGTATGAGTGTCTGAAAGCAGGTTGTTGTAATGGAAAGTGTGAGGCAACCTTAAATACACAGACCTATTGGCCTATCCACAAAGCAGTTTTGAAATTAAATAACTATTTCATCACACAGATTAAAAAATGCAGCCTACATTCACTCTAAAACCTTCTTCCAATCTTCCAGACAAACAGTTTTTGCGCTTTAGCCATAGGTAACATCTGTTGTAAACACAGTTCTTTTTTTTCAACTTTAATGTCTCTTAATTACTAAACTGTTACATGTTAGTGGGCAGAAATACACAGATCCAGGAGTACTCTTTGATACTAGCTTTGTCCAGGGCAAGAGAAATATTGAATATGTCTCTTCTACTGGCTAAAGTTATACACTGAGGTGATTTAAATCAGCTTTTTTTCAAGTTCTTGCTTGCTTGCTTTCCTTTCCTGCTGTCAATGATGACCTACCCAGGAAGCACTGAAAGTGAATTCTCATGCTACATAAATGATGGATAATGCATATATATACGGCTTGCTCTCCCTTTTTTACAGTTAATAACATTTTTCAAAGGCTGTTACTCTGACTGGGACATTGTTCATCTTCTGGAAATTAAATAATTTTAGCATCTTGTAGATGTATTCTAAATTAAAGCAGAGAATATCAAAGCATGCTGTATCAGGCGTCAAATTCTAACATTATTTCAGAGGTGAAACCTTCTGTACCGATTTAATCTTGCTTCAGGTGAGCTGTCCTTTCCCTCCTAGAGGGTTTCAAAGACATTTGCACACATAGCTGTTATATGCAGAGGACAGCAGATTGTCAGTGCTGATTGACACCGCTCTGCAATAACTGCAGGAGAACCTGAAGGTACAGATGATGGTTTCACCTAATTGGTTTTAGCCAGGGCACTTCAACATTTGTAAAAATTACTACATGTCTTTTAGTGAACATTTGATCAGTATTGTAACTCTATCTCATATTCACATTCATTTCAGGTTACCAGGCTCGCAACCCCAAAACTTAACATAAGTAATTCACTTTCTATTACGCTTATGACCTTAACTGCTGAAACTTTAGATTACAGCCTCTGTCAGGCAAGAGGTGCCATTCAATCAGCATATGGCTTTTTTTAAAGTACTGATTCATAAAAAGAAGCATAATGCTTACTGCACCTGTTATACCACTTCTTCCTTTACCTATAGACCTTGCTTTGAGGAGTCATCTCCAAATTGCAGTCTGGCATAACCTTGTTTTATCCAGTAAATATGACAGAGGCATAGCACACGGTGACCTATGTAAGTCAGCATTTATATGTTCTGCTCTTCAGAACAGGTTTGTATAGCTGAACTTTCTGTAAGCAGATAAACCTTTGCCCTACTGTAAGTCTTTGAAGCAACAGCTGAATCCTAGTGTTAGAAAGGGGACAAAAAGCAAAACATTTAAAAAAAGAGTTGCTATGATGTTTTTTCACATTAGGGAAAGCTTTGAAGTAGAAATGATACATAGCAATTGTTAGAGAAGATTAGTCAATGTTATCTAGAGTTTGAAAACAGTTATCTCTGTTAATTTATGTAAAACTTAAGCCAGCTGAGTAAACTATGCGGGAACTTATTTGAAATATTGATGTTTAAAAAGGCACTCTCAGTCCTTTTTTTTCTTTTTTTTT
>VYXH01002728.1:428661-445489 GCA_013397275.1 Burhinus bistriatus
GCACTTGGCCTTGTTGAACCTCATGCAGTTGGCTTCAGCCCATCGATCCAGTCTGTCCGGATCTCTCTACAGAACCTTCCTACCCTCAAGCAGATCAACACTCCAGCTTAATTTGGTGTCATCTGCAAACTTACTGAGGATGCACTCAATCCCCTCGTCCAGATCATCAATAAAGTTATTAAACAAGGCTGGTCCCAAAACTGAGCCCTGAGGAACACCGCTTGAGACCTCAGCCATGTTTAGTTTTACATAATGAGAGAAAAAAATCTCATCAAGGGGGAACAAAAGTATTTCAGCCTTTCTGAGAAGAGTGTTGCTGCTTATTTGGCTTCCCTCTGCATCAGTCTGAACTTAATACAGCACTGCACAAGCTTTTTCAAAGTGAATCCATATCCTGTGCTTCATCACAGGTCCATCTCAGCAGTCATTTTTAAACAGCTAAACATAGATGAGATATATTCTACTTACAGTGAGCCCAGTTATGAGCCCATTGCTAACCAGAAGCACAACTTCTTTGTTCCTTTTAAGACATGACCTAGAAAGGAACAAAGCAAAGGCCCAAGAGGTGTCTGATGCACGAGCATGCATGAGCACACTGACAAAACCACCCTTCAAACACTGCTGCATGGGCATGGTATTCTGAACACCACTGGTCTCCAGCGTGGAGACTTGCTCCTGATAATCCCAGATGCAGGATAGTCTGGCGATACCGATGTTATGTCCAGATCAACCATGTGATATACTAGAAATGCCATGTAGAGTTGTTAACTTGAGCTTTGGAAATCAGAGCACTCTCAGTACGCTTCTATCCTTGCCTTAATCTGTTTCCTCTAAGCAGGTCTAATTAGTCTAAGATCAGGAACATGATGGCACGGCTTGCTCAGATCTCTAATGACATGATATAAACAACGGGTAAAGACAGATGAGATCATTTTTCCTGCCTTAGTGTCTGAAAGTAGGTGATTGCAATTGATATCATATCCTGTATCAAATAGTAACATTGCATTACATTGCTAATTTGGATTGGATTAACAGATGAATTCAAAAGACTACCCAGATGCCTCCATTTTGGTCCTGTTACATCTCTTCTACTGGTCTACTTTGTGCCCATTCACATTCTTTCTTCTTCCTCAACATCTTTGGTGTTGTCCAGATTTTTTGCAGACCTTTCATTTTCCTTTACCAAATAATAGGTTGCTGGTGGCATACCTGTTTATGCTGCTGACTTTTGTCTTCATATTTCTTTCCCTTTTTTGAGATCCTTATCATTCTTCTTGGAAGGTGCCGTTTTCACAGTCAGTTCTATGCATCAGTTGATGCATTTAGAGGATTTTCCTAAAGGTACCGGGATCTTATATTATGAAAGACATGTGAAAGACTATTTTTACAGTTTAATAATAATAATAATAATAATAGAAGACTAGGGGTTTTTTAATTCATCCTGAAAGTATTTCAGATTTCTCATTTCCTTTCCTTTAAATTTCCACTCTCTTTTCAGTGTCAAAATCAATGGGTAATTAACTTCACTGTCTGCCACTCTTTAAGACTGTTATTGGCTTACACAGTATGAAATCCTTAAGGAGTGTGTTCCTATGAGCAGGTAGGTCTGCTTGCATCCTAGAAGTCAGATATAAGGGCTGGAGGCAAAAACAATGGGGCTTTTGATGCTGGCAGGAGGTGGCACCATCTTACTGTTGTCGTAATAACATGGAGACTGGAGATAGCTTACGGTGACCATTGGTCACAGTGGAAGAAATACAATGTGATGGTCTGACGGATCTGGCTGTGATGCTACCTTTGGTTTACTGCTGGCAACCTATAAGATGCCTCAGTTAGGTAAGACTGTTGTCAATGGGCAGGAGGAAGAGGGGTCTCTCTTTTTCAGTTAATTAATGTAACATTCCGCATTAATTAATACAATTATGCAAAGAAACATGGCTGGCAAGTCAAGAACAGCTGAGCTTTACAACCAAAAGCAGTGAAATACCATTAAATTTCTCATACTTTGTACTATAAAGAGTCAGCAATTGTTAAGTTCTTTAAAACAGCAAACAAATCAAAATTGTGTTAATCTCAGGTGCTTTCACCTGGCCGCAGCAAAGACTGTTTTCAGTTCATGGAATAATAGCTCCGATTGTTCTTTTTCACAAAATGAATAGTTGTAAGAAATATCACCTTAAGCTATGAATTTGATTCTCAGACAGCTAATTTTCAGAGTGCCCTTACAAAGCTTGTACCTTTTTTTAAACAAAGTGTATACTCTTTAGTTTAACAGCCACACTGTCAAAACTTTAAAATAGAACAGTGAATCTGAATCAGCAAGAGTATGAAATGGTACAACTGTAGTGATGTTAAAAATATTAGATAATAATTTCCTTTAGATGAGAGACTTTCACACTGGTTAATGCATCAGAAAGCAACTTGGAGCAGGCTTCTGCTGCTAGGATCTGATACTGAAATCCTCCAACTAGACACTCAATTCTTCCATATCTGTTACTAAGATTTAACAAGTGACTGTATGTCAGCTGCGCATAAACACATTCTTAACTGGAGACAAATGGGATTCACACAGCCTAGCTTAGTTTTGCCTGTGTAGACTCCTTATTTTATTCCGTGTCTACTAAAATGTGACCCCCTGTTAGGCATGTTCTGATAGACGCTTCATGTTAAACAAAAATATATTTGATTGCAACAACCACCTGGTTAGCTTAGTCAAGTCTATAAATGTGAGCTGTCTACTCAGGTAATGTAAAAATATCTGTGTGATTTCCTCCAAGAGGCCTTTAGCATGGTCTTTTAAGCAGACCTGAATTTCCAGAATATGCATCCCCTAATAGCTTCCTTGATGTTACAATTGTTCAGAAGAAATAGTTGGTGAGGCCAGAAGGAAATGTGTCTAGGCTTTCACTTAGATCATTCAATGTCTACATTATTTTCATGTATCTTTTAAAATTCTTTTTTCTGTATCAGTTTAGAGATTAATAGCCCTAGAGAGAAAAGTCCCTTTATTATTAAGTGCCTCCTTAAAATCTAATGGGCACCGGGAACATATTCTCTGTATCACCCTATACTAGTGTCTGTTAATTGCTTTTTCCAGTCTTGATCTGGAGTTCGCTTCACTGCATTTTGTCAAATCCTCTAGAGAGCCTGACTAAAGCCAGCAACCCAGGTTTGCATTCAATTTGCAAGGCATGCTCTTGTAGCTGGTGGGGTGAGGGGACAACCTTTGTATTCTAAGGTGAGTGTTTGCCAGTCTCTCCTATCAACAGTAATAAATGGCTTCTGACAAATTCAGATTAACAAATTGTCCCCTAATTAAATTCTGGAAAATATTACTACCTTGGTCTAAAATAAAACACTGCCTTTCTATTACTGTGTACTGGCATTTGACTTTCTTATTGTCTGTGGAGGAAGACAGGCAGCTATAGAGAGAAATTCATCCTTTTCCTAAACAGATGTAAAGATTGGACAACATGAATTATCTTGGAAGCAACCTAGGGGTTACTAAACTAACCTAATCTATGCTGAATTGACAAGACACACCACTTTCAGACAGGTAAAGTTAGTAGAGTGGAATCACATCAGGAGTTCTTTTGGACAAGGGTTTCTAGAATTTACTTTTTCCAGATTTTCAAACTCCTATTAAGATTTATACCTCACTGTCATTATGTATCTTAGCACTGCAGTGCTCTCAGATAACTGGTTTCAACAGATAAATTAGGTATGTATAGATCATTGTTCCAAGACATTTTTATACCCATTATTTCTCTGCTGGGATGAACACAGTATGAATGTCACCACACTTACTGTCATCAACACATTTACCTTGCTGTGTTAGCTTTTCTCCTATGCTACATGCAGCTTGCATTACTGTTTACTTGTTTCAGTCCGTTAGCTCTGATTCTTCCCAAGTCCCGAGGTGGGTGTACTTCTACAATCATCCCCCAAACAAAAAAAAATCTCATATTACTTATAATAAAGCTACTTATGATATTCCCTTCCACTATCTGCTGTCCAGTGGTGATATTTATGGCTGGAACACTTTGGGTACAAAACACAACTTCAGCAGCAAACTATGAAAATGGCATTTCTCCAGCAGATCATTGCATGAGCACAAGCTCATAGCCATCTTCCCCAGTGCTGGAGACATCACAAGTGTTCCTCCTCTACCTACGTGTTGAGTTGCTCAGGGATTATTCATGAGTACAAACTTGAGTCTGTTTATATCTGTCTGCTGGTACCAGAAAAATAAGTCAATTCACTCCTTTATTTTTTCTATTCAGTCTGACTTTGAAGACGTTAGTATCCACTTTGTTTTTTACAGCTCTCTTTTGTTAAGAGGGACTGTCCTAATGGGAAACGGGGACAAGTGGCTCTTTCCAATATATTCTTCATTTGTTTTCAATTAAAAAGGGTACTCCAGCTCTGCCTCAAATATTTTGTCTACCACTGCTCCACTGAGTGCATTCTTCCGATGCCATCAAGGACATCACAGAACATTTTTAACATGATGACGTCTACCCTTTGTTCAAACACTATTATGAATGTCTCTTTTCAGACAGTAACTTTCTCATGTATTTGCCTCACATTTTCTGTTGTTGCCAAAGAGCTTATCACCCATCTTGGAGTTCAAAATTTATCCCCCAGTACCTGTGGCCTTTCTTTTATGACTCATATCACTGTTTCTGTCAGATCCCTGGCTTCTGTCCCAGAGTTCAATTAAAAGTTAACAAACATCCTATTCGCACTGAGTTTCTCTGCCACTGGGCTGCTGCTGCAGTGTTCTCCATGGCTTCTATAAAAAATTAAACGTAACTTGCAGCACTTTATCATGCCCATGATTCTGGTCTTCTGCCAGCCCACCTGCTCACCACCTTCTCTTCTGGCTGGAAGGCAAAGCCTCAGGTTTCCTAGTCATCTGGGTTTTTATGCACGTTGCCTGAGGATTTCCCTGTGCTTTGGCTATTGGTCTGCATCAGAACAGGGGTCCACAGCTCCTTGGCTGGTGGACCAAGGAGCTGGGGTCAGAGTTTGCCAGGTTCCCCGGCCACCTGGCTGCTGCTAGTTCATGGGCTGGTGCCTGTGATGCTCCTGCTCAGTGTGGCAGCTGGTGTTCACTGATTTTCCATTTCCCAAGGAGCCAGGCAGCACGGGAAGTAGGAAACAGGTGCTGAGGAAGCACCACAAAAACTATGTTGTGCTTCTTTCCAGTAGGACTCATTAGTTTTCTCTCCCTTGAAAAAAAGAATTTCAGAGTATCAGCCTTCTTTGGAAAAGCTTCTTTTCTCTCCTCACCCATTGAGACCTATACCTCACCCAATATTTAAATTCTACCTTCTGTTGCGGTCTGTGGAGAACACGACAGTGAGATTATTTTGAAATGTGATCACACTGCTAATTGATGCATGCTTCTCTTCTCCAAAGACTTCAACATCCAGGTTGTGTGCCAATTCCACCATGCAACTTTGGTCTGAAAGACTGCAGACCCACGCCGTGGCCGACATACTTCTGTCTCTGAGCTGTATTGCATTAACCTGTTCTGGCTCCACAGCTGTATCAAACTGTTTTGTGTGCTGCCTTTATTCAACACTCAGGACTTGAAGAAACTTCTGCCAAAATAATTCCCTCAGCAGGAACCCCTAACCCTGGAAGCTCCTGTTTCCTAAAGCAATAAAGATGAACTCCTACAGCTTCATAGAATCATAGAATACCAGGTTGGAAAGGACCTCAAGGATTATCTGGTCCGACCTTTCTTGGCAAAATTCTTCTTCAAGCAAGATGGAAGGATTCCCATGGTATCACTGGATGATGAATTAAGGCCACAGAAGTAGCAGTTTTATGAGGGAAGGAGCCTAACAGGCATCTCTACAAATGTCGACTCAAGAAGCCACTGGGATTGCTCTGCCTAAGGTAGACCACTTTCTGAGGGTATATACATGATGTTTGTTTCCAAAGCTGCTAAGCTAAGGCATTTCAACAGCACTAAATGAATTTTTTAAAAGTGCAGGTGAACAATAAGAAGGCATTTGGTTCCCAAGAAATGTATTACAGGAGAATGTGCTGTTCCGAATTCCATCTTCTGGCAGGCTTTGTGTAAATCAAAAACCACAAATTTTTCAACTCATCTTCTCTGTCCAAGGGAATATTTGCCACAAATATGAGGTGAATTGCACAGAACAAAGCTTTAAAGAAGAGCCTTTTAAAATAAAACTTTTACATTCAACAAGGAATAACATAGCTCTGCATCTGTTTTATGGAGGAAAGAATTCTGTGTTAAGCTTCATAACAGCTTATTAAATGAGTCAGCCAAGTATTCAAGGGAGATGGTATTGAAAATGAAGATTTCTTGGAGAAATTCTGCAAGAGACACAAGGGGGTACCTGCTGTACAACTTCAGCATTCAAAGGGCTCATTAGTACAGCATAGGCTGCCTTGCAGTTCATAGCCAGAAAATACGATCATACATCAGTAGACATTTTAATGAGGTTAATGGGTTTATTATTATTTTTTAAAGTAACTATGATAATATAATAACAGTAAAGCATTTTCAAAGACGACTGTTCAGGGTGGCTGTCAGTACCATAATCTCACCTGTGCTTTAAGAAAAAACAATACATACATAATGAAAAACTATCCCAGTGGTGTATGAGAGAAATCTCAATGTAAAAAGCAAATTATACAGCTAATAGGCTTGATGTTCATTTTGCCAGGATGTATCCAGCACATGATAGTGCTATCACAGAACAGCTTGCCATAAAAGGAACTTATGTAAACTCAGTTAAAAAAAGATGTCTACATGTGTTTCCAGAGTTTCCTTTCATATCCTTATTTTTCATCCTATCTCTCCAGAATATGGTTCATCATTCCCAGACGATAAACACGCACAGTTTGGGTGTGAAGGATTAAGGTTCTTTACTGCCTTCAGGCAGCATACTCTTAGAAGAGATTACTAATTAGGTCATTTGGAGCCCTTCACAGATTGCATCTCTAAGGGACAATTTCTTTCATCACATGTATGTGATTTTTTCTATTTTGAACAACGCAGAGGTCATCTTTACAATGAACATCTCTGATCTTGCACATCAGGTAATTTTTTGCCTAGATCTGAAATTTGAATTTCAATTAGGTACATTAAAAACACATCAATTGATATGCATGCTGGGCTCTATACCTCTCTGTTTCATCCTGCCAGTTTATCTTTGCTATGACTCCTTCACAGCTCAGAGCTATCTGTGCAGAGAGTTAAGAAGGAGGCAGTTCAGCTGAAGACACTCAGAAATACTCAAAGGAAATACCACGATCTACAGAAAAATTAATTCTGAAAACATTAAGTGATAAAAATGGACTGATAATACTAAAATAAACATTAAAGTAGACATGATTAAAAAGGTGCCTCTGCAATTCCGTGTTAGCATGTGAATTCTGAATGTTTAAAAAGGTTGTCATCTCCCCAGCATTGTGGGGAGGGGAAGAGAGGCTGGATGCTATGTGTCCCAAATCCTAGGCTAAAACAAGGATAATATTTGACTGTCCCTAAGCAAACAATACCACAAGGAATACTGAATTACTGAAGTAAAAGAGGAGCTTTACTATTTATGCTGCTTCAGGATAGTTCCTCAGACATCTCCAAAACCCTTAGCAAGAAGGAGTCTCTTGCAGTGCACCAACATCAACCACGGGGACTCTTTTGAAGTAGACCGGTGTAGACAAACAACACAAGCTGTAAGACCTGTAATATTTGGAGACCAACAGTCTGCACAGTATTAATATTCTTCATATTTAATATTTAGTTCATATTTATACCTCAAATTGTTTAGCAATATATCTCTACAAATCCTTGAGAAAACAACTGTTTATCAGACTATACTACTGTCTTTTTATTTGCCTGGTTTTTTTTGTAAATTAACAGTTAGAAAAACTGTGATTAACAAGGTTAAGCAGACAAACTACGGAGAACCATTTAAATCGCTCAAAAATCTTTGATGAATAGTCATTGAGCAGCTACTGTTCAAGTGCAAAAAGAAAATCCATATGAAATTAGTGTTTGTTCTCTGGGGTTCCTGATTCTTAGGCCTGTATCAAAAAAGCTAGGAAAATTTGTCTCAAATGCCCGAGACACACGTTACAAGCAAGAACGCTGTCAATGTCATAACAAAGACCTTCATGTCTTTGATGGGAGTCTGCAAGCCAGTGATATGATGGGTGAAAAGTGAAATGGAGCCCCAGGCAAAGCACTTAGGTGATCAGTATTGTATAAAGCATCTCAATAATAATATAATACATATGTAATATAATATAGTGGATAATAATAATAATACAATAATAAGTCCTCTGGACCAATGTGTAGCTTTCCCATCCTCAGTGCTAAAGGACTTCAAACTGGAGCAGGTACAGCAAAGGACAAGTGGAAGGGAGACCCTATTTTATCGGAAGAGATGAGAGAAACATCTGCACATGGTTCCTGCAAGTAGCAGTAAATCAGCCAGATCCAAAATGGGAAGCAACATAGCTGGATCAGTATGTACTTCGCATGCTCAGACACATCTCTAGTTCTGGTCCCACAGCCCCACACTGCTATGTCTGGTGATTTCAAGGGCCCAGCTTCAAACAGGTGTTTACAAAGATTTACCATTTTTATTGCTTCACATTTTTGTGATTGCTTCAGTATTCTGGGTAATTTTTTTTTCCTTTTCCAAGTGATCAAAAACATCTGTCTAAAACTCTAGATAATTGAAAGTGTTGAACCGAGAGTCTGATGGATGTTTTCCCCAGGCTGTGCCAAATTTGGCTTGAAGTACCTAAATTGTCATTCATTTTTCATTCCAGTTTCCACCAAAAGGCATATTAAAATTTAAAAAAAGGTGGGAAAAGTTTATCATTTGCCTTAGGGAAGCGGTTTTGAGAAATTATCTTAATAACTCCAAGTCACTTCATGGAATCGTGTTACTGTCATGAGCTGCCCACGAGATACGCAGTGTGTGAAAGAAGGCATGAGCATAATTTTCTTTATAAACAAAAATAAAGCCACAGTAATTGTTTCATCTGATTCTAATTCTCTACTGAGTGACATAAACGGTGCTGCCACTTCTTTCAGTAGGTCATAATTGCACTGTATTTCATGTGAAATTAAAGTGTTGACTACAATGTCAAGGGTGGTGCATTTATGAACTAAATAATTAAAATGGTCTCTATTAATTCTCCAGATAGAAAGGTGACACATTCCTTTTTCTGCATTTCAGGTCTGTTACTGACTACATTCTCTATAACTTTTTTGTTTCATCCTTTAACATTAAAAGGAGAAATTTTCACATATGAGAGTTTTAATTTAAAAAGAAAACCAACCAACCCACCAAACAAACAAAAAACCCAACATAATTTGGTCATTGATCCCAGAACTGTCTTGGACCAAATGGACGTGGGTTCAGGGTCAGGCCCTCACATGTAGAAGTAACTCTTTCAGCTTCTTAAAAAGCTAAGCCATCTTTTCCACAAATTAGGGGAGTAAGTCCCAGTGACTTACACGGAAATTGGAATAGGTCCAGGGTCCAGACTGGGGTAGGTAAAACATGCACTGAAATCACCATTTCTGCACTTAGACCTTGTGCTCATGCAAACGAGAGTTCGAGCATCTATTGTCGCTTGAGGAAATGAGGCTGGCAGCCCCTCAAGAGTGTGCTGAAATCAATTCAAGTCTTTCCTCTGACTTCAAAAGCCTCAGTCCCAAACCCACTAAGCACTGATTTATATGTTTATTTTTCATCATCTGGGTTCAACAGCAGAGACTGCTTCTCTAATTCCTGTGTTTTCCGATGGGGAGAAGCAGGGTGAGGCATCAGATAAACCAGGGGAAGGAAATACCCACTGCGGCACGTGATTCATATAATGTGAAAATTAGAAGCAAGCCCACAGTGCTGTGCTCACCTCTGTGTCAGAGTTGCACCCAGCTCAAATTGTCTCAGTTTATTGAAAAGGACATATTTGCAGTGTTTGTGGTTTTTTTCTTAAGTAAAGCACTCAGTTTCTTTATTACTTATAGAATTGTTTATGTATTACCAAAAGTATAAACTAAAGATACAACGAGAAGAAAATCACAGAGCTAGTAGATAAATTACCAGAAAAAACATGAATAATTCAAGCAATGGGACCCAAGTGTTTCTTAAAACTACTTTCTTTTTTCATAAAGGGAGAAAAAAGAGTTTCATATGAATAAAACCTATCTACAACTGTAACAGTGGTGTGCAATTTTAAAGGTGAGAAATGACAGATGTTGAGACTGGCAGGTAACACTGGAAAAAAGGCTCTGGATTCAAACAGGGTGCTGAAGAAAGCTGAATGTTAGCATAATGAGAAAAATAAGATAATCACTGTATAACAAATACTCATCTTGGCTTCAACCAGTACACCCGATAAGTATGGCAAAGAGTTCACGGGCAAAATAGCATTACAATAAGCTCTTGTTAGTAAGCTGATTAGTGATTTACAAATTGTTTCTTGATCAGGTAACTCTTACATGGAAGACCCTCACATCTTCAGTCTGCAGACGTGGAGTTCAATCTGGTAAGTCTAGATCCAGACAAATTTATTTTCCAACCAACATCTGCTGGTGCTGGGACGAAAGGTCCTGCGGGACTCAGAGCATCGCCACATCAGCAGCTCAGGCTGGAAACTGCTGAGAAAACTTTCTCTTACAGCAGTCTCACTTGATGATTTTACCCTGTGTTGTGGCAGCCATAGCACATGGTGTTTTCCCTAATGATAATGCACACTGCTGCTGCACAAACTCTGTGTTTCAGGGGTCTGGTTAACATTATGCTGGAAAAATGTGTAATGCAATGGCAGCAGCAATAGACCTGAAAGCTTCATGCGCAGGTCAGAATACCATCGTACTAAATGTCATATGCCAGGAACGAAAAGAAATTCCTAGTCCCAGAAATTTTATGGCTACAGCATTTGGCTGCAAAATAACAAAGCAAACAGAATACATGGTGACTTTTCTTCCAGCTTCCTAGGTTTAAGTGCCTGTCTCCTTGCCCTTTTATTAATATCCATTCTCCACTGCTCAGAGCCTTACATGCCTCACTCTATCCTGCACTGACCACGCAGTGCATGCCCCTCAAATGCTAAGGTGCTAGGAACAAAAATAGGTTTAATCTGAAATTAATTGCATTTCAGAAAAAAAATATTTTCAACATTGTTTATTTAATTGAGAGCAGATAAAACCTGTTATCATAAAGGGCTAAAATGCTCTTTGTAGGCTACAAGAAACCTAATTCTTTTTTTTTATTTTTTTCTTTCTCTCTTTCGTGAACAACTAATGAATAGAATTAAAGAGCCTACCATGTTATTATTATTCAAATCTACTTGAGAAAGATGTTAAGATTAGAGATGACGGATGAGATAGAAATGTCTGTCTTTTTTTAGTTACCCAAAGTTAATTAAAATGAACCTGACCTGTTATCTGCCACCCAAAGTGTCCTATGGAAACAAGATTCTAATGGTAGCACAGACAAATTGGCTTGTCTTGCTAAAACTCCTTAGGGTTAATTAAAAAACAGCTTATTCTTTGAAAAGTGCCACATCAGAGATGGTTACTTTTCCCCTCATTCCTGTTACACGTTTTCTGAACATTTATGATAAGATTTTATGTAACTAAACAAGAAAACTGAGATTTTTATCAAAGGAACAAAGCTTTTGCTTAGCATAGGGAAAGAGCATGACAGCTCTCAAGGTGCTCAAAGCAGGGAAGAGTCAGAAAGTGCCAGCAGCACCTCTTGGGTGGTTGCTGCATAGTCTTCACTGAGGTCTTTTTCATCAGTTTAAACAGACACCTGTCAGGGGTAGTTTAAATATCATTATCCTGTCCAGAACAGAGGATGATTTAGATGGATACATGGAGATGCTTCCAGAGTAAACAGTCTCTTTTTAGGCTGAGCAGTTCTGGCTCCTGCCAAGGATGTCTAATTAGAAAGCGTGGGGATTTCCCGGTTGCCTGCATGGTTTACAAAATACTTCACAGAATCATAGACTCATCATAGAATCATAAAATCATATAGAATGGTTTGGGTTGGAAGGGACCTTAAGGGTCATGTAGTTCCAACCCCCCTGCCATGGGCAGGGACACCTTTCACTAGACCGGATGCTCAAAGCCCCATCCAACCTGGCCTTGAACACTTCCAGGGATGGGGCACGCACAACTTCCCTGGGCAACCTCTTCCAGTGCCTCACCACCCTCACAATAAAGAATTTCTTCCTAATGTTTAATCTAAATCTACCCTCTTCCAGTTTAAAACCATTACCCCTAATCTTATCACTACACTCCCTTGTAAAGAGTCTCTCCCCACCTTTCCTGTAGGCCCCCTTTAAGTACTGGAAGACTGCTACAAGGTCTCCCCGGAGCCTTCACTTTTTCAGGCTGAACAGCCCCAGCACTCTCAGCCTGTCTTCATAAAAAAGGTGCTCCAGCCCTCTGATCATCTTTGTGGCCCTCCTCTGGACTCACTCCAACAGTTTTTGTGCTGCAGCACCACTGTTGTTAGAAAAGTTCTCTAAATACTCAGTGAACCTCTCCTGCACCTTTTTGCTGCAATGTAATCCTAATATTTCTCTTCCTACCTTGAACTGGATGTAGTAAAAACTCATCTGCTTTGTATTTAAAGCTATCCACATTGGAAGATTGTTGTTCTACCTACTGCAGAAGGTAGAACCTAAGTCCCTTTCAACTTACAGTAACACAGATGCTTCAAGAATCCCTTATACATGATATTTGGTAAAGTTCTTGTTCAAGTTCTTAAGTGGTACACAAAAAACTGGATCCAGCAGTCCAGTTGTAGTCACTCTGGTGTTGTGTGAAGGGCGGTTCACAGGAAAAGGTAACATCCAAGACCTGACATAAGGTTCTCCTATGAACACATTCCAGAATAAGATTTGTACTTATTATACTATATGTCGTTAGTCAGATCTATTACCTGACATTTCATAGATAGTTCTCTTTCCCTTAAAGTATTAGGCAATCCAGACATACAACTCATTGTTGCAGGACACCTTAAAGGCCACTTCATTTGTAATATCTAAAGAGAATGCATGTTTATATGATGTCCTGGTTTGAGGTAAAACGGGACCAATTTTGTTTAGTGGCTTTACTTTATAGTTAGGCCTCTTCTAACTGCTGAAATTAACGGCATGTTGTGCAGAAACTGTTCACTCTCAGAGTGACAAGACCCATGTTTATACTTGATGCCAAGGAACGGTATGCAGAGAGGCTCTTGCTTATACTTGTTGCTATAACACCCAAGGCCAGCCAACTTTGTTACTTGCCCCGTTGGAGGGTCGGAAACGGAAAAGCGTAGAGGGGTCACACGTGCGGGGAGGAGTGGACAGGACAGGTGACCCAAAACTGACCAACAGGGTATTCCATCCCATCTGCCTCATGCTCAGTATAAAAGCTGAGGGATCAAAGGGTCGCTCTCTCTTTTCCTCTCTTTCTTTCCTTGTCTGTGCATCTGCCTTTGATCCTGTTCCGGAATCCAGTTCCCGTCCGTCACTGAGTCCAGTCTGGGACTTCCCCGGTGCCTGCTGGTGACGTGATTGTCATCCTGGGAGCTTGATACGGTTTTGTATCTATTTCATTATTTTCTTTTTGTTATCTTATTATTAATATTTCATTAAAGTAGTTTAGCGCTCTCTCTAAACTCTTAAGTCTCTCTTTTCCTCTCACTCTCTTGCCTCCCTTCGGGAGTGGAGCAAGAGAGAGAGAGAGCATCTGTCGTTCCACCGGATTGGGCCAATCTGGCCCAAACCACGACATATGCCTAGCAAGAATATTAGTATTATATCTCAAGGTAACATAGATCCTGAAAAGAGTCAAAAGTCACATGTCAGGATTTATAAAAAGCTCAAATACCAAGGATGAAGATATAGTTTCCTGATGAAGCCTGTGTTTTTCTCATCAAGGTTGCTGCCACAAATATTATTGAAGTCTCTTGACACAAGTTTTTTCTCAGTAGTGGCCTTAGAAAATTGTTTAGCCAATCTGACTGAATAATATTCCTAATGAGAAAAGTCATGCTCTAAATTTTACGGACAAGACACTTCATATCTGGATAGCATGGAGGTCTTTTAATCTTACAGATAGCACAACAAAATATGTAGATGTGTTCATCTGACTCAAGTGTTCAATGCTGTGACTTTTAAAGTGTTTGTTCCTTGAGAGACTCAGGTTATCCAGGTTTCTGTCTTGAATTTGATCCTCAGATTAAGTGTCATTATGGCTGCTTTTTGGAAAGCCTCATTATCTTTCCAAACAAACCTGTATAAACTCTGCCTACATATGATTGATGGTACTCAAGTGAAGCTGGATTCATCACCTCCAGAAAACTTCACAAATCGATCTTTCTATAATTTTAACGTACTGCTTTCTCACTGAATTTTAGAAATCTGATAGTCTAAATGAAGGAGACTTCATTACCACTGAGAAGAGCAGGTCAATGATACACATGAACTTCATTCATAACAAAGCCAATTGCTGATGAAAAGGAACTGAACTAGAGATGATTAATTCTTTTTCAGTGGCTAAATTGGTAGTCATGACAATTATTCATACCAAAGAGCTACCAGTTTTTTAGTATTGCCTTACTTAATTAATCTTAAGCCATCTAAGGGGAAATTTCAAAGTCCAGTGAAATCAGCCAGAGGATGCTGTTTATAATGGGCCTGCCTATGGGGAAAGCTATTCATCTTTACAGTTACGCAAGTCATGTGTCATTTGTCATACTTGGTGTTGCCATTTGTTTTCATTTTGTTGTTTAGTCAATTTTCAGTTCAACAGACCCTTTTTTATCCAGAAACAAAATGGCTTTGAGATACTAAGCACCCTAAAAGCATACAATAAGGTGTGATCAGCCTCCTGAGGTGAGAAGCTTATATTTTAAATAGAGAAGTCTTTAAGAACTTCATTTCCTAAAGGAGGATAAAGCCAGAATGCCAACTTGAACAGCATGAGTACGAGGCAGGCATTTTGACCAAGCAACTCTGTTCCCCTCTGACTTGATGCTATCTGTCATATCAGAGCTATGGGTTCCAATTGAGTTAACGTTTCCAGCTCCCAATCTATCAGTGTCCTGTGGGGTTTTTTATACATATTACTTCTAACCTTATGGCAACAGGTCAAATTGGACAGCAGGTCTAAATCACCTCAACCTAATAACCCCACACCGATAATGCCATGAGTTGAAGTTTCAATTACAGGCAACAATAAAGCAGTTTCTCCTTTCCCTGCTGACCATTGCTTGTACAAGTCAGTTATTCCTTCACATAGCCCCTGATTACATATTTCCCCCTTGGTTCTTCTTCTGTTGCCAGCAGGAGTTTACCGGAACAGAATTCAGTCTACTGATTACATACAGATCTGGATTTATCTTTGACTTTGATATAAATTTCCTCCAAAAGGTCAAATTGTTCTAAATCCTTCATTTTCAGGAGTTGTTAGGTTTAATCTAAACTCTTCTGTGTGTCTTTATAGATGATGATAAAAAATAGTTTTTAAATTATGTTGGATTACTAAGAAGAGTGCAAAAGCCTCTTGAAAGCATATTTTTGATTCTTAGTTGTCACCCTGCATTCAAACTTTAAAAATTCTATTGGTAATTCAAAAAAAACTTTCTTAATATATATTAAAGCATCACTGTTGTATGCTAAAAGTTGGCACAGAAATTGAAGAGCACAGGCTGGGCTCCAGTTAACCTCTTAAATTGTCTGTTTTGTTTTGTTTTGTTTTTTAAACTATTTTTAAATAGAAATGAGAAAATATACTATGAAGGCCTCTAAGTGGAAGAGAAATAATAAACAATTCAACACCAGGGAAAGAGAAGCAACTGTAGAAAGTTCTGCAGGCATCTTGTTATAGAGCAGTTGGCTATCTCAAAGGTGAACAACGCACAAGCGGTGCACTGAGAAGAACTGTCAAACAGCCCTTCCTATTCGCAGCTTTTACCCTCTCAACTCACTGATGAACACTATGGTAGTTTCCAGATAAAAGTGACTATTTCCTTCATGGCATGTGTTCCATAATTCCTATGCTATTTCTGCCGGGACTATGGTGTTGTCTCAGATGCCTTATGTTTGATCAGCTGAAAGGAATAGCCACTGTAGAAGGATGATAACCTAATGTGGAGCCCACTCCCATCCATTAATTCTGTAGTGTAAGAAATTCAAAGCTAAATCTCCATCTCAGCTGCTTTTTTTTTATTCCTCTTTAACCAAATAAAGATGACAGCATATTTAACACAAAAGGCAGTAGTTGCCTCCTGACGATGCTTCTATATGAGAATAAGGATCTGCCATGCCACCTCTGTGCAGCCCATTAGGATTTTTCAGGTCTATAAATGGAAAAATTTTAAGTTAGAAGCGAAAAATGGGAGAATGTGAGAACGTATTCCCCATGATCCACCAAAGTAACCATGAAGTCCCATCCAGACAGCAATAAATATTCATATCATCTTGAGCTGAATAGTAAGAGACAACCATCTTTGTCATTTTCCCTTTCAGGAGGCATGCTTCTCTCTTTTTCAGTATATTCTAAGTTTTTTTCTGTTCCAACAAATCCCATATAGTCAAAACTTGTTCTTTTTTATTGCAAATACTGATACTTTTGGTAATGTCAGGCAGAAGGTCAATGAGGTTAATGTACTATGAAGGAACCAAGCTAGGAAAAAAATCAAGTGCTAGGGAAATTGCACTAAAAATATTTCTCTGTCTTTTATCTTTTTCTGCTTATTCCATCTGGACGCAAACAAAATAAAAACCAAAGAGAAGAAGTATAAAAGGGGGGGGG
>VYXH01002730.1:0-44773 GCA_013397275.1 Burhinus bistriatus
ATTGGGTGGTCTATAACAGACTAGAAACAGAATAAGTGCTCTTCACCTCACAGAACTCTTGGTCAGCCTCTCGCCCCCAGCACCCTGTTCTGACCTGCTCAGTCCTCTCCAACCTCACCCCATGAGGTGTTAGGGTGCTCTCGCAGGTTGTCCTTACATTTCTCTCAGATGGATTTCTGCAATTCCTTTTTCACAGATCCAAATCTCATAAATCAGTGGATATAACCTACTTAAGCCAACACTAGCAGGAGGACAAAGAAGAAGAAAAGGTCAATCTGCAAACTCACCAAACACCTCAACTACCTGGAGATTCCTTGGTAAACCTCACTTACTCCCAAGTAGTTTTTCTGGCTGCCTCCTCCCTTCTTCCCCCATCTTGTTCTTTATAAGTAGACAAAAGGTATGAAAGAGCAGAGAGGGAGATAAATGCTTTAAGCAGCACAGGTACAAAAACAAATGAGCATGAACTGAGCAGGCATACATTTAGTCTTGGAGTTGAAAGACTATTTGTAACCATAAAAATTCAGCTAAAGACTAAAGATAATTTAATTTTAAGAAAAATCCTGATCAGTTGATTAAATGGGTTATAGAATATGATAGTAGGGAGCACATCCCTGAGGCCCAAAGTAGTTATTTCAGTCTTGCATTATGGTAAAATTTGTGATGCCTTCTTTAACTGTTTCTTTGTGCCTTGTTTTGTGTCTAAAATGTCCGTGAGATTTGATTGAGTACGAAGTTGAAGGAAGAGAAACAGGGATATAAAGTGCCGTGGCCAAACAGCATTGGAGGGCAGATAAACTGTATAGCCCACAGTCTATTCACACTATACGATAAAAGGCAGATCTGATATACCTTCAAGCATGATCTTTCTTTACCCCTGAACAATGAGAGGGAGATTAGGGCAATAAACCATTTACCTTTAGCATTGGCAGCCATACCCAAGTAATTCACTACTGAGTGTCCATTACACGCTTATTGCTATGCCTCATTCTGTAAAACAACAGGGCAGAAAGTGCTTATAATTTAGGGTCCTAATGTTTGCCCCCTTGGATTAGTTCTGGAATTTCAAAGCCTTATGTTCACCAAGATGTTCGAGATTGGAAAAATTAAGTACTCCTCTTGCATTCTGCAAATACTGCCTGTGATATTGTATCATCTGGTTTGTGAAGTGCAAGAATGAAGCAAACTCTGTTATACTATCATACAGAAACAGCCATAATTTGCCCCTTAGTGATTATAAAATACTACTATGGTTGAAAAAAATAAGTAAACACACTGTACTGCATTCATTTTTAATAGCAGCAATGTATTCATTCACTGGCAAACACACCAGTGCTAATTTGGCCCAAAGACTGTGTTTGCAGCCTGTTCACTATAGCGCGTATCTGAAAGTGTTTCATGCAGCTCATTTAGCATTTGCATACACCCAAAGTGCTTCAGGGCCACAGGAAAGGAACACCAACACTGCATCTATCTTGTTATATACAAAGATTTCCTCGCCAGCTGTGAGATACAAACCTAGCTTCCTTAAAGAGCAAAAAAAGTACATAAATTAAAAGAAAAAAAGGTCCAAAGTACATTACTTGATTAAAACCTTCATGACTGACACTTACCACAAAAGAATTATTTTCACTCTGCCATCAACACTTCAGCATCAAAAGCAGAGATTTGACCCAAGGTTCTGCATATGACCCTAACCTTAAGCACCCATATTCTTACACACCTTTACATCTAAGTTAGCATACTGCAGTATTTCACACCAATGATCCGTCACTGTGGAGTTACTGTTCTAAGACTGCAGACATTTAAAATATCTCTGCCTCAGATTTTTCTCAGTACTCCCAGTCACAGTAAATAAATGGGATGAGGAAGAAAACCTAAAGCCATAACATAATCCTTATTTTTAAGACAGCATGAAATATCATTAGCTAAAAGCTTACCTGGTACAAGTTACTGGAGGTTCAATAACATCACTCTGCAAGTTGAGGGTTCAGCCTAAAGTCTCGCTGCAGGGGACCCTGGGTTTAGATTTTACTGGTTGTGTCAGGCTCCACGAGGGTAGAGGTCTTTGCTTTAGGAGGGATGGAATGACTGCTGGAGCTCACTCACTGCTCCTTTCCCAAGTTGCAGAGGGCAGGTGAGGCTACAGCTGCCCAGGCAAGAAACCCCTCAGCTGTGGTGTACGAGGAGGCACAAATACCTAGAAAATCATTGGAGAAAGGAGTGTATGCTCTTTTTCTGTCTCCATATCCTGTCTCACATCCTTTAACCTTTCTGCTTCAGTCCAGGCTCTCCAAACGGGGATCCCTCAGACCTTCCCCCGTTGCAGTTCACCCAGAGCAGCACAGATGTAGGCTACTAATAGCCTTCCCAGGGAGCTGTGTGTCAGGCACCTCTTTCTGAAGCCTTCCCAAATCCTAGTGGTATCTCTCAAGAACTTTTCAGACAGTCCTCAGCAAATGCAAGAGGGAGCCAATGCTGGGAGTGAGCCTCCTGTCCTTTGGGTCAGTCCCCACAGCCCACTTGCACCAGCTAACCTGCAAGTCAAAGCCTCCCAGCAAGGCACTCCTGTGGTCCATGGTTACCACCAGAGTCTGATGATTTAGTGGCCACGTGTGCTGCCAGGAGCATACCCCAACACATTTGGCCTGTGTTCTACCTCCCCAGTGCTTGTGGTGGTTTACCTGCCTGCTCCTTATTTGTCTTTAGCGGGGCTACCCATGTGTTTCCACCTTCAGAGTTAGTGGGACTGTTCGTTTTAACTAAAAGCTGTTATATTTCATATTTATATTTAAATTCAATTTACAGAGAAGAGAACAAGTTGTTCAGTATCTATTATTCTGTGCCGCAGTAGATGCACTAATTTTAGAGTACATCATTTCCATTAACACATAAGAAAGGTTTGTTTCTTTATTCATTTATGTGGTATTTGACATACACTAGCAGGCCTGAACAGAATGAATGGCTATAAAAATAAGAAAAAATAATTTCATCACCATCAAGTGGGCTCAATAAATCCAGACAACTGCATTTTCTTTGTATCTGCCTTTCTTTTATTACTCATTTACCTTGTCAGGTCCAAATGATCAGAAAAGTGGTGCAATACATATAAAAAATTGCTGTCTACCATAAAAGAATGAACCTTGTATTTATAGAAATCTAGAGAGACCTCAGCTTATTTTAAATCTCTTTTCTGACTTGTACTGCTATCATTCAACTTCATTTGAAAGAGGGAAATGGAACATATTGTTAATTGTAATCAGGTTGACATCAACTTGCTAAGAATTCCTTCAGCAAATTACTGTCCTCTAAGACAGTGCAGAGCTGGAAAGAACCTGAGATTGAAGATCAGTGATGTGAAGTTAGAAAAATCTATTAATACTTTTACCCTACCCATAGGAGTTAATCAGAGAGCAAGACTTGTCTGAAATGAAAGGCTTTTTCACACCAGGATGTAAAACCCTTACAACGGACATAAAATTTTTATTTTCCATAACACTTAATGAAGTATTTAGAAAAGGTTGAAATGGCCACACAACTTTCTACAGGGTGTGTAAAATCCACATTTGTTTTAGTGAGCTATTCCCACACTTACTACTGATACTCAATATACTAATTCTTTTTAGCTCATGCTATAAACCAGAAACGTGTACAGGTAAATGAACACATCACTAGCTAATATTAAAGGTTTCCTTTTTCTCCCTCAGTTTCTCATTTTTGTAGCCTTACCGTGGTCTAACTGTCTAAGACAAATGGTTTGGTTAAAACATTTTTGAAATATGTTGGGAAAGAAAAGCAATGAAAAGGGGTCAAATATCAGAATATTCTAAAAATTTAGGTTTGTTTGCTAACTCAGGTCTGATAAATATGAGGTGACAGAGCTGATCATCTATCTGAATTAGTCTTCAGGAGTCAGAAAGGCTCATAGCTCTGCCACATTATAAATACATAACCTATTAGTAGACAATCACCTAAGAGCATAAAGCTCTTGTCATATCAAGATACGGAAGTGTTAATTTTGACCACAGGTCAGGCCAGAGATCTCATGAGAAATCAGAGAAGAAACTTAACCCCGAGTTCCCACTGGCTCTTCAACATCCTAAAGTATCAAAACATGTCTTTAAGACACTTTCTGTGAAAAAGAAATTGTGGAGCTTCATTGTTAGACTCCTGTGGAGCTCTCTCAGATATTGACCAGTGATGCAGGCAGAGAACAGGGCTGGGCCCATACCCGTACACTGTCTTGCTGTCCAAACAGTTTAGCATGTGTGTATTCGCAGGAGTGCAGGAACTGCCATTCCTGTTGCACTTGAACATAGCAAGGGAGAAAGAGAGTAGGATTCTGCATTCCCCTTTCCTGTTCATTCAAGGGTTCGTAGGGAGCAGAGGAACTCCAAGTCTTATCAGAAAAAAGCCAAGAAATACAGATAGTGAGCATGCTTTGGCCCTCCCACCAAGATATCTGGAGCTGTTAAAAGTAGATTACATGAAAACAAGACAGGAACAAGACACTGGGCGTTAGACCGTGAAAGGATGTCACTTCTCAGCAGAGGTAGGTGCCAGTAGGAAGTTCAGAGATGATGCTGAAATACACTTTGCAAAGGTGGAAGAGTCAGGAAGGAAAAATTCTCTCAGAACAAGCTATAAGACCTTAACTGGATACTCCTGTGAGTATTCAAGAAGATTGCTCAACTAAAGATATAAAAGAGCTGCTAGGATCAAGCCTAAGCCTTCCAGTAGCAATGGAGGAATGCAGCTTCTTTTCAAAAGAGGATAGATAGATTGAAAGTAAGTGACTAGCAGCTGCTGAAATAACTAACAAGATGCACTGTTTAGCTATTCTGTGAGGCAGAGAAATAGAGAAAACTATGTTGGAAAAAAATTTCTGACTCCTAATACCACGAGCTCAGATGTTCACCAGTTGCAATGGTGCAGTGGTTAGCAGTTGAGTCAGAGCAGCCTCTGGTGACAGTCAAGGTTGTCACCCTTCCTGTAGAGTAGCTACTGCTTAGACAGAACAGAACTTTCAGTCCTTCCTGTGATCTTGTGCTGTACATATGCAATACAAGGACATGGGAAAGTTAAACCTCTCTTAAATTCATACTTTCAGAGGAAATCACAGGGGTGTTAGGAATGAGCAACGTACAAGCAAGACTAATGAAGCTGAGGGGAGGTAGCCCTTCAGGTCCCAAAATTCTCTTTCTATAAAGCAAAGAGAACATGTCACAGCAAAAAGAAAACCCAAACTGCTCTGAATCAACTAATAGTTGGGAACTTACCTGAGCTGCCTTAAACACAGCCATAGGGTCATTCAACTTATTTAGTGCTTCTTTCTTCCTACAAACACTTCCCCTCTCATCTCACATTCCCAGGGGTCCCTTGCAGGCAAAAACATTATTAAGTAGTCACCAGCTTCTGCAAATACCACCCAGCTGATCGGGGCGGCTGGGGGGACGACTGCTCACCCCCTAACCAAATACTTCCCAATCCCTGTCACTTTCATTAGCTGAGTTGCGGTGTCTGTTTATCAGGCATGATGTTTTCCCCAGTTCAAAAGTCAAGCAAAGTAGTTATTTTACCTAGAGACAACCCTTTAATCTATCCTGGGTTAGTCCAATGCCTTCTACACTTGTAGGAGCCAAGAGGCTGAAGCTCTGGTTTGGCACTGCCAGGAGCCTGAAGCTGGTATTTTGCAAAGAGACAAAACCCGTTACTCAGCTCCTAAGCAGTAGCACGTTTCTGGCAAACGAGATGACACGTCTTAGCAGGGACCGTGGGAAAGTTAGAGGATCCAGAATTACATGAGAATGAAGGGAGTACAGTCTGCTATTAACAGTCTCATTTGACGTCTGCATCCCTAAAAGATAGGCCACATGATACTCTTCCAACTCCTTCAGGACTGGCCCGGAGCCCCAGTATGCATTAAGGAGGTATTAAAATGGTGTCCTTTGGCTGAGGTGGGAATTTGACTCTAATTGCTTACGGCCAGTAAAGCTTGCACAAATAGGAACCAGATTTCCACATGTCTTGGCCCCACTACTATACTGGAAATTCTGCCTCCCCGGCTTCCTGTATGTGATTTTGGTTTGTTTGAGGGGATCGGCTACCAGATCAATCGTTCTGGTTTCCATGTGTGTACCACAACAAGTAAACACTGTTACAGACCTCAGGCCCAATTAGCCATCAGTTGCACCTGGCAGCCAAATCCAAAGGAATGTATTAAAATTTCAATTTGCACAGCCTACTTAGCATTAGCGTACTGCACCTAAAGCCACACGTGCTTGTTCTTCCGGTATTTGAGCCAAATCATACTCTGGGCACAAAATACAGGCATTGCATTACCTCAAGAAGAGATCCCTGGGTCCAGAGGGGACTTTCAGACCACCTGAATAAGGAGCCCTGAGTCCTTAAATAGCTGAGGAAAGAAATACCATATAGTCAAGGAAACAAGAGTTACAGAACTGATTTTTATTTTTTTTCTTTCTTGCTGGCTTCATGACTTTGTATTCCTGGTTATCCAATGCCAGGTTTCAATGGAAGGCATGGAAATCTGTGCCAATAGCCTCCTAGCAAGGGTATATCCTGACAAAAAGTAGAAACAGAACTGAGGTCTCTCAAATTGAAATAAATCAGTGCTCCCTGCTCAAATCATGAAAAGTGTGGGATATATACCGTCACCACTGGGTTCTTAAAAAAAGAGATCACAGCTGCTGGGCTCTGTGCTAACTCTGTACTGCCCATCCCTATGGGTTAGGTGGATTTGAAGCACTGTGAATGGGACAGGCTCCTCCATGGACCTGTACCTCTTGCCTCGCAGAGGAGTCACAGTAGCGCTGGTGAGTCCGGCCACTCAGCCCCAGGCAACTCACCATCCGTCCAACCTCCCAGGGCACTCCAGAATCCCAAATGTAGGTGCCTGTGAGACTGGCTAGAGAGAATAACCTTCCTGTATTCATGTCTTGAAAACAGAACGTGCACTTCAGCCGGGTACTGCTTCAGAGCCTGTCTCATCCTTAATCCTTGATGCCCTCCCTTTGAGAGGTGTATTCCATGTCATTGAATTCTCACCATTATAGGTTCTGCATTTATATCTCTCTAGTTTTCAAAGTATCCATCAGTTTGTTGTTATCATAGTTAGACATTGTCTATACTGAATAAAGCAGTCTCGTGCCCATGACTCACTGATGTACATCTGGATGAAGACTCAGTCTCTTTTCTACAACACAGACAGTTCTGGCAAAAGAAAGTATGAAGAAGCACATGACAGGAGTTAGCCAAGCAGTAATAAGACTCACCTGAACGTATACATTTTTTAATTGCTAAATGAGACATGTTCCACAACAGCTAATATTTTTTTTTAAGGAGATAATTCATTCCATTCGTAATAGATGTAATTGTGCTCTGATTGCTCACACCTGGCAATTTTGTTTTGCAGCACTTTTTTTTTTCCCCAAAGCACTTTCAAAGCATAGAATGGGCCTTGCGCCAGGTATAGTATATGATTCAAGCCCTGAAATAAATGGAATGGGACTTGCAGAGCCAGCTCTAGACATAGACAAAACATGCAGTTGCTGGGGCAGCTGCCTGCTTTGCCTCTGCCAGAGACCTGCCACTGCTGCGGCCAAGGGAAAGGATGCTGTGAGTAGGCTAAAAACTCTTGCACCTCCCTCTTGCAGAAGCAGCAGTCATGGCCCCTTGCTCTGGCACAAGCAGGAGCACCAAGGCTGTTTCTTCATCCCAGCACTACCCCCACCCCTGGCAGCGCTTGTCCTCGGGGAGGTAAAGTTCTGTGTTGCCTTTACCTCTGAGCCTACTCTGGTTCCTGCCTTATTCTGCATTCAATCTTTTAATTGATACTTGTCTGGCTTAAAATGGTATTCAGGATAGCGAAATAATTTTCAAATCTTCCCATTAGCTAATCTGAAATTTAACCCCAAACAAATCTGAGAGTCTTGGAATGTTTTTAATACATCTCAAGGACTTCCATCCCTCAGATACTGTTCTTTCTAGCCTTTTTCTTGAGTTCTCAAAAGACCTTCAACTCAAGTAACCCCACCAGAATCTTCCTCTCATTTTCTCTTTATCAGTCAATGTCCCACCCTGAGATAAGGATTCGTTATACTGCATGCCGTTCTCCCCAAATACTAAGAGATTTCCTCTCCATCAATGAACTCATACTTTAAATGGATGAGAGGAGAAAAGGGTAGAAGAGCAAGTGGAGTGACAGAGAAGTAAGCTAATTTTCTCTATATTGGGAGTCATATTGTTTACCCAAGTGTCCAATGTAACAGTGCCTGGCATAGATAAGTGTCTTCAAAATGAATGTAGTATGCCCTAAAACAACAGAAAATCTGTCCTTTATAATGGAAGACACATAAAACTAGAAAGAATCAATTTCAAATAGCCCCACAGAGTGCAAGATGGACTGAGAGAACCTGTACGGCTATACAAGGGATAAACTTCATGCCAACCAGCCCAGGCAATTCTATTGAATTATTTCATCAGAGGTACAGTCAGTGATGAATAACTTCTTCACTAAGAGCAGAATTTAGCAAAAATAATCTAAATCTACAGTGGCAGGCAGGAAAGGATGACTTGACTCGGTTTCTGAGCAGACAGAAAAACAATTTCTGAACTCAAATCTAGTCTCTCTTTTTGTAATTAATTCCTTCTCCTAACCTACCAAACTATAATACAAAAATAGCTCAGATTATACTGTAGGGCAGTTGTTTACATGCATATTTACCAATTCTCCAGTGAGCAGATTTCTGAAGCAGATCATTCAGTGCTTAATTTTCTCAGCAAAAGGAAAGTGAAAATCTATCCACAGTGAAAGCAGCCATGCTCTTCAGGGGTAAAAGATAAGGGTTATATAGACTAACCAGACGCAAAATCTGAAGAGATGTAAAATACTCATCATTTCTATTGATTTTAAGCTGCCTGGAAGCATCTCCTGGGAATGTTTCTCTAGATATTATCTCTGTAATCATAGTGTTCTCAATTGAAAATACAACTGCTCTGTTGCAGTGCATTTGGATTGTAAACACGTGAAAGTGTTGGACTGATAAACGGATTGCTAGCAGAGATCAAAGGACAAATTCATTAGCCGCATCAGGTTCTGAAAGGTAGGGCTCTTGACACTGGCTTTCTCAATGAGATTTCTTCCATTTCTAACTCCTGTGATTGGCAGTACTGAGCTGGTGCTTGGTTCTGCTCTCCCAGAAGTAATAATTTACTTGAATGCCACTGACCATTGAAGGGAGTAAGATTTGGAAGGGCTGAGATCCATTGTTAGAATAAATCTATTGACAACAGGCTTTTTATGAAAAACCAATTTAGTAAAAAAAAAAGACATTTAGGAACATGGACATTTTGGAACAGTCATCTGCCATTACAGGCAACGACATACTCCATCTTTAGGTGGTTTTCTATCTACTACTCTTATTGGAAGGCTGTTCCAGAATCATGCTTTTCTGTCAGAAGAAGTCGTCTAATTTCCTGAAGAAAATGTAACCATGACCAGTTCTCTTCAGTGGTTCTTAAGCCAATGCGTTCTTTAGAGGAAATATTTTTTCCGCCCTCCCTGTTATGTTTAAAATGGTAGCCACATCCCCACTCAGTCTTTCTGTTATTGCACTGATCTAGACCAGCTTTGTTTTTGAGTTTGTTTTCTAAGATGCCTCTTAAGTCTCAGAAAAAGCCTTTTCAGTGCACCTCTTTGAGACTGAATTCCTCTCTTGAAAATGGGTGACTGGAATTCTGCATAGCATTCCCAGAGAGACATCACTGCCCTTTCCCTGGCATGCCAGCACTTCCCTCTCTTGCTGAAACACCTGACACAATAGTTTACTGGAGCCACTTAGAAAACAGACCTTTAGCCTATGTATTCAGTGAGTAAATGAAAGTTATTGAGCCATCAGATATAGTTTAGGATACCTCTTTGGGGTGAGAGAAGTATATTTCAGTCTTTAATGTTAGCTTTATTCTGCTTACCATGTAAAACAAGTGTCATTTTGAAAGGGATGTCTTGTAATTATTAGTTTTTTCAGATTCTGTGGAGGCACCAGGCATGGATTGCTGGAACCATGCAAGCACAGACCAGACTTTGCACAGAAGAGCTTCTATTCTCAGTAAAGTTAATCCTACTCTATATTCAGTATGATTTTATTCACACATTCACAGGCCTGCTTAAAAACATCATAGCAGATTTTGGAAAAGGTATGAAATATAAATACAAGCACGGTTGATGTCTGCAGTAAATACATCCATATATTTAGAAAAGTCCTTTTACGTAGTCCATTCCTAGATGACAAATAAGTCAGTGATTATCCAAAGCTCCCAAACTTAGAGGCTGCAAGCAAGACTGTGGAAAAAGGAGAAAAAGGGAGAATTACACAGGCAATAAAGGACTTAGAAGGTAGCTTTTAATGTATTACTAATTTATGCAGCTGATATCTTACACATCTATAGTCCTTACTTCCATGTTAGGAAACAAAAAACCTCTTTCCAAATTTGTCGCATTAAGATTGATAAAAAAATCACTTCTAGACACAGAATTCTTCTTGGCCAGGTACGTACTGCCAGCTACCCTATAATGTTCCCCATGATGAAACAAAGCTTCGTTAAGTGCACTGAGAGAGAGCAGCTGGAGCTGTGTAAGGGTTGCCTGAAGTCAAACCATAAAAAAGGACCATAAATGGATCTGCTGCTGGGACACTGGAGCAAAGCATTTATGATAGACAAAAGTACAGGGGAAATGATTCACAATGGTTTAATTACATTAGAAGCAAAACTTATTCAGCTGGTTGAAGAAAAGAACCCAAGGGAAAAGGGGGGAAGGACAGCCCTTAAGCCAGTCTGATACTTGTTTTCGTACCAGTGGAAAAGCATTCCTCATGGAAACTGAGTTCTGCCATAATACAAAAACTCATTGTCCCAATAAATGGCTCAGAGAAACTATTGGATGTTATCACTGACAGCATTGGAGAGCCATTACTAGTACTGAAACATCATGAGACATATAAAACATATAAGCAAGTGTAGTTCCAATGGGAAATGTCTACAGACAACAGGTATATTTTGGCATCTATACAATGCATTTATGGCTATTGCTTCCCACAGGAAATAATAAAATGCATTTAAGCAGTATGGAAACTATCAGCTGTCATTGCATTATACTGCAAAAACGGTCTATAACCCTGAAAAGTGTGACTGTTTTTATCCTATAGCAATAGAATGCTGCAAGACAATAAAGCTAGCTAACGCTTTTCACAGTATACAGATGATCAGCTTCCCAAGTAGGAGACTCAAAATGAAATATTATTAACAATTTATGATTATTTCCATGCAGATACTGAATGACTAATTCCTATCATATTTTTCTGTAGTTGCAGGAGGGAGTGTTTCTGCACCTGTTTCTCTTCCCCCAAATCTAATCATCAGTAAAATTGTACTCAGCCAGCTGTTAAATTTCAGATCAGTTAGTATATTTCATGCATTTAAAGACTAGCAAAATATGAAGTCGTATAGCCACAATAAAATGCCACAGTGATACCAAGAGAAGCGCTCACCAAGCTTGCAAAGCTTGACACAGTCTTGGATTTTGTTGTAATATCTAACTGGATTCAAGACAATGGTGGATATTCATATGCAAACTAGAGTACCCAATTAATGCAATAAAGTTAGCAAAAGTTCAGAAAAATATGTTCTATTTCCACAGATTCTTTTGAGAGCTTAAACCAGTTGTTAATTATTAGAACTTTATTTAAAACTGACTAGCTTATGTCATCTCCTGTGGCATTATTCACAGAGGGCATGGCATCGGCCTTTTGAGAACAGAAAGTTCATTAATTCATTTAGTCATAAATGCTTACATTTTGTTGATACACCTGTATTGAACCAACTGCCTTGTGTCTGGAGGAAACATAATTGGTGTTTTGGCTGCACACATATTTGAAAGCATCAATAAACAAAATGAAACATTGCAAGAAGTTCCAATCCTACCACAACTGCTCTGTCAACATGCCTAATACAGTGGTAATTCTTCATTCACATATTTATAGTCTGAGCATGGAATTTTAACTCTAAAGTTTTTATATACTATTTACCACATACATTTTCTGAAAATAGTGGATTTAAGTATGTACATACACATACATGTGTGTATGTGCGTATACATATACATTTACTCCACAGAAGGCTACCCACATGTTTTGATAAATATAGATAGATAAATAGCTAGGTAAGGTAGGTATGACGACCCAGTAGCGTTACTAATCACTGAGGTCACCCAAAATTTTCCACTGACAGATTGCTTAACGCTTTGCAGAATTTTAACTACATCAATTGGAATGTTGCATGACTTTTTTATGTTAAAACGCCTTAGACGCTTCTGAAAATATAACTGAGGAAAAAAACGTGGGTATAGCAAAAAAATAGCCGATTATTTTTTCATTAAGAAGCCCTCAGCCTGCCTGCTTTTAAGCTGAAATGTAAAATACTCCAAGGAGCCTTCCAGAGTGTCAAGAATTTGTGCCATAACATTTTTACAAACATTCAAAGCTGCACACTTCAAAAGCATCTGGAACAAAAAAGATCATACCTGGTTAACAGAGACAAATTAGTTTGGCAACTGAATCTCACATAGGTTCAACCTCAGTGAAGTGTTCTTGGTCCCAGAGTTTCAAGACTGAACATGACTTCCTCCCTAACTCTTCCTGGCAGATGAAGCTTGCTGTAATGTCTGGCTTCCCAAGAGGGGACATGGAAGTCGTCTTTTACCTTCAGCACCGCAGCAGCTGATGCACCAAGAGGAGGCAGTAGCCATAGCAGGAACATATTAGATGGGGATTGCACAGATGAGCAAAGCTGGAGATGAAGAGAAGCCATGGCAGGAGCTTGTTAGAAGAGTGGGGCAAAAAAGACAAGAAATGGCAGGAGGAAAAAGGGTGGACTTTTGTGCCTGCTCAGAAAGATACTGAGAAATGCCCAAGCCAGCAGACCTTTTGCCAGTGAAACACTCTCTCCTAAAATGTGTTAAACTGAGCTGGCAGAGTAACATCTCTGTATTCCTATACTGCCAGAAAATAGGTATTAACTTCACTGATAACAGGTGTCCTCATCTTCCTCTTTTTTCTTCTTGATGGACATATCCAGCCTCCTTATATTCCCAGGTACTCTGTTAGCATCTGTGTCCGTACTGTGGTCCAGTTCCTATGGATTACCCCAACTTGAGGGGTGCAGGATTCCATAGGAGCCAGTTTTTCAATTAGGGAATTATATTTAAAATACCCATTAAGATATATTGTTGCATTTCCTGCAGAAGTTTTACATTATTTAATGCTGTGGTCATAGATAGTTCTGGGTAACTCCAGGAATAGAACTGCCATCCCCTCATAGAAAAAGGATTGTTTGACATTTTTATTAGCTCCAGCCTTTGTTCCATGGAGATGACAGCCAGTTGCCTACATTGGCATAACTGGTAGGAAAGTAGGTAGCGAGCGCAGCTGACAGCATCTGGCAAGTCTGTGATGCTAAATCAGCATCACTGCCACGTGCCTCTTCAGTGAGGACGGGCTGCGGGGGCAGAGTCATGACAGTATGTTCCAAGGTGTCCCTGCAGTTCTTCCAGCTTGCTCTGTCAATGTTTCATCTGGGTATATTAGTGTTTATAAAAGCATGCCCTTAAAATAGCTGCACGGTGTTAATAGAAGCAAAAATAGCAGTTCTTGTGCTTAACTTCTTCATACTGGGGTAAAATAGGGCTAAATTGAGCAAGTACAGAAATCATAATAGCACAACCCAGTTTAAAGGTGACTTTCAAATCCCTTTCAGGTCTTAAAGAGCACTGACTTTAAGCTAAAATCAGACCAGGACACATTCTTTCCTGCGCTACAGAAAATCCTTCTCCTTTTAACAGGTGCAAGAATTGGGGTGGCTTTTGCTTAGAAACTGCTAAAGTCTATTCACTAAGTCCTCCACTCACAAGGGGAGAAAGCAGCAACCATGAAATTCTCCAACTTCTGAAAAACACATTATTTCAGAAAAATCATTCAGATTTGTGTTGGCATTTGTAAAATAAACATGTATATTTCAGCATAAAAACAGCAGTGGTTTTGAAGAGTAGCATGGGAACCAGGGATCTTTATACATGTCAGATGCTACAAATGTTACTCTTCTATGAAATATGTAGAGGAGAGCATAAGGGGCATTGTGTTTCCTTTCCTCATAACATTATTTCTCAAATAGACAAAACGGTCTGCATGAGTCTACTCCAGGCACAGTGGATCAATCACCATCTGCCACCAAAACTGATGAATTGTTGGTTGTTCTTCCCCAGACAGCGAAATAAAGTGTTGATCATGTTTCACTGAGAAAGCCACCTTTTTTTTTCTTTTCAAATTGGCTATAGGTCTGTAAGTATCTTCCGTGATTATTGTCAGAGGATCCACAGACAATATTTGAAGTAACATATTGCATGTTCTAGGACAAGACAAGGAAACACAGACTATTACAACAGTAAGCCCAAATTCGAACCTCACTTGACACTGGAGTCTGTCTCAATCACATCAGTAAGGGATAAGGGAAGCTCTGTAGAAAAGAAGAGGACAATGAGTTACTTTATCATGCTACTGTACAATAAAAAGTCATCTTAAAATTTGATAATCTGAAATACTTTCTCATCAGGTTCTTGGGAATGATATTTTTCCTATAGTAAACTACTATTTGTGTACTGTGACTATACAATATTCTTTTTAAATAGGCTTGTTTATTATTTTCAATACTTGCAAGTTTCTTACAACGGTTGTTTCAGAAAGGAAACAACACAGTCACAGAACTGGGAGCATTTCCCATTTTGTTTCCTTTAAAATGTACAGTTGCTTTAAACAGAAATGTATGTATGGTTTGCTCATTTCTGATTTGCCAATAATAAAACAATATCCCATGTAAATTGCCGAAGCTGACAAATTAATTTTTGTGTTTGTATGTCAGGCAAATAAATAAATCTTACAGTTACTAATTATTTTTCAACCTTGCACATGAGAAAGTGATTAAACTGACTACAACTGACACTGATTATCTGAGACAGGATGTTATTAAATCCCTTTGGGGAGCTTCTGAAAGACCCACCACATTTAAAGCAGAGAGCTTTTCTCTGCATTAGCTCATTTATGGAGCAATTACACGGAACTTACTACCGAAAAGATGTCAGAAAAAACACTGAGCAAATAGCTAAAGTGGAATTCACGCCCCTCCTCTCTCTGTCAAAACATCTCAAAATCTCATAGCCTTAAAATGTTTTGTCAAGATTATCTACAGCAAAGCTATTTGCTACATATCAGTAAAAGGTATGAGATAGGTTAGATTAAGACTACATAGAAGAGAGCTGGTAACGGATCTAAAGACAGCAGAGATTTCTCCCTGCTCAAATGGCTTCTTTGCTCCAAGAGCCCCAACTTAATTAATTTTGTGGGCTTGAAAAGCCCAATGTTTTCATTTCATCCATCTCAGAATTTGCAAGTTTTGTAATTTCATTAGAAAACAACTATGGAGGATTTCTCAGTGAAGTGCAGATAAATATGCAAAATCCACTGGTTTGAAAAATCTCCACTGGTTCTAGAAAAACCTGTGGCTGAATTCACTGATTTTTTTTCAAAATTAAATTTCAAAGACCTCATTTTTAGGAGCAATTTACAATTTTTTACCTAAAAATATACAGATGAGAAATGCAGAGCCAGGTAGAGACCGTTTTCAAACCTGTATTCCCACAATAGACTGTTTTCCTGACACCCTTACTTGAGAATGAAAACACATAGTGAGATACCGCAGAACTGGCATGTATTAAATAAGCACACACCTATTGATTATGAGATTTGCAGTTGGAGAACATCAGAAAAGCTGTGAGATACATAATCCAAAGTAATAGTGACAGTTCACTGAAGAACCAACAATACTGAGGTACTACAGATTGCAGAGATTTATTCTCACCTCCACTTTGATTTTAAAGCTAATGTTGCTGTAAATTCATGTAATGACAATACCTAAACCTCAAGCCATCTCCTTTTTTCTGTCATCCCTGGGTGTTTTCACATACTTAATCCAAGTCCAGTACGGAAGAAGTTAAAAGATACTTAAATGTTCCTTCCCTATTCAATGAAAAGCTCAGTAGTACAACTAGACTAATGTGCAGGAATTCACTTAGTGCTTTTCCTCAGAGTGCCTTAAAGAGCATCATCTTGCTGCCAGTAGTTCTTGACATGAAGCTGGTCCCAAGGTGGACTTACAGCAGTAGCAAGAGCCTCAGTAGAATTCTCCTTTCCCATAAACACTGAGATTCTCTGCCGCTCTCTGTAGCACAACTACTGCTCCTGAAATGTGTCCCTGTATGTAAAGATGTGTCCACGGTCCAGAAGGTCCCTATTTTGCAGTACCCCCTGGTAATTCATGGTGAATACCAGAAGGTAGGATTTTCTGCATGAATAGAGATCGCTGACCACAGGGAAAGATTATCCAAAAATTCTGGTTCGCAAATATGAATCTGCTTGAGTGAAGAAAAACTGATCTTTCATTGAGTTCATCCTTCAAGGCATGTTATGTTGCATTTCTGATATTGCAAAGGAACACAGTGATACTGTATGAGGTATCTGCATGGCCAAATACTGCTCAGATTTTACTCAGGAAAAAACACCTTTGACTTGAGTGAGAACTTGCCTGACTAAGGACTGAACAGAGTGTTTTGAACCTTACCAGCATTGCTTGATGCTAATGTTGGGCAACAGTTCTCATTGTTAATTTGCCTGCCTCGTTGGTCTTCTCCTGGGCTCTGGATCTGCGTTTGTTGTGTGTTCTTTGTAGCTTGTATTGCTAGTTCAGATTGCTTCTCTTTGTGATTTTCATTTCCAGCAAATATTTTGCAGCTATTGTTCTGCTGCTGGTAGATATGCATGGAACCTGGTATGTGGAACTTGAACCTCAGCCCAGATTTAATTAAAACTGTTAAACATGTTCTCACTATGGTGCTCAGAAGGAATTTTGCTGACCCTCTTTCAATGAAGCATGAATTTGTTTAATCTGGTGTTTTTACAATGCAAAAATACAAGGGTTTGATTCACAAATCTTAAGAGCAAGTGCTTCTCCAGTAAAATAAATGGAGTAGCATCTATTTAGAGCCATAGTAAGGCCAATCCTAAATGCTTATTCTGACCAACAATAGTCATACGAGAAAATCACTAGATGTGTGTGCTGTGACATCACCTTGTTTTGTAGTTTTAGTACTGCTTTAAAGTAAGATATTCTGAATAATAATTAGTACCAAATTATGCCATAGCCTACTGATATGCAGCAAATCTAGCTAGGTTACCACTCGTATGTCTTATGAGCCATACCTAGCCATGGTTTATCCTCTATTCATGCTGCAGGGTACGAAATTCCTGGGTGCCAACCTGCCTATGGCAACCTAGAATTCTCCAGGGCAGGCTCGCAAAATCTTCACCTACTCTCTGGGACAGGTAACTAATAAGTGATGTTTTGTGAAGTTATGTTTTCTTTCTGACTTTCTGATGTCCGTAAAAATGTTTCGTTCTTTCACGTCAGTCTGTAGTCTCTCATCGTTCAGTTGCGCTCCGTTTTCTGAACTGGGGGAATGACAGCAGATCTGTTTATTATAGTACTCTAGATGCTTGCCTCAGCCAAGCCTGCAATAATTATTATTGATGTGTAAAAAAACTGAAAGTTGTTTAAGAAGCTGCAAAATCCACAGCTGCTTACTATCAGTTAATATTTTTTTCTGATGGAGATAGTTCTTCTAAGACAGAAGCATTGAACGTAATTGTTGATGCCACAGTTATCTGGGTAGTTCACCCACCTTTCTTAATTGCTGGTATGTGTATATTCTCTCTCCTTTATCAGGTTTAGTCTCCTGAAGTAAGGATTTTTTCAATGCTATAGTACAGAGATGTTGAAATGTGGAGGAGTTATGACTGATTCTAGTTTACATTCCTATGCGGCACATAGTATAAGTTTAAGTAATGACTCATTTTTCCATATTTTGCTTGGATTCTCTTCTACTTTTCTCCTGAATTTAGTCTTTGTTCTTTGTTGCTTGACTTTATTTCAAGTGGCAGGTATGTAGAAGAAATGTCATTCACTGATCCTATAGTTTTCAACAACATATGAAAAATTGAAATATATTTCAAAGTAAAAAATTAATTAGATAAAAAAATAAAGACAGGCTAAGCTTTAGATTGCCTTTTTGCAGTCTATTGATTTTCCTTGAATAACTTGTGTGAATTTTCATCTTAAGAGTGCTGCTACTGTAGGGAAGACAGAAGTGAGAGTCTTTTGGTATTTTTTGGCACGGTCTACACTCTATGGATTGAAAAAAACAATGATCTTGGAAAACTGATTTGAATCCCCATTTTTCAGTCCCCTGGGGCTCTGCACATGCACTCTACTCTTACCTGGGTTTAGATGAGATTGATGCAAAAATAGCTTTGTTCTGCTGCTTGTCCTTCTTAAAACCAGGAGATGACCAGTGAAGTGAATTGTAATCAGGGCATGTTAAACAGTTTTTCAAAATGTTTGACCCTAATTCCAATTTGATTGAGTACTTGGAAGCCTTTTTAAATTGAAAAAAATTCACAGAGCCACAGTGTAATCACTGAGTTAAATCTTATGTAGCGTTTTTAAATGGATACCTGTGGGGAAGTTCAGAATCTTGGGATGACATTTAGTAGCCTTTATGTAGGGTTTTCTCAGAAAAAAAAAACAACTCTTTTCCTACCATCACTGTCCACTTGTAGTTCTTACTTTCAAAAGAAAATAAGCTTACTATTACAGAGGAGAATACCACAGTTTATCTCCAAGTATGCCAAAGCTTAAAATGAACAAATCCAGGATTTTAGCTCAGGCTATTTAGCCATTTCATAAAACAAATAAACTGCCATTGGAAGATTTCATTTCCCCTTGCTTTTTGAAAAGCTCAAAAGGATCTAAATTTTTATAGATAGATTTTATTAGTTTCTGAAAGCTTGCTTGTTTTTTTCCTGTTTATTAACTCAAATCTTAATCACCTTATTTCAACATATCTAAACTTTAAAAATTTATGTAGAAATTTGCTTTCCAGTTATATTGAAAAACATCAGCTTGCTGACAGAACTGAAAAAAAAAAGGCATTTGTTTGTGAAAGTGAAAGATAGTGAGTATGACAACTGTCAGCACTTACAAAATGAGGATAGATTCTATTTTACCCAGCCTGATGCACCTTAACCTTTAAAAAACTAATGAGAAAGCAACAAAAATTTCATCAGGAGAGTTAAAAAAAACAAGTCTCTCTTCACCGAGAATGCTAAAGTAGTTCAGTTATAAGGCGAAAGAATGTGTTCTGTGTTTAGGTAATCCACATCTCAGGGCACAAGAGGAATTTTTGGGAAAGTCGGTAGAAAATAAAGTTGCTTCCTCGCTCTTCGTGATTCTTCGGGGTGCTACCTCTGCAGGATAGGTGGAAGCAGAGAGCTCCTGGGTCCCCTCTGAAGAAGCACCCAGTGTATTGCTTTTCACATAAATACTGCCTGTTTTCAGATGAATGCCTGCTGCCTCATTTGGTCCGTCCACGCTTGCAAAGACCTCCTTCATTTACCGTCTCACTCCAAAAACTACAGAAGAGCTAATGCCAAGGTGCTGGACTGCTAATAGGAGTTTGGAGGAAAGAAGTCCTGTTTCCTCTCCTTCCTTATACACCCACAAAAAATGCAACAAAACAGAGTCTTATACCGAAAAACCGGTTCAGCTGAGGGGGCAGGATAAAATAGACTTGACTGAACTAATAAATCATGACATTAGGTTGGGAGCAAGGTTGTGTGAAATGACAGCACAAGATGCTGAGCAGTAGGGAGCCTGCTAGAGGTGAACTCTTTTATACTCTTGCAGAGTAGAAGACTTCTCAGTTAACAAGTCCTAAAATAGTGTGCTGCGGTGTATGAAACAAGGTAGGGCTTGAAATAATTAGCCAAAGATGACAGATGGCAATTCCTTTCTCTTTTTTCCTTCTCTTCTTTTGCTGTAATATCAAGTTGATCAAAGAGCTGAGGATCATTTGTTATTGTAGGAAACTAAAAATATCTTGAAATATTCAGGCAAAATAAATTCATTCAGATAACAGCTGGTAGCCTCCATTGTTCCTGTTCAACACCTTATACATGAGTCTGTGTGTAGTAATAGTTTCCCTCAGGATCTGAATTGCATGTGCACAGCTTAGAATTTGGCTGTGTCCAGGCTAAGGTGTATTATTTAATCAATGTATAAAATCCATCTATTAAGTTATTTAATTTAATTGTTTGCTTGTGTTAACAAATCAATCATCTATTCCACTGTCAGAAAACCTTCCAAAAAGTCCCTGGAGCTCACCTCTGGCGTGGCGCCTTGGTAATGTCGTACAGCTGTGTGTGATGGGGGACCTGAATGACAAAGAACAGGCTGCAGTAGAACTGCACCAATGGCTCCTTGACAGTGTCTGAAGGGTCAGTGCTGTGTCTCACTCTAAGCAATAGCAGCACTATCTCCTATATTCTTTAATAATAATATCTGGCAAACATGGGCTTTTTTTTAAAGGGAAGTACCTATGGGTTCAAGTTAGAGGTACAACACCAGCTTGTGTCTTGTATGACTTCTGTCACAAAAGAGAATGCAACTGCGACCACATATAATTAAAAAGAAAATGCAGTAATTTACTCAAAAAAAGGTAATAGTCACTGCTTATAAATGAAAAAAAGCAGTGGCATCTGCACTTCCTCCTCCCCCCAGTCCCAGTAGTAATTCTGTCTGACTGATCCTGGAGCCAAAAGAGTATATTTAATTTTTTCAACTGCTTAGCATAACCTTTCTGATGGGAACTGCTAAGATAGCCCACCAAAATGAGTCCCTTGAGTCAGACAAAGATGAATTTCAAATCAGAGGAAAGAGAAAAGGATTGGGAAAAAAAGGAAATAGCTAAGGTGAGAACAGAGATGATAATCTCTGTCCATCAACCTATGTCTGGATGCTTTATACCAAATGAAATGGGAACAAATTTATTTCCCTATTACTAAAGCACATTTCTATAGTAATCCCCTCCCCAACCTCAGTCCTTTAATAGAAAGACTAAGATAAATTTCGGCTTGCTTCTGGGCAGTGGGTTTCACTCAATCTCATTATGCATCCTATTACAAACAAACAGCACAATTCAGGAGAAACCACATTCCTGTTCCAGCACAGCTTGGTCCGGATGAATCAGGAAGGTAAACAGACAAAAGCAAAAGTGAGAAAGGTTTAATAACACAATTAAAATATAACTTTATAAGCTTGTGAGCTGATGTGGCAAGCTGCTTTCAGTAATTTCCAGAGGGAGTGCTTATTCGTGACTACAAACCAAAGCAATCTAGAAGCTGGCCACTCGAAGCTGTAAGGAGAGCTGCTGCAACCAAAGGCAGCTTGCTCAATCACCTGGAGAGCTCTCTCTGGCTTCCAAATCATAAATTGAAGTCTACCTCTAATTTTGCTACCTCTGTTTCTCAATACCTCATTCTTTTTTTTTTTCCTCTCCTTTCTCATCACTGCTTAGTTGTCTGGATTCCCTGGTGAGATGCCGTGCAGACTGCTAGGACTCTGCCAGACACTAAAAAGCACGCAACGTCTGTTCAACAACTTCAAATCACTTTCTGTGGGAGGCAGCCCCCCCAATCGCCTTTGTTACAGCAAGAAGTGTTTGTTGCAGTCAGCCCTTTCTCCTGCTTTTCTTATCCTTTCGTACCGTGCAACTCTACATTGTAACTCACCATTTTTTCTAGCCAAAAGTTTTATGCAAACATATTGGCCCCTGGAAAGCCAAAAAATAACAGCTGTTACAGAGATGAACCTTCTTCCAGAGACATGTCAAGAGCAGAGCCTGGGCAGCAAGCAGTGTGAAGATCCCTTTATTCCTAGGAATGGTCAGGGTCGTCGTCTCTGGTCTCTTGGACAAATGCCGGCTGAAGTTCGCCATGCCAGAATTTAACTCCCTTGTCTCCCAGCTTCAACAGCTGAGTCATTTCAAGATGTTGTCCAGAGCACAAGGCAACATTTGGACAATGCAGCCAATTTGGAGTAGGGCATGAACATGAGCAGTCTTCCATTATTATGAGAAAATAAACATACTCTTCCTACCTCTAGAGTCAGAGAACATGTATTGCTCCTGGAATTGCATGCTTTTTTTCTTCTCTTGCAGCCTTATTTTCCACCTGTTCATCCCTTCATTGTCTAGCAACACAAAGAAACAAACTGAACAGGGATAGCCTTTATTCAAACTTCTGTAGGATGACTTAATGAACCTAACAGTTTGCATTTAAGCCACTGCCTCTAAGAGTCTACCTGCTGGAGCCGAAATCAGCCAGTCCCCACGGACTTTAGGGGGAGCCTAACAGAGGCACTAGGAAGCAGCCTGGAAGAAGGCAGAGATCATAATGGTTTCTGCTACTTCCACTGATGGTTCTGCTTTAGCCACTTTTGAATTTGGGCACTGCTTTTTTGCTGTGCGCCACATAAATTTCTGACATACAGCCAGCCTGACTACGCTTAGGTGTTTAACCTCAGAAGTCTCTCATAAGCAAAAGTGATCGTCTCGTTAATAGGAAAAAGAAATGTATTTTGAAGAGTCCAGATCCAAACCAAGTTAGCAGAAGTATTAAATCGGTCCCCAGAGAGCTGGCTCAGCTCTTCAGTCTCCGTGCAGCCCTGTAGCAGGCGTAGCATTGGGCTGGTCAGCGCAGCTGAGCGTGGTGGCTGGTGCACATCCCAGTTTGTAAGTCCACGTTCTTCCCTCTCCACGAGCTGCTTTGCACCCTGGATTCCTCAGCGCTCTGCACATCTCCCTAGATGCAGGTTGGGATTCTCACTGTTCATTTTCTTTTGCCCTTTGCAGTTTTCAGCACACTGGAGGAATCACAATTGCCTGCTGAAGAAACTTCATTTAAAATAATCAAAACACCTTTAGTGTCTGTTTCTGAAAGCTGTAATTTTATTCATGGTATTTCTATTCAATCCATTCAGAGCCTTAGGTTATGGATAGTACCTTTAAATAAAGGACAATTTGTATGTCTTCATTATGAGCGTATTTCAAATATCTTACCACGTTCCACCGACAATAATGGCATTCACTTAAGACAACTCAGTGCTGACAGCTTGTCCTCTAAGGGTTTTTTCACGTCAACATGTAACTGAATTTTCATATCTTAATTGCCTCATATTATGGTTAGTATTGAATGCTCTTGTTGGATAGATGTGTCTGTGGGCTTTGGATACTTGCTATAGAAGTCACCCCTTCTGGAATGAAAGACTGTCAGGTCAATATAACCAAAACATAATTCAGTTTTATTTTTAGGAGAGTTTGTTCTTTTCTACCTCTTACGAATAAGCCCAGCACAATTTAGACACATTTACCATACAATACCTCTTGCCTGGTCTGAATTTTAAATTGCGTAAATTATGCAACAGTCAGGTACTCACATCCTAAGTGAAGAAAAGATACTTTCTAAAATCCAGTGATATTTCTGTTTTAAGGTAGCTGTATCAGCTCTCCAGGTGCTGTAAATAGGCTCTCATGCTTAGGATCTGTCCAACAGAACTTTGGACTTCAACTGCTAAACATTTTTTTTTTTCCCCCACCACCCTTCCAAATCACTGTCTTTAATGTTTTGATAAAGCATCCCTCTTCTCTGGTTTAAATTCTGCCAGAATGCCTGGAACCTAAGAAAAGGACTCTGTTACTTGTTTTATGTGTCCATCAGTCATCTGGAAGCTATCAGAGCTCCAGATTTGGATCACCCACACATTTGTTCTGAAACATATGTACAGGCCTTCCCTCTCACAATCCAAACCCAGCTTCAGGTTGTTTATTTTGAAAATGAGTACTGGAAAGAAAATTCAAATGGCTTAATACTTAAAAAAAAAAAAAAACCAAAACCCCAAAAAACCCACCAAGACAAAAAAAAAAACCAAACAAAAAAAAAACTTTCCAAAAGCTATCTAGCTAGCTATCTATCTAACTATCTATCTATCTATCTATCTATCTATCTATGTGTGTGTGTATGTGTGTATATATGTGTATAGGAAGGAAAGATCTGCATGCAATTTGATAGACAAACTGTTCATACTCCAAAGTTTCAAATATGTAATAAACTTCTTTGAAAGTAATGGAGAGATTTGGTGGAAGTAGTGCAGTGAAAACAAACCTGACAGATCTTGGTGGAAATTTGCAAAAAAATAGGTGAGCTGAACAGAGTGTGTATGAGCCCAAATTTATAGGAAAATGCCTTTTGTAGAGCTTGGATACACATTTGCCGAGGCATTTGTTTGGGTACAAATGAAACTGCTGAATAAAGAGCACAAGAGCATTGGGCTTTGTGGACTGGGGTCTGGGTCTGAGCTGCAGCAACGTACTCTATTTCCCCAGCAAAACTGTTTTCAAGTCTGCAGTTTAGTTCTCAGAATCTGGACTAGACTTTGCAATTTGATCCCATCCCTCTCCTAATCAGATGGAGCAAGCACAAGGTTAGCCACAAAAACTGTAGACAAGGAAGATAGTTTTGGCATTACCCTTTTGAAAAGGTGACCCTGAGCATGTAACACATAATCAAAACTTGATTAACATAGAAATCCAATTACTGCTTCATTAAAGATCTTTTGTTAATCTAGAAAGCACTTGTAAAATGCTTGGACTTCATTTCCCAACAACTACAAATCTGAAAAAAACATTGTTAGGGGATCAAATTCAATAACATAACTATCATGTCAAAGCTATTCCTCCCAGGCTGAGGTTTGGGTGCCTTTCCTGCAGCATGTCCACCCTGGGCAACAGGCAGATCTAGAACGACCCATGCCAGAGCTGTGCCCAGTGACCAGCAGCAGAGCTGTGCTGGAATAAAAGATCCTGGGTAATCCAGACCACCAGCCATGGATCAGCAGGAGCTGCTGAAGCCAAAATTCCCTGGTAGTCCCAAGGTAAAGTCCAGCTCCATTGAGTAGCAACACAGTGGCATTGAGGACCTGCTGGCATCTCTGCTAGCTGTGAACATCCCCAGAGCTCTCTGTCCCCAGCTTGCCGGTCCCTGGGATGTGAGCTACATGTCAGGAAGAGGTCCCCCAGGGCCTTGCATCCTGCCTGGATGACTGCCCTCATCTCTGTGATGATAGGCTCCATTCAAAGATCAGAAACAAAACCAGGGATCTGGCTGTTTTCTCTCCTTTAGCCAAACAGGCCATCTCTTTGCAGAGGTCCACAGCAGAAAGACAAGTGCACAAACCTGGCCCCAGGCTCTCTGGCTGCCCACCATATCACTGCTCCTGGCTGTCATCAGCGGTCTAAGTTGGTACAGCATGGCTGGGCTTGCAGGAGGTCCCTTGGACCTTCCCAGATACTCTCTCCTGCTCTTTAGACTTCTTCACAGCAAGCACCCGTGCAGGGCTGTTTTTGACTTTTCCGTAGATAAAAACTGACAGGGTGGAAGAAGAAAAGATGCTTTTTGTAATTCTGTTCCAGAATATTTTTTAAATTTCCATCAGTGCTCCCAAATTCCTGATCCTATGATGCCCTTTTTTAGAATGTGACACATCGCAGACATGAAAGAGATCTGACAAACACTTTAAAAGCATTTAGCCGTTCTTTTTTGCAGGCCTCCACACACCCTAAGCAAACAAGAAAAGCAATACTATTACCTCATCTCATGCACACAGTACTGAGTCAGGAAGAGGGGGAGTTATCTGATGAGATGCGGTTGTCTACGTCGGAGCTACTTGACTATATTCCCTTTGTAATCAACGGAAATGGGTACTTCCAGATTTGCGTCACCTCATCTAAAAGTAGGCTTCTAAAATAGGTCAGATTAATCTCATCCTGATAGTGCCTGCTCGTCATGACCGACTAAGAACGGGAGCCAGAGCTGACCAGCAGTATTGACATTTGCTTTTGGTGAGGTCAGTCTTGCCTTCACTCACTCTACCACCCGCATAACACCAGGCACATCTGGCATAGCCAAGTACAAGACTCAGATCCCCAAACCCCCGACCAGGTTAGTTCCTACTTATACATTCCTTCTCCCAAGGCAGGATGTTTACCCACAAAATACAATTAGCTTGACTTAGGATTTCACAGCTGCATTAAAACTTCTGTTTCACTACCCAGAAATGTGAACTTCTGATGTGTTTTTTCAGCATATTTGACATGGGCATCTATCTTGCCCTCGTTTTGCATTCCTTTCACTCCTAATTTCCTTCCTAACACCATTAATCATATTTTGTTTTACTCACTCCTAGAGCTGTGTGAAGGAATGTAATCAGTCCATTCAGGGAGAATTTCAATAGCTCAAAAAATGGGTTTGCTCCGGTTTTAAACAACATTACAGAACCATCCGCAAAGCGAAGCCCTGGGGTGGCACAGAGATGTGATAGTGCTGCCGAAGCAGTTTGACCAGCCAGGTGGAGACGTGGGGTTTTCAGGATGCTCTACCAATGGGGCAGCCCCATAGATGTTGACTCTTAAGGAGTAACAGCTCAGGGAGCATCCTCTCTGTGGGCTGTCTGAGGGTAAAAAGCTCTAGAAACCCTCTGGCCTCCAGGCAGCTGAACAGCCACAACTTTGCATGTCATCAAGACATCTGCCAGGCAGATGAGCTGGCAGAAGATCAGACAGGTACAATGAAAACCTGCTTGTTTTCTAGCACACCTTCCTCAGAATAGAGCCATGGCCACATGGCATCTTAGCTTTGCCTGAAATGCTCCGGTGGAAATATGTTCACCTGGAGCTTCTCCAGCCAGTGCTACAGACGAATCCCGACCGATGGCTGCAGGCTGAGATAGGCACACATTGTCCATCTCCATTCTGCTCATTGACCTGCGCACCCTTCCCTGGGGCTGAAGCTGTGCAGAATGGCACCAATTCTCAGCTTTACCTACAGGCTAGCAGGAACATCTAGAAAAAAACCCGTACATTTTGACCACTCACCACCCGTTGTGGGCAAAGGTCTATTGGAGGGGGACACGTGACACCAGGAATGCAAACATCTCTTTACTTCAACTCTTGTGCAAGCCAGGATGGCAAAATTTTAACACCAGGAAAGCACCAGGAGTGTTCGGTGGTACTTGAGCTTGCCTGCACAGCCTTCTCACCTTTGTCCTGTAAAACAGGACTCTTTTCACTAAACGTAGAGCCTGAGTGGTGCTAACTCCCACCTGGTAATACCTGAATTGTTGCTGAGGATCAATTCCAGCAACAGAATTCAACAGTGAGGCTTGGCGTCTCTCTGTAGGAGCACTGCCCGAGGGAAGAGGGCTTCAAATTCCCCAGCAAGAAGCAGCTCCAAAATTTAAACCTAGCAATTACTGGAAGCATTACAATGTTTGTGGGCACAAATTTCTGTGCCAATATATGTTTTCATATCTATTTTATATTTTCAATTAATATAAACAGAGCTAATTGGTGCATATAATACTTTGGAAAGTCTGAAGACCTGTTTTTAATAACCTTCATAGTAGCTTCCCTTGAGAGGTTTTCTGTCACCAGTCTAAATATTTAATATTGTACTTACTGTCCTTGTTTTTAGAGAAATACTTTAATGAAGCAAAATAGATAATGACTTGCAAACCCCTGGTTGTTACAGGAGCAGGACTTTGGAGAACATTAGAAGAAATAGAGAACCACTTATGCAAAAGGTCCTAGACTACAGGATTTTGGATCCTGTCCTGTAATTCCGCCCAGCTGTCAGAGGTTCAGAAAATCCATGGAGTATAGGATTGGTGTTTTCTAAGACATAATACTACCAGATTTCCAAAGGCTATTTTTTATTTGCCAGTAAGTCCTCTCCTTTCTCCTGGCTGTACTTTTTCCAGTGAATTATTTTCTTAGTTTTTAATTAAACACTCAATATATATAAAAAAGTGTATTTGCTGAAAATATATATTCTTTATTATATACATAATAAATACATGATATACATAATAAAGAACCATGAGGGCTGACTAGCCATAGAAAATAAATTATGCAATAAAATCTATTGATTTACCAACATTAAAAAAATTGTGCAGCAAACTTTTGTAATTAACTGGTATGTGTCAAGCAGAAACAAAATGCAGCTAGTTTGTGGAGTTGGTTGTTTTGGCAAAAAGGGAAAATGCTAAATGCTTGACTTCATGTCTCCATATTTTAATATTTTATTTTTTCCCTCTTTTCAACCCTGTCTAAATTACCACTACCAAATTTACAGGGGTACACAACAACATTAAACACTCCTTATAAAAAGCCCAGACTTCCAGAACAAGAAAGTACGCAACACAGCATAAGGAAAGAGAATTCAGGCATGGCATTATGATACTGCTGGGAGCTAACAGTAAGAGGAAGGTTTTCAGAGGAAGACTATCTGTTTTGTGAGACATCAAAAAAATAAAAAGCTCATGAAATATCTTAGATTTGTATAAAATAAAAATTGAGCCTCTGATTCTGCTATTAGAGATACTAAATTTGACACATTGTATGTTCTTCTTTCTACTGTTTCTCTCACTTGCCTTTGTTTCTTAGGTGTTCGTTCGTATATATAACTATAAGCAAGAGAAAACAACAGGCTTTACCTTAAACCAGTAATATAACTAGATAAGGCTCAAGTCCTGCAGAAATTGAAACCGTTCTGGGAATCCTGGGAAACGTGCTCTCAGTGTTACAGCTATTAGAACCCATTCAGTGGTTTCAGTCCCAGATTCAGCAAAATTTCCCTATTTCTTCCAATTGTAAACATAAGTTTCATTGTGTCATTACTTAAAGTTAGCTATCTTTTCAGAACTTGCTTGGCTCAATAAGGATATTAAAGCAGATAGTTATGTGCTTTCCCAGTTGGGGTCCTTCCTTCCTTCCTTCCTTCCTTCCTTCCTTCTTTCCTTCCTTCCTTCCTTCCTTCCTTCCTTCCTTCCTTCCTTCCTTCCTTCCTTCCTTCCTTCCTTCCGTTTTCTTTCCCATAACAGTGGCTATAAGTTTCCTTCCATTCAGCATATTCTTGTCAGAACAGGATTTTGTTTCTAAAATTTTTACCTTTCTGTCTAATAACCTGTATCTTAATAATGATTCACTGTTATGTACCTACTACTACATCTTAAATAATCCCATCATAAACCAGGTGTTATTGTTCCTGTCTAAGAATAATAAGTCCTCTTAAAAACAGCCAGCCAGTTTTGTGTGTATCAGATGAATTGAAGTACCCACTGAGCAGAGTTCTGCTCTGGGCTTGGGAGGGTTTCAGCATCTTTCAGATTGGGTGGAAGTGAGTAGAGTTTGTTCAGAATTATGGTTTGCTGAATGAGAGTAACTTTGATCTTTGAAGTTGCCCAACTTATGCCTTAACCACGTTTTATTTCTTAGTTTTTACAAAGTTACAGCTGTGCTTTACTACCCAGAGCATTATGAGAAAGAGTGCATGTCCATAGACTGTTTCAGTAAAGCTCACTAGAATTAGCTTGATTTTAATGAAATGAATAATCCCACTCTGAAAGCAAAGAGTTCAAGAATACAAACATTTCAAAGTGAACTTCAAGAGAAGAAAAGGCCAAGCTTGAAGTTAAGTTTATCCTTCAAAATTTTGAGGAACTGGGGCCCTAGCACAGGCTTCAGGCTGCCAAAACCTGCCAAGCTGTCCAGACCTGTATCCCAAAGCACATTTAGGCACCTCAGACCAGCATTGCTTTCCATCTGAGGATCAACATTTACCCAGAACTCACATTTTGAACCCCAAATTTCCCCACATAGACAGATCTAGGCACACAGGTATATGCAGAAGCAACTTAACACGACTGCAATCCAAAGCAAGAAAGTACCTGCATGAAGAAGTAGAACACAAACTTATCGGAGGCCATTAACTTCCATTTTTTTCCTCTTTTGTTAAGCAGTCTCCAGCTGTTACTGACTTAAACATCCCTGGCATTCCTATTATATTTGTACCCCTACAACTCCCTTTCCTCCCAGAGGTCAAACTTTGCCTGTGACCAAAACTCCCCAGTGCAGCAGGACATTGTAACCTCCCCAGTCTGGCTTAACTCGCATTAACTGCACTTGCCCAGCACAGAGCAGCAGCCTGGGCATTGTTATCCAAAACCATAGCTGGAGGACCTACTGTCTACTTTTTGTACAAATCCTCGTGGTTAGATTTTTAGAGCCGCAGAAGGCTTGAGATCAAATCTCTTTTCACTCTAAACAGTTTTGACGCTGCAACTCCCACTTCATAGAAGAAAATCCAAGTTGCCAGGCTGCGGGAAGGAAAACTGACCACTCTTCTTCCCCAAGATGAGCAAATGAGCAGCGAGAGTAACAGGCCAGAAGCAGAGCAAGTGAAAGGCAGTATGATGTGGTAACATCATGAAGGAGGACATGCAGAAATGAGCAGCATGGGTTCAGATTCTCATTTGCCTAGATAATTTGGGGGTTTTATTCACCAAGTGAAAGATAAAAACTAGATGATTGTATTAACTGGAGCTGCATTAAATGTCTGAATTATAATATATTATTTTAAGAGGACATAACTACTAGTGGTAATCTAAGTATAACTGTAACCACGCAATATGTGTAATTGAAATAGAGCACTGTGTTGGCAAAACATTAGACTGTTTCCCAGCTCTAAACTGCATGGATCAAGTAAGCAGCAATTGTAAAGCTTTTGCATTAACTTACTGAAGCTCCTATCACAGTTTGCAGAGGAGAAGACAGTCACACTGAAGACAGCTCAGATAAGTGTTTCTTGAAGAATGACGTGTTGTTCCCAACTCTCTTGTCTAATTAAAGACCCAAAACATTAGTCTACTGAAGTTGATGGCAGTACTCAACATCAAAGGGAATTAAGACTTGCCATTCTTTTATGAGGAATTATTTTTATCATATGATTTAAAACAAGCAAGGCAATTCACAATGCATCACATGGTAGCACTTTTGTCTCTAGGTGACGGCAGACTCCAATTCTGTAGTGCCTCAGAGGTCCCACCTGAAGCCAAGAGATCAGCTCAATAATGAGGTTGCGGTACTTGAACCAAGTTACAATCACCTCCAGAGATACCAGCTCTGTCCTGCTGTGCAACTGGCAAACATGCTAGAAGACTGAGGAGCTTACAAACTAAATAGACAAGGATAAAAGATCTCCACTGTGCAGGCAAGACATTGAGGCAAGTGCAGACTGGCCTATCTGAAGTCACACAGCTGAGCTCCAGTAAAGCAAGGGAAGGATTCCCAGCTTCATCGCTGCAAACCCAGAGGGAGTATTTGGATGCAGATGGCACTTTGACCTTCATGATAAAAAATTTTGCTTGGGTCTCCTGGCTATATGCTATCTTATGTCATCTCTAAAATAAAGAGAAAACAACAAAGAGAAAAACTTCCTCTTTCCAAATTCTGTGCCTAGTGCTTTGTTTTATCAAAGAGTGTCACTGAAGCTAGCTTACAAGTTGGGTATAAGCTCTTTATTAGTGAAAGAACTGTGAAAAATTAGGGATCACACCTGAGTCTGGGAAGTCTTTGCTCCCAAATAAGTGGGAAAATGTGGAAAGAGCCATAACTTTAAAATTACTATGATATTAATTGATTATCATTCTCCAGATGAAATACTGAATGATAACATCTGCAGCAGAGCTATGGCCAGGGATTAGGCTGGAAACTGAACGAAATAACACAAAATTTTCTTTCTCTACAAAATATGTTATAACTTGGATTATTGGCAAGGAAATATTTTTGCACAGCCTATTTAGAGTTGCTGCTCTATAGATATCTGCTACTTCAGTCCTAGTCTGTTAAGATAACTCTAAACGAAAGGTCCTGTGTGAAACCAAACTCTAGATGGTATTTTGTATTTTAATGAGGATTCTTTCACAAAATATTCCATTATGGCTAATGAGATATTAGCAACGAATGCACTAGAAAGGACAGATGGGAAGATAGTCAACTGTCTAAATCAGAAGAATTTCAAAGTGCAGTAAACAAATTATTAAGCACACTTCTCTGGCTGAATGCCAACCTATACTCTGGGGAACTGGTAAAAGAATGGATCATGAAAAGCTTTTCGGGGGCAGCTAAATTCTACAGCTGTGGTCTTTGTTTTTCTAGTACTTTGCAAGAACAGAAGGGGGAATTACGAAAGCGCCTATCGTACACTACGCATAAACTGGAAATGCTTGAAACGGAATTTGATTCTACACGTCAGTATCTTGAAATAGAATTGAGACGTGCTCAGGAGGAACTTGAAAAAGTAACTGAAAAACTGAGAAGGTTAGTAACTAACTTTCTGAAATAAACAGAGTTATTAGGAATTTGCAGGTGGTTGTGTTAAAGACATATGTAAGTAAAAATATAAGCATATAGTCAAAAGTACATCATTTATTATTTGTTGATTACACATTGAGTTTTCACATTGAATATATATATTTCACTTATCTGAATATGTATTGCATACCACATGAAGTTATTTACATGTGATATGTAAGATGCCTCTATTGAAAGTAAATATGCAAACAGAAATATGCCTATATAGGTGCATATATGGCATTGTTTATGTATAAATATACATGTGGGTTAGTGCCACATTGTGTTATACATATAAAGGTTATAAATACACTACATATATATTCTTATACTGTATATATACAGATAAATGTTTTTTAATGAGTTTGGCTGCATATTTTCTGTTATTACTCTACATTACACCAGTACAAGAGAACAGAATTTGGCGCTCCATCACTCAAAGATGAGACTATGTTCAATTCAAATAATATCATGACATTTCACATTATGCTATAGCAAGTAATTTGCTTTTTAGTCCAAAGTAGAGTGGAATGATACTGTAAACCTATTATTTAAAATTGTTGAAACTGTGGTACTGTGCTATTGCAAATCAGGGGCCCAGTTAATGTTAATGACAAATTATAATAAGCATGCACTCCTGACATTCCTGGCACTGATTAAAATGGTCTGTAATCTAGCTTTAAATTTATCAGTGATTCTTAATATCCGTTTTTTCATTTATTTGCAAAACTTCTGAACCTACAATTATCCATTTATGCAGGAATGTATTTGCATTTCTTGTGAGCACTTGCCTAAACTGATGTATGTAATTGAACTGTTTGATATAGTTCATTGGATGAGTCAAAATGAAATTCAGAACGAATCATTCCAGGGCTATACCCAAAGAAATATTTTTAATTCCTTGCAGAATGCAAAAACCAAACGAAAACAAAGCCAGAAACCACCAACAAGCTGAGTCAACCAAACCATTATATGCAAATTTTAAACAGAATAAGGCTGTAAGACCTCAAATTAGGAAACATCCTATTGTGATCTTATAACTTAAAATCCTTGCCTAACTGGGTGGGCTTCTTAAAAAAAGGCGAAAATAAGCAGGTGTCATGATGATCTTGAAATCTACACACATCCATCAAGAGCAGTCTGGAGGTTCTCCGTATGGTTTTCTTTCCAACAATATTTTTCCTATCACTTCACTTAGAGCAGAGCTATTGAAAGTAACTTCACTCTTGAAGTAGTTTTGCTCCAATATATTACAGGACGGGGAACGCTGGCACTCTTGAATCATTATTTCAAACACAGCTGCCATAAATCAGCTGAGGGGCTGACAATCCCACTTCTGTTAAAACAAAGGGGATTCCAAGTCAGTAGGAAGACTCTTATCTACTTCATTGGACACTGATGAGTTAAGCACCCTTCAAAACGCAGGCCAGGCAGTCTTTCTTTGCTTGTGGCAAAGTCCAGCCCTCATACCCAAACATCAGGTTAGTAGGAATTATTTTCCAGTATTCTAGTGGAACATTGTACCATATTATGAAGAAAACTTACATTAAAAATTATGTTTCAGGCAGGTGATTACTCCCATGAAGACAAATCATATTGGAAGCCCAAAATATTTTACAAGGTGAGCTTTAAAAATGTTTCTATTGAGAATAACAAGGCATACTGCAAGTTGAACAACTAGATTTCTCAACCTGGAGAAGGATAATGTCTGAAACAAAACTGTCATCCAAAAGCGTGTCAGCAACATGTCACAGAGGAAAAGCAATGTAAGAAAAACAAGGAGCTAGAATTAGTTTCAATGTGTCTTTTGCTTTATTCACTGTACAGGGAGAGAAATTCAACCCCCCCTAATAAACAAGCCCTGTGTTAGAAGATCCCACTTGTATACTAGATAACATTTCTGTTATTAAACTTCCATTACTATAAAGTGCAGAATTTTTCCAAGAGGCTGAAAGCCATCCTTTTCTACTCCTTTCTGACAGCCTATATTGTCTTTATTTATCCAGAATTACCTGTGCTGCTGCTAGGCCCCCCCACTTTAACCCAAGCAAGAAGACCACTTACGTGGCTCAATGGTCACGATTTCGACCTCCCAACAAACATTTTGAGGTGGCCTTTTTCTTTTTTCCTGGTGGGAGCAAAAGCAGGGCAGTGCTGAGTAAGTTTGAAAATATTAACTGGAAAGCATAGGTTCAGCTTTGAAAAATGACTGAGAAGAGATTAGCGGTTTCATATACCTCACAGCAGTCCCCTATTTGATGTGATCAGCATGGGGTTTTTTATGTTAAAATTGAAAAAATTTTCAAATACCAATCTTGGAACCAAAACTGGACTCCAAAGTTCATGTTGGCTTTCCTCCTCGAGACCCTACCCTGGGTAACAACTTGGCGAGGTCCCCATCCTAACTCTACTCTCTGGTAAGAGTAGAGTTATTTTAAGACATGAGAAAAAAACCCATACAAGCATATATTTAGCACTGATATTAGCACTGAGATTAGCCCCCCCACATAATCGTTTCACCAAAAGCAAGACCTTTGATGGACTGAAAGGGTGTTCTGGATCCTGTAGCTGTGTTAGCTTTGGAATAAACGGCAGGGAAACTCTCTTATTTTCATAAGGAACTTGGTGTAACTTGTGATAACAGAGAAGGAAAAGGTTTTTTGAACACAAAGTTACTATTTTAACAGTTACTCTTCAAAGTTAAACTGTACCGTGGGTGAAATTCTCTTCTTTAGAGAAAGTCAGCCGAAACCTGTGTTTTACTTTAGATATATGTCATGGCCTTAAGAGGGACCTAATAACACGAATAACACAAAAAGCCATCAAAAAATGATAATAAGTTATCGATTCACAGGAGTTTGTTCTTATAGCTGTTTCACAGGGTAGTGAAGCTGACCTACTCTTAGCTTTATTTACAAAGAAGCCAGATTTACAACATCAAAATGTTTCATACTTCGCGACCTTCAAGCTATCTGGGTGTAATTTTTCTCCAAATAGGGTTAAGTTACCACTTGCTTATCTGATCATTTTCAAATCTGAATAATTTTCCCTGTTCCTCCTTTATTTTACACTGTTGCCCAAAGATTGATTTGATTACTCTGTTCCTCTTTTATCCCTTTAAAACTTTCTTCCATACATTTCTGGGTCCGTTTCTCTCCTTGCCACCCACATTTGCTGACACTTCTTTTGGCACAGTGGATTTTCAATTTGGGTTTTATGCATATATATGCATGTATATGTTCTTGTGTATGTGTGCATGTGTGTGTGCTTATTTTGACTACCTTTGCATACTGTTCTCAATAGAAACAATTTTTGAAGCTCAGTTTCTTACTTAGTGTGGATTTTCTGTCTAGATTGAATTTGGTTTTACTGGGAGGTGGTCAACTTTTTCAGTGCGAAATGAATGTGTTAGAGAAGTAGGGTTTGTGGGCTACTTTCTCCTAAACGTGCAACAGAGGAAAATTTGATGGGCAAAAATAAAAGAAGTTACAAGCAGAGAAACAGATTGTGATAAGAGCTTGCAAAACCCATCTACCGTCTATGGCATGGAAGTGTTGCAATCCAAGAGCAATTATATTAACGGTAACCAACCTTCCAGTCATCCATATCAAGAGAAAAAGTGTCAACAGAAGCTGAGGAGCAAACCCAGTGATGCGTTTCCACCATTATAAGCCAGATATCCAAACAGCAATTACTGCTGGTTTCATTCATTATCTCGAAGTTATGGAAAGGGAACATTCAAGGTCTCCCTTGAGCTCTCCACATACATCTACATTGCAGAACGGGCTGGGGTACAGAGATGCCTGAGCCAGAAAAGCCCTGAACCAAAAATTTTTTCCCCTTTTCTTTCAGGAATTTATGCAGATGCTTTTGAATCCATGCAAACTTTCAGGAGGTTGCAAGTGCTAAAAGTTTACATTGGTTTTACACCACCTCTACTTGAGCCACGAGCTGCCTGGGTGCAAAGCAAATTTAACCTGTTCTATTTTGCTCTACTGGAGAAAAATTATAGACCATGACAGAGAAGATACTGGGGCACATCTGGTATCAGCCACTAGGGCCTATCTTATTGTTCTAAACCCTTGTTCCTGCACCGCGGCACTCAGCCTTAACTGCAAAACATAACTCTGTGCTGAGTAGCTGTCTGCAGGCAGAGCCAGTTTAAGCCTCCTTGCTTCCACTGATTTACCAAGATCATCTCTGCCTTCTCCTTTGCCATGAAAAGCTGGGTACAGGGTACCCTCAGACTTCTCTCTGTTGTGCTGACTCTGGTGAAATAGCTGTGAAAATCCCAAATATACCTAGAGCTGCACAAATAAACGTCTATACAGAGGCTTAGTAGCAAATGCTGCATCTGACAGAAGCATGGACAATGCAGAGACGCAGACATCCATGAACTTCAGCCAATCCTTTAAGTCACCTGGACATTTACACAGTGGCACTGTGAGAACTGGTGAGTAATGACCAAGCTGTAGGTTAGTACAAGTCTCACAGATTTTCAGCCCACTTGTGTCACCACCTTAGGAAACGCTCTTTAACACAGAACCTCCTTACAAGGAGGAAATCTTTGCTCAGCACCTCTGTAAAATGTGCATGACGCTGAAACTTCCCCCTGGCTCACAACACACGTTTGAAACGGCTGCCCTGAGTCTGGACTGACCCTGGGTGCCCCGGGGAGTTTCACCCATGGAGATGTCATTATTTATGCCCACAGAGCAGCTGTCCTCGGCACAGACCTTGCCTCCCAGGTCCATGTGGCAGATGTTATGGTACTACCGGGAGCCCCAGCAGGAGCTCTGCGTGCCTCAGCAGGGGCACCGCAAGCCACTGACCTGCCCCCAAACAGAGAATTTTGATCATTTAACTGGAAAGAAAATCTCCATGGCAACAGAAGCAGGGAGAGACACTCCACTGCCAGGAAGGGGTGGGCTGGACTCCTCGATTCGCAGCCATGGCATGGCTCAAATGCAGGTCTTGGTTCTGATTTCAGCAGGCACTCCTAACCATATGATAAGCCAAAGAGACTTCTTTAATCCCAGCCCCTTCCTGATCATCATGGAAACTACACCCAGATCCAGGCTTCCCGGAGGAAGTGGCTTTCTGCTGAGTGAATACGTACTACATCTGAGTGCACTCATACAGTGAACGCACCTGCCCATTACCTAAAATCAACTCGCCACCAAAAATACTTTGACCTCTTAAGACTCTCCGTAGAAACATATAGATATATTCAGACAAACTTTTCACAGCTGAGCTTTTAACATTTGCTTTATAGTTGTTATAAATCCTGCTGAGGTGATATGTACAAACAAGAAGAAGGAGCTTACCCCCCTTATTTTCTGTGAAAAGAAAGGCACAGCTACTATCAAAATAGCAAAGTTTTTCCTACAGGCTGCACAACTTGTTCATTACGATACCAGGGTTACCATCCAAGCAACCTAAAGATGTGCACACTGAAACTTTTCTTTGGTGTATCGCTCTGGAATAAGCAGGGGAGTCTCATTTTGTGAGTCCATTCAATCCCTCAGTGCTGATAAAAATAAATACCCACCTTTTCCAGGCTAAGCTATCTAAATGTATTTCCTGAAGAAAGGGGATGCGTTTAGCTGTTGAAAATAGGCAATTCCTTGAACTTCTGTCAAAAGAGGGAATATTCTCTTCTAAGTCATGGGGTGATGCACAGATGTTGCTTTTGCTACAGTCATTAGGTTTCCACTGCAATTCTCCTTATTAAGAGCTCCATAATTTTTTTTTCTGTACTTTCTAAGCATACAGCTCAAGCTTATTCTCTAACATATCATTCCTGAGCCTGATGTAAAGTCTCTTTGTGCAAGTTCCCATGCTGCGATGCGTGTCTGCACACAAGTGCAGAACGGCAACATATTTTTCACTTCCTGATGGAATTTTCCACTAAATATAGTAAGCAAACATGACAAAGAAGTTTTGTTTAGGAAGTAGGTGGTAATTACTTTTCAAAGGCAACCACTGACTGGCAACAGGAGTGATAAGAAAATAGATTTCAAGTAGTGCAAGCCAAGGTTTTGTACTGATGTGAAAATTACAGGTAAAAAACAACATGAAAAACAATGCATTCAATTACATGATATCATCTTTGTTTTAGGATACAAAACAATTACCTAGCCTTACAAAGAATTAATCAGGATCTGGAGGATAAACTTTACAGAATGGTAAGTTATCAAGTGAATAATTTTTTTTTATATTAAATATGTTTTTATGGTTCTTAAGTCATAGGACAAACTTATATGTAGCTGTCACAAAAAACCCCTCATGTTCCAAATGCAATATGCTCAAAAAAGATACATGATTTTATCAGTATCATGATCTAGAGCTCAAGCTGAGTACGATGGTATAGCTCCATCAATTTAAATGGAGATTGCATTGGCTGATGATCTGAGTAAATTGTACCTTTAAAATAATTCTGGTTAATTTAGTTAATAACTTCATGGGTTTTAAATATTTATGTTTTCATTAGGTAACAAATTTAAATAAGGTAATCCAAGGTTTTCTCATGCTTCTTACATACTTTCACTCAGCTTTTATTAAGTGATTTAATACTGCTTGCATGGTCTGACTTTTATATGCTGTCATAACTATCAATCTCAGCGTATTAATTTCCGATTTGCCTGTGTCTGCAACTGCAGTGTTAATGTCACTGTCACAGGCCGATTAGAAACTGAGTGAGGAAATCACTGCACCATTTACGGGCTCCACATCTAGGACTAATATTACAAGACACAGCACTGTTCATTCAGAATAGTTTGACGTTAAAGAGAAATGGCAGCGCCTTCGGTGCCCTGGCCCATTGCTGATGCTGCTGGGACATCACACGCACCGTTCAGAGAAAATTTACAGAGAAATGTAAGGGCAATGGTGAAAGAGGAAAGAACAACCGTTTTGAACTTCCGAAGTTATTTAGGTCACGCGCACAGCCAAAGCTGCTTCCTCCTCTCCCGGCTGGGTATGGTCAGTCATTCCCCACACGCCTTCTGCCCAGCCCCACACCCGGCGTGGCTCGGGCAAGCCCAGGGCACACAGGTAAACACATGGCTTACGGGTCCGGGCAGAGTCCTGGCGTACAGCTATAAGGACGCTAGGGTAAGCCCACGTTTTACACGAGTCTCATACGTAACATTTGCATGGGTGGGCAGCTTTGGAATGAGGGGAACAGAGAGTAAATAGGGACTACGGCAACATATTGGAGAGACACCAGCCTTTACTAAGAAATGAGAAACAACTTTTTTGAAATGTCATCGTTCTTATCTCAGGAGTCTGTTTAAATAACTGACAATGGGTAGAGTACTGATGCTTTTGTAACTGGCTAAAAACAGGGCAAAGTTACAGCTGCATTATAGCTGATGTTTGTTCATAAATACACGTATAACCACCGCACAAGCATAAATAATATTTGATCTCATGATACTGTTTTTTTTCTCCACTCTTCCTTTGTTACATTCTTTTTACTTTTACCCAAATCACTTTGGGATTTTCTCTTCATCTGTGGCCTAATATTTATCACATTGGTACAAAAAAAGATAAATAAAATAGAGGCATTCTGACTGGCAAATGAAATAAAAAGATTAGAAACGTAGAAAGAAGGACTCCAGAAAATCCAGCCTTTTTTATCAGGTGTTTCAGATCAAAGCAAAGAATTTTTAAACCGATGTTTCAGCATCCACTTCAAATCCTGAGCAATGATTTCAGAGCACAGCACAGAAAGAAAGAAGACTGGTTCCATGGAGCACTATACCTTTCTTTATCCCCTTAATACGACAGTCATTGAAGGTAGCTTTAAAAGTTTTGAGAAGATCAACCAGCCTCTGTACACCACTTAACTCCAGACTGCTTTGCCTTCTGAAACACTGAAACTGAAGACACAAAACAAAACCAAATATCAAATGGAAACTCCGTTAAAAGCAAAAAGATGAAGAAAATAGTACCATATTTGATTTAGAGAAGCCAAACCATTTGATTTTCAGGGCACTCCAAAATCCCACAATACTTCAGAGAAAGTTGGATTAAATAACAGCTGGTCTGGTTAATCAACAGCTTATGGTGGACTGGGCACTTGAATACCTTTCTCTCCCTTTCCTGCTTAGGAGGAACAGCTGTGTTTATTTTTTTGTCTAATTTAGTCGGTTTGTCATTCCAAAATCAAAAGCCTTTGATTTCTCTACCTTTATACAAATCCACATACATAAACCATGTGTTTACTTTCTCCCTCTCTCCCCTTCCCCATCCCTCTATACTCGCACACGTGTGTATACACACACACATATAGACACTCAGATTCTTACACAAGTTTTGACCACCTAATGTGTCCAAATGCAACAAACAGGAAAAGAAAACCCCCAGGCCAGTGGTCCCTCACTCCCCCTGCCTGCAGGTGACCTGGGATGCTCCCAGGAGAGCACTTTCTCTCTGGCCTTACAGGTGACCCACAGCTCCCCCTCTCCCAGTGACTGGCCCCAGCTCATCACAACTAATCTAGGACTCCACCTTGGCCTCCCTCTTCTAATGTTTTTGGGCATTCTGAATGTTGAAGCCTTTCATGCCTGCTATTGGTATAAGGGATGGAAAAAATAATCATTAATTCATCAGCAGTCACAGAAAAGAAGCTGAAGTAGCAGTTATTTTTCTTCGAGGCTCTGCTTCCTTTTGAGTGCTAATCTATAAAATATTTAAAAATATTTGAAAGCACACTTCTGATCACAGCAAATGGTATCCAATTGAAACCTCTGTCACATCAGAACTCAAAATAAAAATATAAAATCTAAACCACAGTGTCTGTGTTGACTAAGAGCTAAAAAATGCAATCCTGAAATCAGGGGAAAGTTTGCTGTATTAAACTGGGCAAGACTTAATACATGGCACAGCAAAGGCAGATGTAGCACAGAACTAAAATTCTGCTGTCTCTACTCATAAAACTCCTGTTCTTACCACAGCTGGGGAGAAGATTTTTTTGGTCTTGTAAGCACTGGTTAAGCAGGGGAATATACAGGCTGTCTTCTTAAATAATTAAGCCTTATAACTCTTTTTTTCCATTAAGATGAGGGAAACGACTAAGTAGAGTCCTCAAATTTTGCAGCGATTCCATCACAGGACTGTACAATTAAAGAACTTTTTATAATACCTAGTTCCGGTTGTCACCAGTAGTCTTCACTTTCCCTTGCACTTGTCTGAGTTTCCCAGGGATGCTCTGCCATGGTCTTGCTGCTCACAAACAGCAATTACAAGTAGATTGTGCAAGTCATCCCAGCCACTTGTTAAGAAATCCTTTATATAATCTCAGTCGAGCTGTGTCCCCTGTATCATCCTCACTGGAATTAAGCAATGTATTTTAAAAAGCTTCTGAAGTTTTAAGGCTTTCCGTTGCACCCATTTCTCCTGCCCATCTGCATTTTGAATGTTCACAGAAATCCAGCTGCAAAGAGTTAATGAGATCTTATTCTCCAGAAACACCCTAAAATATATCTTTTGTAACTAGAAAGTAGCAGTTTGACAGACAGATTGCTCAACAGTATAAGCGAGCATGCAAAGTCCTTCCAGAGGCCAGAATATAAACCTCTGCTTGGTCTAGAATGTATGCTATCTGTAAAATACTCAGGCAGCATTGGAGGTGGATATGGAAGTGACAGCCCTGTGGTTAGGAACAGAGCCCTCTGATGACCAGGGGAACAAAGAGATAAATCAATGCATCGACTTCATAAACCCTTATTCCCACATACCCTTTGGTCTGCCAACCCATCTCCCTCAAGCCCGCTGCCAAATCAAAAGCTCTGGTTCTTCAAAGTGTCATCCCCAGTCCTGTTGGGTTTGGTTGCTCTTTCTAAGGGAGGAAATGGCCGCCTTCTCCCTCAGTGCCACTTCAGGACCTTTCGGTAGCACAGGCAATACAGAATGCTGTCAGACATCAAGGACATGACCGCTCTGTGGTGTAGGAGATGCTGGGCACTGGCTCTGCCAGCCCTGCCGGGCTCCCCGGCGTAGCCCCAGCTACCGGGTCTTTGGTTCCCTGTTCTGCCAAGCCAGCATCCTCCCTCGGCACACAGTGCATTATACATTTTATCATCTCCCAAGATGAAGAGTGTTAGATCACATTAATGCTTGATTTTTCATTTACATTAAGGCAGACTAGGGGGTGTGACTCAGCCATAAATTTGGAAGAAATTATTATATAAACCAGCAGTAAAGAGGGATTTGTGTTGAGGACAATCAGGTCTGAAATGCTGCACTACCTGAGCACTGCACTGATTTTTATCCTATTTCTTCCTCTGCCTATGAGCTGGAGGAGGACTAAGAGGTATAGCAGATACTTTATGCTTTATGTTATTAAGAGTTATTTATCCAGCTCTTGAATATCTGGAGCTTTCCAGTCTGCTGGCCATAATATATACCTAAGCATCCCCAGCTGGGGAAATCCAAAGATGAATTAAATATGAGCTAGGTAATTTTAAGTCATGCTCTGAGACTTTGTGTCAGGGGAATGTTCTTTTAAAGGAAGCAGCTTGCTGGGTGTCCAGGCCAGGAAGGTAAAGAATATGGAAAGTGGTGAGGAATTTGACGAAAAATTGCAGTCAGGCATTAAAAGCATCTAACTACCAGGGCGAGCCCAGCGCTTTGGCTTTGGAATTTAAACCAGTTGATCACTAGATTGCACCTGAGACTCCCATGGCAGCTACCAGTCCCCCCTCAACATGGTTTAAATCATAAGTGAAAGATTCAGGCAATGGAGAAAAAACTTATTTCTGACACGAACCTGAGGAAAAAAACACAGCATGTTGAAGTTCCTGCATGGAACATGAGGACTTTTACAGTTACTTTGAATGGAGTGATTTAAAGCACATCTTTTTCATTTTCTTTCCTTTATGAAGAATAACTTGCTTCCCCCCCCTACTGTATGTCCCATGAAAATCAAATAGAGACGACCTAAATATACTTAAAAGGATTTGCATCCCAAAGACAAGAAAAGTTTAGTCAGCTCAACCTGACAGGCTCATTTGCTCACATTCAGTAAAGACAGCTGTGAATTTCAAGAGAAATTTATACTGGTTGGTTAGTTAAGGCAGAAGCCAGAGAAGGTCCACGCTTTGTGGACAAAAACAACTGCAAACCCACATTTCTGAGGAAGGAAATGACCGTAAATGCCACAGAAACAAGTCATTTATAAAAATAACAGTTGAAAAAATGCATTTCTAAGAGGACTTCAGGTTTCATCTTTTTATGGCTTACAGGTATTTTGTGCTAAAGATTTCCATCGCTCACTAACACTTTTCATACCCATTTTCCAGGTAAAAAATTATTGCCAAGTAGGCAATAGGACAAGCCTTTTAGACCTACACGCATTAACACCTGTAGCAACTGCACAGGCTCTGACTGAGTAGATCCATTTGTTTTGCAGACAAACAGATGAATCCTCCGGGGTAAGCTGGGAACACGACTCTGCCTCACACGAGTACACAGGCTTTCAGGCATCCTCAGTCCTTTCTCTTTGAATAGAGATTCATTTCCCATTGTTATCCCATTGTTATGTGGCTGGCAGGGCAAATATCTAGAATATCTGGCTGGCAGTCTCTTCTTCCCAAGAGACTTATAAGGCAGTCCATCCTCTTCCTAATTGCTGTAGATGAATATGATATCATGAGAGACTGTTCTGGAAACTACTTTCCATTTTTTTGAAAGTCATGGGACTGTTCCTCTGCTCTGTTTCTCCCTCTTAGTAGGACGTCTTCCACAAGTATGAGCAGCCTAAGGAAGCTGTAAAGTGACGATGGACACTTCTCACTTCCAACATCGTCTCTGTTGCATGACAGAACGCTTTCCTTCTCAACACTGTGTCTTATGTCTTGGCCACCAGTATGCATTTCTGATAACTGAGGTTTCATTTTCTTTATCTTAATCTCCATGGTTTGGTCTCTGTCTCTCAGGGCACCCCCTGGGGCTACCAACTTGACCAGCTTGGAATAGAAAAATCTGTTGTTTTCAAAATAGCTGAAAATAATAGAAATGTTTCCACGATGTGGGTATCTTTGACCTGTGTCTTCTTTGTAAGTACCTTGGTCCTTTGTGATTATCTGCCAATTCACCACAAAGAAATGGAAAGCAAGAAGAAGAAGGAATAAGCCTGAAAAGGTGTTCTGTAGCAGGCACTTCACATCTCAAAGTCCTTAATGAAAGTTGGAGTCATCTATGAATGTGGAAAACAAGGCACAGAAGGGCGAAGTGTCTTGGCCAAGGTCATCAAGAATCAAGGAGCAGATTTCCAAATAAATTCTAGGTCTTCTTTATCCAAATTCACTGTCTAAAAAAAAAAATCACAGGACTTCCTAGGTTCTCTTAGATCTAATTTACGATGCCAGTTACTTATCTTCTGTTCAAAAAATAAATAGAAAATGGCAAAGACGGGGCTTATCACAGTTAAAAAAAAAAAAA
>VYXH01002730.1:44829-59078 GCA_013397275.1 Burhinus bistriatus
CAAATAAAAAAAAAAAAAAAAAAAAAAAAAGAGAGAGAAGAAAAAAAAGCATATACAAGCAGAGCATTGGTCCATTTAGTCCAGGTCCCTGGGTCCCTATAGGGGATTTCTGTCATCTGTTTCTATAATCTACTTAATTTTTAAATAGAGAAAATTACTTTCGGGAAATAGTCTAACAGCTACAGAACTCAAAACCATGTCATTTTGTCTGTACATGAGGGAATTAATTGAGATAAGGAGACAATGACTTTCATGGAGAGAAAATGAAAAGGGGGATGGAGAAAGACTGATTTGTATATTGTCTTGTTCTGGTTGCATCCCTTATACTCAAGGACAGTATTACAGATGTGTAGGATTATCAACATCGTAAGATCTTTGGTCAATTTTATTATCACAAGTGGCCTGTTCTTCCAGCAGAGTCCTCTTTGTTCACTAGAGATGTAATATGTAATCTTGTACTTCCTTTCTTTTTTCCTCCAGAAACAAACATTTCTTCTTTCAACCTGTCACTAACACAGCCTCAGAAGATACTATTACATTGACTTCAGGGAATTAGCATCAATCAACACTATCTCTATTCCCTCCAGCTCTAATTTATTTAGCATTTTATTATCCAGCAGGGCTGTACCCTGGCAAGGTATGCCATCGATGTGAAATACGGGAGACAATAGGTACGCAGAAAGACCATAAGCACATTTTGGCAACTGCGTGTAAATGGCTAGTAGAAAGAGCACAGGCTGTGAAGCTGACTAACCAGTTTAGAAAGGCTTTTAATATTTTTTTCAAACATAATTGTAATGTTGGAGGAGACCAAGGAAGGTCATGGCAAGTAACACCCCGCTGGCTTCCAACAAGTCGGTCCTGCTGTCAGTGGTGTTAGGCAACGAACTGATTATGTTCGTTTGTAAACAACAGATACTCAGTGCTTCTGGTTTCCTAGAGAACTGGTCCTAAGTCAGCAGGATAAAACAGTTATAAACTGGAAAGAAACTTTTTGCCACAGAAAACGTCTAGTGCCTAAAGTCCTGAGCACTTGAAAAAGATGAGCAGCCACTAATTCACGCTTAGAGGAGCAATCAACATGTGCAGTGATACACTGTTCATCCATACTTTATATCAAAGAGTATATCTAAGCAGAACCCAGGCCAGGAATGACAGGATCTTTCCCCAGCCTAGGTCCAGGTTTGTTTGCAGTCCTTGAATTTCAATAAAATATCCCTGTTTATAACTGAAATTTGCTGCTCAGATTTCCGTTCCAAAAGAGCTGGATAAGAGGTGACAGGTGCCTTTACCCTGAGCTCGCGTAAGGCAGGGGATGTTCATTGAACTGAAAGCCTCAGGGATATTTCCAGATGATACTGTGACAAGAAGACCTTTAGCAAGAGGTGCAGAACTAAGCAGTTTTTATTATAATGTCCTTTTACACAGTGTACGCTGTGTAGGTTAGACTTATTTCAAATAAGGAGCAAAAGCCTATAGCTGTCAGTGATACGTATGAACTGACGTACCCTGCTGAGAAAGGTAATATTCCTATTGTCCTCAGTCAATGCATGCTTGCCCCCATTAAGAAACATTAAAGACCAAACATAGTACCTTTTTGTACTGGGAAGACAAACAATCATCCTGCATATGTTTTACAAATCACTTGCAAAGAAAAGCATGCCTTTACTTCACAAGCAGCATCTTGACAGCACTTCGCTAACCAGATTTCTTTCTGTGATACGTTATTAATTATACACCAGTGTTGAATTTTTTTTTTTCCTTTTACTGCTATGGAATTACATTTCAAGCTTGTGACATGGGGTAGTCAAGGAAACAAATCTTTATAAGACCTTTCCCAGTACAAGGTTGAATATGATATTAAGAGCAAATCATTCTTCAAGTGAAATGTCATAGAGCATGAGATCAAAATCCTCAAACAAAATGCTATAGCCCCACAATGTTAGGTTTAATAACATTATACTGTTTGGAAATCAAGGAGAGAAATCAGATTCTGTTGCAGGTCATTTTTTAATCAGCAACCAGTGTTGTTTATTAAAAAGGATAAATTCTATAATTTAACTGTGATGGACAAATTAGACCAGGTCAGTAACTTAGATTTGAGGCAACACATCATTTAGCAGAGAAAAATATGCTGTTTATTTCTATAGCTCTGTGTCGCAGAATAAATCTTTTGAAGTGTTATGGACACAGAAGATGCATTGGTAGCACATCCATATATCCAGTTCCTCTGCTCTGTCATAAAAAGAAGAAAATGCCAAGCTTGAACATCCTACTATGAATTATATTCCTGTATTTTTCTTCTGTCAAAAGGTCCAGAGCAATCAGAGAAAAGTACTTAAAAAATAAACCTTTATATGCCTAAGCTCTACCCTCCTCCTCTTGCAACTCTGAAATCCACTCCCAACTCTAAATAACTTTTCCCCCTCTTTCAAGCCAGGTTTTTAATCTTTTATGTCTTGGAATCGCATTTGAGGGCAATTGTCTGAAATAGCTTGCTCATCATGTGGTACGTGGATTTCACTATCCGCTGTATAAATTTGCTGAATTTTCTTAAAACTGTTTCCTTCCTAGCCGTATTTTCATTCTTGCTGCCTTTTTACATGTCTTAATTACTGCAGAAGATATGTATGGAAAAATACACCTCTTTATTTTGGAAAATGATGAATATCCCAAACATTCACAATGTGACTATGGACTTTTTCAATGAGCTTAAATTAACTAAATGCATACTTTTGACTATTCTTTCCCAATGTACCATAGAATAATCTGGCATAAGAAGGATTAGAAAAGACTTGATTTAATTATATGCTCTGTCTGAGCAAATACAATTCAATTAAGGAAGATGTGATTATTAAATCTAAAATGCATTAGCATGCATCAATCAGCTGTATGAGCTTTAAATTAATAAATAGTTCTTTTACAGTTACCCAACTACCAGACAGAGAATCAGAATTAAAACCTCTAATAAAATTAGCCCAAGTCTCTCAATGCAGTTTTTAAAGCATAATTTACTGAATGGATCTTTACACACCAGCTGTAGTAAGCTCAATGCAGTTTGTTCCAATGCTGGGTGATGTTACAGTAGTAACGGATTCTCCTTTGTCACAAAACGTAATTTTCTGTGTTGTGGAACTAACTGAAGAGAGCACAGTTCAATACATTGAGAAGTTTTTGTCTCAAGTTATCTGATACTTTAAGGTTTCTTTCAAAACTTCTATACTTTCCTGTTTAAATATTATAGCAATTTTTCTTTCAAATGTCTAGTGTGGATATGGAGGGATATCAAAGAATGCAGTACATGCATAGACAAAGGACGTCAAATAAAGTAAAACTTTGATTTCTATACAAGATGCCAGGAAAGCAGAATAAAGGCTATCAGAGATTTCTAAGTTACCAATTATTAAATCTGTCTTATCAAGATAGGTTTAATTCCTGTTAATAGGGTGCAGCCATTCAATACCCAACTCAAGATGCTAATGAGAGGTGTCTCCATGAGGGGTTCAGTGTTGTTAGATCTCCAAAACCAGCCAAGTAAGAAAATGTAGGGAGTGCAAGATATGGTCATGTCAACCTGCTGTGCTGATTTCCCACATGGAAAGCTCAAGGCTTTATGGGGTTGACATGAGGAGGAAGATGAGTAAGCAAAACACTCCCCTGGAACCACCCCAGGAGTGGTCACACCTCTGTCCTTGGCTAGAGTCCTGGGAAAAGCCCACCCAGCAAGCAGGAGAGACCCCTGCACTGGGTACTGCCAGCAGAACCTTTTCTCCTCAGGCTGAATGTCTCCATTTTTTTTCTAGCCACATTTTTCTTCCTAGAGTGCACTGAGGAGGGAAATAGTCTGTAGGCAGAAGAGGTGCCGACAGCCCTGTGCAATGCTCTGCACTAAGGAAAGCAGCTGTCTCCTCTTCCCTTCCCAGGGCAACTGGAGAATTATCTCCCCATTAGTTACCTCCCCAGTACCTGCTCTGCTCCTCTGTGGATTTTCATACTGTTATACTAATGTATCTACATCTCAGGGTTCCCAGTTACAGTGATGCAGGAGCTCAGTAAATACAGCATCACGGGGAGAGAGTTCATTTGAACAAGGCTTATTTTACTCCGTGGTGACACTCGTAACTGGCTTTATCTGCTGCAATGAGATTTTGATAAACCCTCACTACAAGGTCTTGTCCACCTTTCCATTGCTCAACTTCCAGGAATTTGTCTTCTGAGTAAATAACCAGAGGTGAAAAATAAAGAATGAGAACATATTTCATGAAGAAGAAGAAATACAGGCCAGAAGCCCTTTTGGAAGAGACTGCTAAAGGATCATGGATCCGCCTGCTTCTTCCAACATTTTAACTAGATATACTCTTCCTTAAGCTGATTTAACACAATTCTAAAGTCTCAGAGATTAGAATGAGGAATTTTACTGATGATTTCCCCACAGGGGCTAGTGCCAGCTAGCTTTGTTGTCTCCAAAAGAAGAGTTCCCAGTAGACTGCTGAAAGACACGAGACATCCATATCGTTGCTGGCCAGAGAGCATTCCTCTCTTAACAAGTAAAGCAAGATAGAAAGCAGGATGCCCAGGAAGAGAGTTGCTAACTTAGTCATGTGGCTTTAGGTGGCAGATTTGGGCTCTGTGGAGTCCTGATCCATTTGCTATGAGAAAAAGAAGCTGTTTGGTTTAGCTGTACTCTGCTAAAGCAAACAGGAAAGTACCATCTGTGGAAGTGGTGAGCTATACCAGCCAGGCATCAACCCAAATAACAAAAAAGGGATTGCAAGGAAAAAATAAAGTATTCTCATTTGCCATAAAATCACGGTGTCAAGGATAAAACCAATCCAGTCACCAAGGGATATGAAAAGAGACTTTCCAGCTGCCTATATGCCAGCACTAAGAATCTAGTAATAAACTAGAACTGGAAACAATGCGTGTGCATTGGTGACAGACTATGACTGAAGCTTATGGAAAACACTTATGCAACTAAAACGGTTAAATTAGCTTGTTTGCTATAGATCAAGTGGATTGCACAGCTTGGGAACGGCGCTCTTGTATCATGCCTGGCAACTCTAGAATAGTAGTCTTGAATATTCCTGAAATATTAATAGAAGGCAGAGGCAGATCACATGCTGGTCTGTGCCCGCTACAGACCATCACGCTGCAACCAGTTGTACAATATCTCTATAAACAGCTATTTGTAGCACACAGGAGGAAAAAATGCTGTCATCTTTACCTTTAATGACCTATGCTGATGGTCACTTACAGCCAGTACAGAGCTCTTTAGAAGTGGTTAAAGAAAATTAGAATGACAATTTCCTGATTATGAAAATGCTGCATTAAACATGAAGGAATATTCTCTTTGCTTTCATTATGATAAATACAGGGACTCATCTTTGAAATAAAATGAGTTGTAGTTTAAGGGTAAGACATCATGAATTTATTACATTTGATATCTGTACACAGAATAAAATCCAAACCAATGATATGTGTATTTAATGCAAAAAAGAGTGAATCTTGCAAAACTGATAATTATTTTGAGCCACACCATGTGGGAGTAAAGATTTTAAATATTTATCAGTCACCATTTGCATTGTTTTGCTAAAAACAGACCTCACATTTAGGCATAAAAAAGAAGAAAGCTATGATTAAAAAACTTTAAGAGAAGTAAAAATTACCATGTAAAATGGAAACTGCATAAGGAGCAAGTGGAAAGAACTGATAGCAGTCAATACCAATTACGAGCCCTGAAACAGAGAGTAGATAAAGGAAGCAAAGAGCTACAGGGAAAGATTTCGTAAGATACGAGGTATAATAACAAAACTGAAGTTCATGTAACTAGAAGAAATTTAAACGATGACTTTGGTATTTTACCTGCTAGGCATGGTGGAGTGTACGTTGGCTTTAGTACTGCAACCGAGGAGAAGACAATGAGCTTTTTGTGCTCAGGAAAATAAGATATTTTTATATAATGAGATGACAAAATATTTTGTATTTTTGCAAATGGATGGTTTTAACTTAGCAGCTCTTTATAAATATAGTTTCAGCTTTTGAAATGACCATATCAAACTTGCATTTGAGTTTTTAATACATACCATTAAGAAATCTGAGAACCGTGGAGAATTTCCAGAAGATTGAAATAAAACTAATATGCTATTACATAAAAAATGGAAATGCAATGAGCAGTGAACTAGAGGTCTTTTTTTTTTTTTCCTAAGAGCTTCATTCTCAGCCACCTACTAGATTTTCAACAAAGCTAATACAAGGAAGCACTGGTCAGAATTTAAGACAAAATGCGTGCTTCATGTCACCTACTTTTAGCTTATTAATTAAGCATAGGGGCTCAACTAGTCCCCAAGCTCCTCTCAAGTCGAGTAAAAGATAGAAACACCTCTAAAGTGTGACAGTGTCATCTTGAAACAGGTGTCTAAACACACAGGCATAAACACCCTTTGGACACATCTCTTCCACTGAGTAGAAACTAGACAAGCAGTTTTGTCCAGTGCCTTACTATTAGATGGTGAGATGAGGTTAAGTTATGAGAGGTGAGTACCAGGCATCTGTGACTGTGATAATACTCTGTCATTCAAAGCTATAAATCCCTTCCTGTGTTCTTGCTGGAGATCTATGTTTCTCCTTTTGTATCCTAAGAGAGTAATACACTTAAAATGATCCTTCTTAAGAATAAAAAAAAGACTGAAGACTTCACAAATTTAAGTAGAGCAGAAAAAAAGATAATCCAATCCATTAAAAAGTCGTGCCATGAAATTTTATTTTCTTGAAAATAATGTATCAAACTGGGAAGAATAGCATAACAACTATTAAAAACAAGTCAAGAATCATTATTTAAGTATGCAGAGCTTTCCTCGAGGGCCTGAAGCACACTTCCTTTTCTAAATATTTTCCTATTTACTGTGCTCTATTAAGCCAAGAGCACCGCAGAATTAGCAGATCGCTACCCAGTGCTGGGGCATTTATGATGAGTTTCAGATGGTTTTCTTTTTTACATACATTATCTAAATATTATACTCATATTCCAGGCATGATACTCTAAGTTCAGGGTCACTAACTGTCTTGTAGTATGCTGGGGTGAAAGGATACGGTCTTGTATAGATGACTGTACAAGCAGCATCCCTAAATATAATTCTATGTCTAGCAGGGTACAAAATCTCATATTTTGCTCTCTCCTGGCTTAGCTCTTTCTGTTGTTCCAACAGTGCTTTTAAAACAAAACAGTTCCTTTACCAAGGCCTGAGGGTTATAAAAGCTTTGATTCATTATAAAGGAGAGATTGTATTTAACCTGAAGTGAGCAAAGGCTTTGCAGAACCTGTAGCTTAAAGCCTGTGGGTTTTTAAATCAAAATCTGATAAACTCTAAGGGCTTAGATCATCCTCTCCTAAGGTCTCAACTGTTGGAGAAAGCCTCAGAGGAAGGTCATTTCTACAAAGATCCTCTTACAAATTTTCTGAGCTTCTCCACCTGCTGTCATATTTGCTTGCAATCCTCCTTCTGCCAAACACGCTAAAGCCACTTCGGCATTGTAGCAGCATACTGGGTTTTGAAGAGAGTTGCTGTAGTCCTGTGCTGTGTGATGAGTTTGCAATGTGTCTACACATCTTTTCCCATCCTACTCGGACTCTGTTCCCTCCTCCTACATCAGCAACAGATGCCCTAAGGTATTCTGCAGAGATTTTTGATGCTGCAGAATGGGAAGTTCTTTCTCATGATGTCAAAATTTGCTAACACAATTAGGAGAAACCAAGATTCCTGACTCTGTCTTCTAAATGATTGGCTTTCTTAGGACTTCCTATTTGTGCCATTACACTATCAACTGAGTTTCAAGCAAGTATTCACCTGAAGAGGAAGAGTGACAAGATCAGGTTTAGTAGTGTCAATGTAGGTTTCATAGTAGAAATGTTGTAAAGATATTTTTAAGCATAACCTTGCATCCATAGAATTCAATAGCAAAATTCTGGGGGACAGATATAGGTACCAAAGTCAACTCTTAGCTGCAACTTTTCATGTTGAAAATGACTCAGTAATTGGATGAATAATTCCTTTTGATGAGATCCATGATTTTCTATTCAAAACACAAAGCTCCACCTCACACCTTCTGGAGTTTTTATGCTTTTATTGGCATATAGCTGCTGCAGAAAATAGTAGGTTGGGAGGTTCTTGACAGGGGGTTGTTGCTTTTTGCTTGTTTGTGGTTGGGTTTTTTGAACAATACAGTTTGTTTGTATAGGCTCAAAAAGTCTATAAATCCTCATGAAGTTACACATCTTATGGAGTAGGTAACAGTGTATTTTCACATTCCCCCTAGATTAGAAATGTATACTGTATTTTAGTCCTGGTAATGCATAGTCACCTGTGTAGAAGAAAGCTGAAGCCAGAGCATGAGAAAAGTGGCCTCCGTAGATGCGCGGTTACAGAATAGGACCAGCTGTTATCCTAGAGAGGATGGTATGGGTACAAGAGTAAAGAAATCATGCCTACAGTGGGCTGAGGAGGGAGTAGGATATCGCTAACGGGGAAGAAAGCTTTGAGTCCAGACAGGGGGATTGAATCCAAGAAGCCTTAAGGTGACTGACAGCCTTAATGGGAGCAGGCTGGTGATTGGAATATATTGGCTAGAGGAATGGTTTCTCCATGACCAGAATTTGTCAGTGGGAGGACTGGTCTCACACGGGAAGAATGCAATAGAATGTGAAGTGGAAAAAAGTAACAGGGAATGACAGCAGAAAGGAAGAAGAAACAATGGTGGTATAAACTGCTGTCTTTATAGTAAAACAGGACCCTGGAGAATAACCTGTTTTCATGGATTTTTCTACTACAACTCCTGAAATACAACCAAACACCTGCACCAAATGAAAGGTGCCAGGAGGAAGGGAAAATGCTCTTTGTTGATATCTTCTACTTTAATGTGTTTAATAACTGTGTAGCTGACTTCTGCACAGCTTGGTTCTGGCAGCCAGGATTATTTAATACCATAATAGACAAGTTAACTGACAATTTTATAGAAAACATTAACATTGCAAATATAGAGATTAGCAAGTTTGGCGACTTTGATAGAGGCTGTATCAATCATTTGTATTACTGTTGCACACAAAATTTTCTGCCCTGAATCCCTGGGTACAGTACAAAGAATTAAAATTCAGCAGTACAAATATTTAAGCATGCGCCAAGTTAAACAGAGGGAGGTCTTAAATCAAAACCTTCTCGGCAGGACATTATTGTACCAGGAGACTTTAAACTCAAACTAAATGCTCTTAACCTAAGTGACTTCATACAAGCAGTTAAGGATAACCAAAGGCCAACACCAATAGATATTAAGGCATACCTTATTACAGCATAACTGCATAAGAAATTCTGAATTATATTTAACTGGGATGCCAAGAATTTTAGAGGAACACAGGTTGTTTCACAGGGAAAGAATATGAAAAGTCAGTACAAGCAAGAAGGACTGGAGATGTATCATGGACATGGCACTTCAAGGAACTTTGAAGGCAAAATTTTATACATGATCTAGCTGGGCTTTCAACAATTCTGTAAACCTAAGCACATTAGCTAAATATAATAATAAGTCCCTGAAGTGATCAGTGTAGGAATCATTTTTTAGCACCCAACTGAGGCAGACAGAGTAAAGAGTCTAGGAACATAGCTGTTAAAATATCACAAGTATCTGTCAATCCTGTCTTGTCTGCTGTGTCCATTGACAGCAGAATTGCTTTTCCTCTGTCTGCTAAGGTACCTTATAGCTATCTCTAATTATATTTATTGTAGGAAGACAGATGGTCTGACTTTTCAAAAATACATATTTCCTTTATTATATCACAGTTGGGGAATCCGCTGGTGGAAGGAAGAGTTTGTATGCAAAACAGTCTGGATGAGATTCATTCCTAAATAAAATCTCTTCTGACAATAGTAACACAAAAGCAGACCTTACCCTTCTCAGCTATGAAAAACCTTGAACACACTTTGAAACTTGCCAGAGCCCTCCCCATTAAGCTCAACATATGTTAATACTCTTCCACTTAATCAGCAGATACTGCCATCCATTCTCATTAGACTAAATCAGTTCCCTGGGAGATATCCCAATAAACTGGTGATCCCAATTAAACTCTTTCCAATTAATTTGCACTTCATAGGGGTTTTTAGCATTTTTTCACTTAAACCCAGTCTGAGACTTTTGCTATCCTGTGTGTGACTTCAGCAGCACTTTTCCTATAAACAGGGGCTACGGAGTGCGTTCCAGAGAAGGGATATGTCTTATGGAGATGCTAGTTTTCAAAGCACTTTCTGATATTTCAAAGTGTGGATGTTGAATGGAAAAGTGCTTAACAGGATCTGAAGCACCACAACCTCACTCATCAGTTCCAATGCGTGGTCTTCCTATCGTGTCCATGGACTCCAGGCTTATTTCTCCCAGGCGTCTTCTACCTTTCCCCATGTCCATCAGATTTCCTTCCCAGAGCAGACCTCTCCAGCTGCTGCATGCTCACAAAGAAAAATTACAACTTACTCAGTACTTTTAAACAAGACAGTTCTGTACTTAAGCCTCTGTTAAATGTGTTACATGCAAAACCTTCTTCCTTTTCTTAAGCATAATAGTGGTTATTCATAAGTGACTGGCTGTATGTTTGCAGCAATCTTCTAGATCTAGAGCTGAAACTCACACCTCCTTTGCCGTAATGAAGAATGAAAAATGTCCAAGATAGATAAGGACACTCTCTTGCATTTGCCAACCCCACAACTCTCAAATTTGTTTTTCAACAATAGCTGATGGATTTAATACATAATTTTTGATTTTTTAACAAGTGTAGAAGTCAAATAATTCAAAGAGTAAGCAGCCAGGTGTCTACAAGATTAATTTCTTCATGATAATTCAAAAACCACCTTACATTTGCACTATGAAAAGAGGGTAGTTTAAATATATTTGTACAGAAGCCAAAATAAAGGGCCACTAAATCTTATCTTTCAGTTATCAGGTTAACATGAACACGTATCTTGGAAAATACATTAACCCATTGAATACACACCAACTAAGGCTCTACCAAAAAGTCTCATGACTTAGGCCAGTAGTTACCATCCTTCACTCCTTGTAGCAGATGCCTTCTGTATCTCTTCAAGCAAGTATTGAATAATTTAGACATTACTCATGGCCAGAATGTAGAACCCGCTACCAGTGAGGTGCTTTTACTGGTGTTTCTTATATGTGTATCCTGTTACTTTCAGCTATACCTACAAGTATATATTTTATTCTGCTATCATGTACATACAGTAACCCAGACAATGCTGAGTACCTCTACCCATAGAAGCAGAATTCGTGAATTTGCAGAAGAGAATGATGGTTAATTCAGTGAAGAACAGTGAGAATTACAACAGAAATGTGTCTAAGATACACATAGCTTTCAGGGATATGAGGTACATTTTGCCGAAGTAAAAGGAGGACAGAATGGGCTTGTGGGGTGATAGATTTGGAATAGGGTAGATTTGGGCAGGTTTGGAATTGGATAGACTTGGAAGAGTAGACACAAAAGTCATTGGGAAAAAAAATGATTGCATGACATACAAAGAAGTTAAAACTGACTTAAAGAGAAGGTGCCAGATATGTTCTGTACCGGAAAGTTACATATATGTACTACTGAAATAAGAAGGAAAAGGAAAATAGACACAGTAAAAATGAATCATCAAAATGTCTGGAAATTAGTACCACTAACTGCAAAATTAGCAAACCTGAAGTTCTGTTGTCTAGAAAAGTTTTGGAGTTTGCTGGCTTAGGAGGGTGGCATAAGCAGAGGAAACAGTAGGGGACAGGGAGGGCACACATTTACGGTATGGCCTGGATAGGACATGGGACAGTAGTCAATACATCTGTCAAGTAGCCATAATACCTCTGCTGCTCCTTGTAATACCAGGATCAGACAGCCTTACTCGCCAGCACTCTCCACAGCTTCCTGGCCTTTATCTCTCTTCCCTTACAGTAGGTCCTGTCCTTCACCTCCTCCATCTTCCTTTTCCTCTCCCAGGAGTTTGTAAAGGAAGGAGAGAGACCAGGGTGATTCTTTTGGAAATGATAGGGACTGTCAACTACATGGTGGTGAGGAGAGATGAAATCCTGTACTCCAGAGGAATGGGGGAAAGAGGCTAGAAGCCCGAGATTCTTGTGTGGATCCCTGCTAAAAACCCCCTTGCCTGTTTCTACCCCATCATCTACAGTTCTTCCAAAATCCCAGTATGAGCTCCCTCAGTGAGATGCTTGGGCCAGTTTTGCCACTAGGTATGAGACTGGTCTCCAGTTCCCAAAGGGAAAGGGTGAATAAAAAGACTGGCTTGATGGTGGCTCCACCTCCCTTTCTAACAGTGTTCTCCTCTCTCCTCCCTGTAACGTCCTGGGTGGGAGAAAAAAATGGTGTTATTGCGTTAGCCTAGGAGAAGACATCAACAAGAAAACAGATATGCAGATACTTTCACAGGAGAATAAAACCGATGAGAGATGTGGTAGCAGATGAGTGCAAAGTCTGATAACTGACCAGGGATGATGGTAAATGCCAGAAATTTTCAGCTGCCTTTAAGTTCTGCGTCTGAGATCAATCATGCATTGGGGCGGGGGCGGGGGGGGGACACACCAAACACACCAAACCAACAAAACGAAACAAAACAAAAAAAGAAAAAAAAACCACAAAAACACCAAAAAAACCCACAATTAAATAAACAACAACAACAAAAACAAACAAACAAACAAAAACCCAAAGGAAAAAGAAATACACACAAGAACCCAAGGAATTATTTTGACAGGAGATACAACCAAATTTGCATACACTATAGATGTTCCTCAGCCAACGCATGTTATTGGTCTTAGTGCAAAACTGAAATTCAATGAACTGATTTATAGATGAGATTATATTAGCTGATTTAACATTATCTTTAAACCCTAAAGTCTATGACTCAGTCAATTTCACATATCTTTCATCCAAAGATGAAACACACAGTGCTCAAATATTTGCTTATAGTTAAAGCTTTTCTTAATGAATGGGCTAAAAATGCTTTTTTTGTTGTAGTTTACCAGAGAACAGAAGCATCAGTTCAACAGCTTTGTGATTTTTCTGCCCTTAAAGCAAGAGCTTTGCTGCAGAAAATATTACAGAATTTCTGCCTGAAATTATCCCCTCAGGCCACCCCTAATGTAAACCTAAATAGATAAATCACTCACTTTGTGCTTTGGTATTTTAGGATGCATCACAAGAGAAAGAAATAAACAGTTATTGTGAAATTCAGTAACAGGAATAAAGTTTTTTGGGGAAATCCTTGCAATACAGTTTTAACTGCTCAATTTTAAAGTAGCAGTAGGGCAAGCAAACAAAAGGAGATTTCATTACCAAAGGAAAAAGAATTATACAAAATAATAATTTATAGAAAAGGCAATCCCAGTAGTATATTGATTTCCACAGGGGTTTACACTTCATTAGATGTGCAAAGAGTTATCGAGACAGTGCTGATGTTGTTCAGAAGTCTTTGATTACCATCATTTTATATTTGCCACCTTTACCTATTGTTTGTAGAATTACACAGATCAGAATTATTATTATTTTTTACTGTACTACTAATCAGTGCTATAAACCTTTGAATGACCTTGGAAACTCTACGGCTTGTCCACTCATTACTGAAGTGGCTCATTCCATCAAGGACTAAGAAGATGCTCAGAGCTATTTTGGTACCAGGTATGTCTCTAGGGCTGAGGATTTCTCTAGTGAAATAGAAGCACTCAAATACTCTATGTGGGAAATATACCGCACAAAAACCTCATGTACAACTTAAGCTCCGCAATGATGATTAAAGGGGCTTGAAGGCAGGAGTAAATAGAGCTTTGTGCAGGCTCTTTGCACCTGCATGAACATTACTCTAATTGCTTAGGCTTATTTACTTTTCCTCTCACAGTCAGAACCTAGAGATAAGCTTCCACTGCAAATCAGTTTGAATAAAGCAGTCTGCACCAACAGCAGAAGGAAGTGAGCCCATGAATGTGTTCATTTTACTTTGGAGGCATGAACAGTCCATTATTACAGCCAATTATTCCTACTTCTTCTCCAACCAAACACTAAGCAAAACATGAAAATTAAAGCCTTCAAGTTGGCAGTGCACGTGCTTAGTCAAAATGGGATACCAAGCAGATGACTGGTGGATCCAGAAGCAATGTCATAGCCTTTGCTTTCCAAGTTGTCTTCAACAGCTAAAGATAAAACTTCTCCAAAATTAAAA
>VYXH01002730.1:59109-154132 GCA_013397275.1 Burhinus bistriatus
GGGGATGACGATTATATGTCTAAACAGACTGACTAGCTCCAGATTCATATCTTCATACTTATTATTTCTAGTTGCCTGCACCAGAAATATATGATGTGAATGTCAAGGTATGTCCCTTGTAGTGCTTACTGGCAACCAGAATAAAGGCACTGAAGTTGTTATTGCTATAAACTTGCTGTACCTTAAACATATGTTCCATGTCGAAACGGTACAGACGATGTGAGTGGTTAAATTTAAATTATGGTATTACTGATAATGCGAGATCTAAATTAGTATTTTCCTATTGTTAAGAGATATCAAAAAGTTGGAAATTAAATGTAGGTAGTTCATTTTGTCAATGAAGAAAAACGAGAGCCAGATCTGATCTCAGGCCTGTGCATGTTTAGAGATGACCCATAAAAGGGAGATGACCAGTGCGATGAGAGCATTCCCTGAATGCAGTGAGCTGCCCAGGGCCATGGGGGTAGAAGGAGATTGTAACAATCTGCTGAAGGATTTTGGAGCAGAGTGACTGACAGCATGTCAGAAACCCAGCTCTAACCTCACACATGCCCCGAGAGATTCAGAACTAGTTATTACCACTCAGGGGTTGGAGTTATAATAGATACTCTAGTAAAACACCATCTTGAAACTATTCTGTACCTTATAAGGAATTAAAGAACAGAATAGAAACATCATTATGCCGTAGTAGAAGTTAATGGTGCATCCATAAGCTGACTATCGTATGCAGCACGGGTTTCTCCATCTCAAAAAAAGATATAGGAGAAACAGAAAAAATAAAGCAAAGAGCAATAGGATGAGAAAACTTGGAGTGCATTCCATGCAAAGAGCAAATAAACAAACAGGACTCTTCAGCTTGTAGAAGAAATGGCAGAGAGAGGAAGGACATCTGAAAAGCCATGGGCAGCAAGGAAAAAGTAAATGATTTCTCATCCCAGCCAATAAAAGAACCGGAGGACATCAAATGACAGTAGCAAGTGACAGATTCAAAACAAAAAAGGGGAGGCACTTCCACACGGCACCTAAACAAAGATCTTCCTGCCATGGGGTACTATGGATGCTAAAACCACACCTGAATTAAGAAAGTGATAAAAAGATACTGCTTCAGTGTAAGTAAGACCTTAAATTTCAAGCTACCAGAGGCTGGGAGGATATTCTGGAAAATGATGACTCTATGGTTGCTCTGTGCTTGTACAGTTCTCTGGGCACCTCTGCTGTCAAACAGGTAGTGGGCTAGATGCACCTCTGGCCTGACTAGTACAGTTCTTGTGTTGTTTAGACCTTTTACTGGTCTCAGTAAAATATTTAGTTGGGAAAACGTAAGCTGATGCAACCTACAGGCCAGAAGGGTAAACCATGAAAACAAAATAAATCTGAGCGAGGAACAGCTTGCATTTCATTCCTTCCTGGTTAGATACCTTACCGGGATATTTTTATGTCCACCTCTTACAGCTTTTCCTGCTCCATCCTTTTCTATCTAACCCATTAGCAAATTGCTCCCTCATTTATAACGAGAGGTTCAGCAGTCAGTTAGGAGCTATCCCCAGCTATTCGTGATGGGGAAACACACAAGTAAAAGTATCAGTATAGATTGATCAGAAAAATGTCCAGGACAAGCAGACACCCACAACGCTTTCTGCAGGAGTGGATAACTTCAGCTTAGTAGAAATAGAGAATAAAAGCCTATGAGGCCTTCTGTAAGACTGGTAGGAAAAAATTGTTTTAGTTCTTTTTCAGTGGAAAATTACCCAGTCTGATGTTTGATCTCCAAAATGATGATGTTGGATATTTTTTTTCTCAGACTGTCTCAGATTTTTAAGGGCAAACTTCAGCTTTTCATTTAAAAAGTAATGGAAAGGTGTTCAGTTTGTGACTGCAAACTCAACTGAACACTCTGTGTCAGAAATGGCACCAAAGTGTCTCAGGGATTTGTCATTTGGGTCCTTGTCTAGCTAACTTCTCTGCACCATCTGCCCTGAATGAAAAACAGTTCCCATGAGGTACAGCAGTGATTCAGAGCAAAAATAGACTACAGAATACATCAGCAGCCCGGGGATCTCATTTCGCAAAGCAGAAGCATGCAGGAGATATCTACACTGCAGTTCTCTGGAGGGAACACTTCTGAAATGACATTTTTGGCCAAAAAAAAAGGGATTTCATCTCTCTCCTTCATCCTTCATTTTTGCAGCGTAAGTCCTGAATCTGTGGGACCCTAAACAGTTTGTCAGTGCTGCTAGACTTTTCTTTAAAACTCTGGATGCAGAGATTGGGTGAAAATCAGTGACGGGTACAGGAGGGGTCAGAAGAGGATCTAGCAAGATTTCTCCACAGTGACTGAGAATTGCGCCACCTAAGCTTTTTAGAGCAGAAGTCATGTTTCGATGAAGTTTTAACCCTGTTACACCTTGCTGTTTTAATGCAACATGGAGTCAACAGATTTAAATCTGGAAACACCTAACAGCTCGACATGCTGAGCCGAATGTTTTAGTTTAAGGTATTATTCTTCTCCCTACCAGCAGGTTTTAAATATTGCATTTGCTGTGTCCAAACACTGCCCTTCCACTTTGCTTTATTAGATAGCATTTAGGTGTTAAGTAGTAAATAGAATTCAGTCCACTGGGGTTTGTCACACTCTGCAGTTTAGAGCAGGAGTAGCTAAAGCATCGTTCTCTAATAGTGGCATAAGTCCTTGTATAAGCAATAAAAGCTGCCACTTTCTTTATGAGGCACGCTAAATGCTATTAAAATGATGAATGAACTAGTTCCATTTTATTTGTTCAGCTTTTCCCAGTGCTATTCCAACAACCATATTTAAATCACCAGCTTGTTCTCTACATAAGTTCCTATGTGCTTGAAATGCACAGATGCCTGCATAAAAGCCCTTCAGAAAGGCAGTAAAGTTTTATTTTCTTTTTCAGTAAGCAAACAGTTAAAGAACTGAAATGGAGCTGAAATACACAGTCTAGATTAATCCCCATGTTCTGAGGCATCTCTTAAGAGAATTTTCCAGGTAGTTTAAGCGTTCATCCTGCTTTGCAGCCAAGTGCTGCTGGTTATCCATGGAAAGTCGAATCTCAGACTGATCGGTCCCTCTGGAATGCAATACAGAACAATAATGTTCAGATCAAAAGCATCTTGATTAAATAACCTAATTAAAAGGTACATAGAACTGGTGTTGTAGCAGATTATTTTCCTCCTATGAGGATGAAAAATCTCCAAATTTACCTTCTTTTCAAAATTAAGGGTAAACATTTGCTTCCAGTGACAGGTTTATGACCTATTAATTAGTTCCTACAAGGATAGTTGAAATCCCAGCCCTGCTTTAACATTGTTCAAGGAGCTAAAATTACCTTCAGCCAAACATCCCAAGATATAAACAGTGAAAGAAATCAAGCACATCTCACTGAAGTTTGACTGGGTGATCAAATATGGATCTCCAATGTGCTAGCTTTAATGTCAGCGGAGAGGAGGAGGGGAAGGAGGGAGAAGAGGAGAAGGGAGAGAAAGAGCACGCAAACGAGCACACCAAGGCAATTCAACTGTCAACCAAATCAAAGTCCATAACCCACGGTTTATTTTAAATGAGCACTTGAAACCCAATGGTCAGAATGTACTGTACGTCACCAGGAAACGTAAGTCTGCTCCAGGCCTTACCTGTACAGGAGGATTTTTAGCTCGAGTCTTGAGTTTTAAAGATTCTCTGCTCAGTCTCTAGTGTATTAGGACAGACACAAATGCCTCAGGAATGGGCCTAATTGGGTAAGAAATGGTAAGAAGAAATAGAGCTGGGATAGTCATTTGCTGTGGATAGCACTGTAAACCTAACAAGTGAACCCTGAATTTTCTAAGTTTTTTTGCTGTTACGCACCTCATAATTTCAATGCAATTATTTTAATTTAGTTGAAAGTAACCCAGTTAGATGACTGAGATCTGGGTAAAAAACACCTATTTTTTATTTCATTTCCTCCACGCAAAGCCAAGAGATTTAACATTGTCTAAGCTGTATTTATAAACTTAGAGGAAGAGCTGAGAAATTGTTCATCTCATAGTGATGTAAATTGCTTAGAAGAACAGCTTCCATGATGTAAGTGTTTTCTTCCATAATTCCCAAAAAAAACCAGAAAAAGTAACTAAAACCCAGTAAACAGAAATGTGGGGTACTGGTTAGGTTGAAACTAATTCGCTGATTATCATGGGAACAGCTACAGTCACAGTTAGAAGTGTAACACAACACAAGTTTATTTCTTTTCTTCCTTATTTGTTACCAATTTTTATCAGAATATCTACTGAAGACGCTTTCCACGGAGCACGGAGTGCAATTAAAGGAAATTGCCTAGTCACTAAAATGGCACCATGAGATCAGTGCATGGAAAAAGTCCATGCAGTTGTAAATGGGATATGATCCACACTAAGGAAAGGTAATTCAAGAAACTCAACTAGTACTAACTTGCAGAAACACTTAAATGGTTGCCATTAAAGAATTAAACTAATGTTTAGAAAAACACTCTTCTGAGAGATACCTTAGAGACAGAGTAATGTCAGATTTGTATGCGCAGCTCTGACTTCAGATTTTACAGCAGAATTCAGAGAAATTAAGAGGAATATTTATCTGGACTAAGAGAATTCAGAGGAACTAAGAGGATTGTTTAACTGGACTAAAGAATTCAAGAACCTGAAATGTGGAACAGGCCTGAAATGTCTTGAAATCAAAGCTACAGGATTATGTGCTGCAAATTAGAGGGGGAAAATTGTATAGAACGGTTCCGAGGCTAAGTGAATGAGGAACTGCCTGCCAGGTAATATTTTGAATAAACAGAGCATCTGATAAGGCTTGGAAAGAGAAACTTGTATGTCATAAAGCATAGAAATAAAGTTAAAATTGCCAAAACTCAACGTGAGCTCATCTTTACAAGGGAAAGTAAAATATATAGCAAAAGGGACTTTGTCTGTGTAAATAGTAGGATGAGAATAAAAGAAGTCACCTAAAAGGAGAGTGGAGAAATTGGTGTTCAGGATAGCCGAAAAAGAAGTGAAGCAGACACTCACATGGAACAAAGCAAAAAGAATAACTCATACAAATGAGGATAGGAAATAGAAAATTACCATGTTGAAGCAGGACATAATAATGCTAACGGAAAAGGCAGCCGAACCATTGACGTACTAGGGAATCAAGGATGCAATTTTACGGTCAGAGAAAGCCAATATAAGGCCTTTCTACAATTAGTGATCACTTGTCCTACATCACTTCCAGCAATTGTGCTGCCATGGTGAGAACTGGGAAGCATACAATAGAATGGATGCCCCTGGGTCATACGAACAAGACAAAATTTTGCAGCGCACACTAGTGCGGCACATCTTTTGCCAGACTCAGCCCACCTGACCAAGTAACTCAATTTAGGAACATGAAATTCCCGTGTTCCTTCTATAGTCAACAAGGAAAAATGGGCACTTCCAGCATCAGATAGAACATGAATCAGCCTCTTGGAGCAACTGGCTGTGTTACTCGACTGACTGCATGAGCAGCAAGGACCCTGTGCTTCAACAGTTTGCTCAGATATGTACACACCCATAGGCAGGACAGAGCTATGCCCTCAAACTAATGAAAAGAAAATCTGTTATAAATTAGGGATGGCCCACTGGAGGTGCCAGAAAGGAAGAAAATTCTGGCTTGATTAGTCAATCATAGCTGTAAAAGTCATTTGGTTTCAGATGTCCCTTGTGAGGCATTTTTAGAGAGCAAGGCCATGATGAGGCCATCTGGAATACAATATGCAGTCCCGGATGGGGGACTGCAGATGCAAGGAAGATTAATTCAGTCTGTAACAGGACTACAATAATGAAGGAAATGAAGAATCTATCTTCTGAAATGAGATTAAAAGATGCTGGCTTGTTTAGCTGAACAGAATAAAGGTTGTGGCGATTCCGACTGCTTTATATAAATTCATCAGTCTAAGTTTCTATAAACTTAGCAGACACTAAGAGCTATTTAAATTGAAAGACACTACTGCTACAATAACAAATGGATGGGCACTAGTCATTAATAAATTTAGCCTGAATATTAGACAAAGATTGCAAACCCCCAGAGGACTAGAAAAACTTTTATTAGGGGCAGCTCCACCGCTTAGTTACACTGATGCTGAAGTGTGATCAGTTTACAGTTAGGATTTACAGCTGCCTGCAACAGCAAGGAGTGGGACTCATTAACTCACAGGGTCCTTTCTAGTCCAATGCACCTTGGCCTCAAGCATTTCTCTTTGTGAAATGAGCATTTGCTCAGTATTGCTCTGTATTCAATGCATTTATATGTGGAGTGCCACATTTTCAAAGACCCTCGTGCCTCACAGAGACAAAGGCCAAATTTTCAGAAGTGGTCTGCAGTCATAGGGCTGCTCTCTTTGGTTACACATACTTCAGCAGATGATGACTTTTCTTTCTTAACATTTCAGGGACCGTGTTCTGTGCCAGAAATGAAAATAAAGGCCTACTGAGGGCTTACGACAAAAATAATCTAAGCCAGACGAAAGACGTCCTTGCTTCCTTGATATTTCACAGAAGTCAGGGAGTCAGCTGAAAACTAAGGCAAAAGTGACAGGGGCTGGTTGTTCGCAAAGAGGAGGTAGTGGGGGGAGAGAAAACAAAACAAAAGTAAAGGCTGGAGAGAGATACTGTGAGTTACCAACGTACTAAGTTTTGACACAGAATTATTATATCCAAAGACATCGAAACAGTGCCTAAAATAGGACTTAAAAGGTTATTTCTCCTCTTTTGAATACCACCGTGTAATCACATTTTTAGGTAAGCGTCAGCATCTCTGTGACAATGTCTCCTGTGCAAGGCAGCAACTCTCACCCATCACTCTTTGAGCATTGTTTATAGAAAATATATGTATCTTAGGTGATGTATTAGAAATTTGCCAGATTTTCCACCAGCTGAAGATGTCCGAGGATTGTGTGTCTTTGGCAAGAGTCATCTTTTAAGGGTGAATCCAAAGGGATCATGCAGATGTAACAGCACTAGTCCTAAAGGGTTCTCTTAACAAACAAAAACAGGCTCCTTTATACAAAAGCATAGGATTTCGCTCAAGTATGTTTAGGTGGTTGAGGCCTACAATGGTCCCCACTGATGTTGGGGTCTCTTCATTTTTCTTCTCTGCCCGGCATTTTGCTCCTGACTGGGGTCCTGGTCCATGAATAAGGCTGCCCAGCACTACTGCAATACTAAGGAATGCAATAACATCTCAGCAGTAAATTTCTATTCATTTCAGTGAGTGATTATCCTTGCAGTGCTTGTATATGTCATAACGCCATATGGCACCTTCATTTTTTCTTCCAGTATTACTGTCATAATTGACATTATTTTTAATTTTCCTAAAGGGCAAAACACATTTTATTTGTCCTGATCTCTGCAGGCATTTGAGAAGGTAGGAACATTAAGTAGCTCCTCAGCACTCTCAGGCTATTAATTTTCCGGATTTAATCACTAAAGTTTCTTTGTGTTCAGCCTGAGGGAGCAGAACCATATTCAGTACTTGTTAACCCTAGGTTTTTTCATAGCTAGAAATTCCCAAATCAAGCAGAAATACAGGCTGGGTGGAGAATGGATTGAGAGCAGCCCTGAGGAGAAGGACTTGGGGGTGTTGGTAGATGAGAAGCTCAACATGAGCCAGCAATGTGCGCTTACAGCCCAGAAGGCCAACTGCATCCTGGGCTGCATCAAAAGAAGTGTGGCCAGCAGGTCAAGGGAGGCGATTCTGCCCTTTTACTCCACTCTCGTGAGACCCCACCTGGAGCATTGCATCCAGCTCTGGGGCCCTCAACATAAGAAAGACATGGACCTGTTGGAGCAAGTCCAGAGGAGAACCACAAAGATGATCAGAGGGCTGGAGCACCTCTCCTCTGAAGACAGGCTGAGAGAGTTGGGGTTGTTCAGCCTGGAGAAGAGAAGGCTCTGGGGGGACCTTAGAGCAGCCTTCCAGTACTTAAAGGGCACCTACAGGAAAGATGGGGAGGGACTTTTTATCAAAGAGTATGGTGATAGAACAAGGGGTAATGGCTTTAAACTGAAACAGGGTAGATTAAGTTTAGATATTAGGAAAAAAATCTTTATGATGAGGGTGGTGAGATACCGGAACAGGTTGCCCAGGGAAGTTGTGGATGCCCCATCCCTGGAAGCGTTCAAGGCCAGGCTGGGGCTTTGAAAAGCTGGTCTAGTGGAAGGTGCCCCTACCCATAGCAGGAGGGTTGGAACTTGATGATCTTTAAGGTCCCTTCCAACTCTAACCATTCTATGATTCTGTGACTTTCAGAGTCCCACACAGGTTAATATACGAAGTAACTTAGAGTAACTTTGAGAATGGGTCCTGGTAGTAAATATGATCAAGAAGTACTGTTGCACATAGTTGAGCAGCTGAAAAATGAAAAAAATTCTTATTCTGACTTGATTTTCAGTTCTGACTCTTATCCAGTAGTTCTTCCCAGTAGTCAGGAGGTGGCGGTCCCTGCAATCCCTATAGGAACAGCCAATCATATTCTTTTCCCCACTTTCAGAATTGAAAAGTGCCTTTAAAAATGAGATTTGGGAGAGCAGAGAAATTAACATCAGTGTTATAAAAAGGTTCAGGCCGGAGGGATTTTACTCACACACACACATGCACTTGGCTCTTTAATTTGGAAATTCCTGTTCATCCTCATAACAAGTGGTATGATAATAAACCGGTTCTCTCATCAACTCTGTTTTGACACCATAATATTTCCCAATGAGATTATTGGATTTTAATCCTCTTTTAAAATAAATGTTGTGCATCTCATTCACTTTATGAGCACAGAGTAATGCTTTTCAGTATTAAGCCTGGAAAGCAAACTCTATTTTAAAGCTCTGTTTTGTCCATTGCATTTTGAAATACAGAAGAGTTTTTATAGTGATCATTTGAAGAAAATCTTTTAGCAACACATGAATAATGGAAAATGAACCTTAGAGGGAATCCCTTAGTATTTTTTAACGTTCATGACACTTTATTTAAGAAACACAACGACAACAACAAAAGAAATACATGTCTTCCAGACATGTAGAAGTTGCTGGAGTGGTATGAGATGTGTGGTTTCTGGTCAGTGATTTTCTGGTTGAAGCTTAAAGAGAAGCCAGATCTCAAGGTTTTTTTCTGCGTTTGCATCACGTTAACATTAAAACACCATCCTGAATCAGGGTACAGGGCTCTGTCTTGGCAGATAGTTTAAACACTTGCAAGGAGCTGCTTCCACCACTTCCTTCCTATTCACAGAGCACATGAGCATCTTAACCTGCTGTTTTGATGCTGCTCCACATCTTCCAGACAATCCTCTAGCACAGAGCTTAGATGGTATTGAAATGTCTGTTCATAGACTAGAAATGCAAATATGATTCCAGCTTTCATTCTCCAAAATTAGAAAGGAGTCATCACCAGTTCTACTGCATATTTAAAATACTGCTGGAGACAGCCACAAAGCTAGATGAAGATGAATGCATACTGCAGAAGTCCGTTAGTACAACTGCTTCCAATAATTGCAATTAGAATTAAAGATTTGTTAAAAAAATACCAGTGAAAAAGGGTGGTATAGATTGCAGTTACATAGCAGCAGACTGATATCATAGGACTCTTTAAATAACACATAGAGAAGCAGTCACCTGTAGTAGGAACATTTTAGGCTGCTGCATAATTCAGGAGCTTTTGTTCCTATAAGGTTTTCAATTCTATTCTTTAATGTAAACTTCTAACAGGTCCATGGTCATTTGACAGTGATAAATAGTGACAATTAACATGTTGTACAGTTTAAAGATCTCTCTGTTTGACTTTCATTTTTCATTTCCATTTCTCCTACAGTCTTCACACTCCCATTCACCCTCATGTCAATGATCTGGCTCTAGACCCCATTCAATAGCAGCCTTTCTTTTCACTGAGGCTGATGTGTGGTGACCCCTGCCAAGGCTTTCCCAGGGAAGACCAGACAGACTCATATGGCAATTCAGAGCAGCCCACCACAGCTCAAAGCTTTCACAAAATGCCAAATCCAAGGAGAAGACAGGCTGCTCTGGTAGAGAGCTTCAGCTACGTGGAGCAGTGAGACATCTCTAGGGTGGTTCTTACTGCACTGGGACACACGGGGGATATGTATGGACACAGCCTTCTTCAACTGGGCAGCAAGCATCTCATGAAATGGTAGCCAGCCTTTTGCAGGATCTTCAGGCAGTTACTCACAGATAGAAAAAAAAATATGGATTCTTCAAACACAGGAATTGCTGATTGAAATGTTTATGGCATGAGCTAGATGGATCAGATGTGTTGATCACAGTGGTCTTCTTGCTGGCATAGAAAACCTATTAAAAAAACATGTTGTTTTGACTGTGTTGGCTAAATTATTCATGAATTCCTGGATTTTCACACAAAACAGATCCAGAGATCCTAAAATCTGACATGGCACCTCATGCCAGCTCTTAAGTTGCATTTTTGTTAGCTATCAAAAAGCAATTAGGACATTGCTTAGAATCAACCTCCTGTATCTCATCTGCTGGAAAATATGGACTTTGAAATCGTGCCAGAGTGGTAGGAAGTGTTTCTGTACCTTCCAATACTGCCTAGTTTTATCACCACAAGCAGTTAGCACAGACTGTGATGAGGTTTAAATAGTATAGATCTCCCATTGCCTGCAATGAAAGTTGGTTTTTTTCCTCCTACTTACCTGTATTAAATTATACTTTAATGTATTTTAAAATATCTATATTAGGTTATTTTTTTCCTACAGCTATAGCAAGTAAAATGAGAAGGAACCAAGCTGTAGTTTTGCTGACGACTTTAAGTCATTTACTAGAGCTAGATTTTGGAGTACACCAAGACTTTTCCCTGCCACAGCAGGTTAGAGAAGGGAATTTAAACAAGTTCTGATCCAGAATGTACTTGACCTTCTCACCTCTAAGAATGACTCCTATGTCTTCTGCTGAACCTTGTGACTAGTGCAGGGACATCTAACATTACTTTCTAGCTGTCAGGTTGCCCAAAGGTTAGCGTCATAATCACCTCAAATATATTCATGCACAGGAGAGTATTCATTCTCTTATTTTGGTGTAGCAAAACAGAAAGGATATTAGTTAAGATTCAAAGCTACAGCTAAAAATTACGATAAAGGAGCCTTTTTGACAATCAGAGATTTTGTCTAAAGCCATGACACAAATTTCTTATCAACAATAAGAATCAGCACAGCTCTTAAGTGTCCTCCCACATTAGCACGTTTCTCTCAATAAACAGACCTCAATAGCTGAAAAACAAATTATATATCTACTCTTAAAGCATAAAATGTTATGACAGGAAGCCTTAGAAAAGGACCAGTAAATTAGATGTCAATTCTGAAGATAACCAGTACATGCAATATATCATGTTGCGTGCAGGATACATTCAAACAGAACAATGTGAAAATATAAGGAAAACAAAAGCCAATAAACCAAGTCATAAACAAAAGTCATAAACCAGAAGTTGAGCACAAAGTCAGACTAATTAGATTAAAAGTTTCCATGAATTTAAAACTATGTTCCTAGAAATACTTTTGAACAACAGAGATGGAGGGTGGAAGGAATCAGAAGGCAAGCAACAGGAGGAGAAAGATAGGGACTTTTCTAAAGCAGTGCCTTTGGGTCTGGTCTCCCACCTTTAATTTTGTGGTGGTTTTCTCTGACAAATGTTTCCCATTCCTTCCCAAACTTTATGATCAAAAAGGATCCCGCTAAAGTTCCTTCCTAAGATCAAATCCATAAGCATCAACCAGCACTGTTCTCAAGCACAAGTCTGTTCTTTTTCCTTCCTTTTCTGGCAGATTGGGGGGCCTAACATCCTGCCCAGTTCTTAGCTTTCCCATAAACCAATAAAGTCTTACTCTTCCCAGTGAATGAGGATTTGGTTATGGCATCCAAATCTAATTTTCTAAGTGCCAGAGGACAGCTTACATACCAGGCTCCCAGGGCCTTCGATATTCCCTTGGCAGGAAGGAAGTAACTGTCAAATGATTTCAGCGTCCATGATTGAAGGACCATCCCTTAGAGAAAGGAAAAAACCAAATTACCAAAAGATACAATTAAACCAAATTTGTTTTAACACTGTGTTTTTACTAGGAAGTTTTGGGATTTGGTTTGGGGTTTTGTTTTTTCTTTTTCCCAGAGAGCTGTGTCTGAAAGTAAATGAATTACTTATAAGCAGTAATTAACTTCCAGCGCAATGTCACTTGGCAAACACCACAGTTAAAAGAAATCAAGTGTGTTAAGGTTAGACTGAAAAGCTCATTACAGAGTCTCTGATGCTTTGCAGAAGAGTTTTTCAAAAATCACCCAGTGTAACACCCAGAGATATAGTAAATGTTTCTGCTGCTGAGGTACCTCAAAACTCAGGGGCAATAATACTGGGCAAAGTCCCCCCATCTTGTTTCTGTGGCCCTGTGTTGTCCAAATGTGAAGCAGCTCCTTCCTGACTATAGTATAACTGTCACGTGTTTCTTACGCCAGCTTTGCAAAGCCACTATCGCAGGCTGCCTGTGCTGGAAAACATCTCCTTCTGACACAACTGGGGCAATTCATGCCACTTCAAGTCCTTGCCTTGCCACATGGGCCAGAAACCAGACGAGCATCTTTCCCTCTTCACTCCGCTGCTCTCAGCAGGAGGCAGAGCTCTTGTGCTATTCTTTGCTTTAAGCCAGAACATTTTGTATTACTGATTGCAATCCAACTTCCAAATTCAATGGAAACTACAGACAATGTTGAGGGATACGTCTTAAGGAATGCTTGCAAAAAATATTTTTTTTTAAAACACCAGCCTACATAAGCTTCCACCTAAGAGTCCTAAAAGAACTAGCTGAGCAGATTCCCAGCTTCCTACTCCAAGCTAAATTAAAAATACATACTAATGTGTTAAGCTGATGTTTATTTTAAATGAGTCTCTGAATGTTGGGATAATTCCAAGAGGCTAAAAAAATGCTCATCTGTACCAACATCCAAGAGGTTGTACAAAACACAAAGTGATTGTTTATGACAATTATGTTCAGCTACTGGAAAACTAAATTACAGGAGTATAAATAATGGAAGTCAACACATTTTTGTGAAAAATTGTTTAATAAACCACAATTTCTTTAGCAAAGGCAATTAAGTAGATATATTTGGATAGTAAGACATGACAAGTACCACTTCATAGGGCTGTGATTACAAAACTACCATGATACAGTATCAAAAGCATTTAGTAGATGGGTTGCAAGATTACTAAAAGCCACCTCAAAAAGCAGCAGACATTGAGATGTTTCCATTATAAAAGTCTTTTCACAGGGCTGGATCAGGACAGCCCAGTGACCGGTACAGTTCTCAGCATTAATCGATATTTTCAGCAGCATCCTAAAAGTAAATATAAAATTATTGCTGATAAAATGAGATAAAAGGATTAGTAACATTGTTAAATGGTGATAATTAAGTGCCCATTCAGACAAAATATTCCCACAGATAATTAGAAGCATAAAATTGATGGAGACGCTTTGCAGAACATACCCAAAAAATGGGGAGGGGGAAGCGGAGGGAGAGGGCTATACTCTGGAAAGCGGTAACTCAGGAAAGATCAGTGACTCCAAAAGTCACTGGTTGAACAATTCAACATGAGCTTGCAGCAGCAGGTCACAGCAAAGACAACAAACATATTTGTATAACCATGGAAAAAGTGAATAGAGTAGAATGATGATTTTGCTACAGTTTCCAACAAGGGAAAATCCAGTTTGAAGATTCATCCAGTGGATAAATTTCTGATATTTACATTTTTTAAAAGGGTGTGGAAAAATCACTCAAGCTGCCTGACAACTGAAAAATAAGACCAAGAAGTAAAGAAGATACCTCAGCAAGAGACTCAAGAAGCTCACTTGTTCAGTGTAGCGAAGGAGGACAACTTGGCTTCTATAAATGCCTTCACAGGGAGAAAATGCTAAATATCAGACAGCTTTTTAATCAGGCAAAACAAGAACGATGACTACATGCAGGACCCAGACATGTTCAAATGAGGAAAAGTGTTTGCAAATGCAGAGACATACAGCTGCTGTTACCCAGGGAAGTAGAACATGCTCCATTTCTTGAGGTTTTCCTATCAAAACTAGTATGGCAACAGGTCACTTCCAATCAATTTACTGAAAGCATATCTCAGCGAGATTCACACTAATTGCAAAATCCCTTCACACTGCTCTTCCCTAGGGACAATTACAGACCGAGAAAAGCAAGCTTCCCATGAATTACAAGACTCATGTCTTGGGAGATATGGATTCAGTCCTTGCCTCTGCCAAACATGATTTGTATGCCATTGAGCTAGATTCTTAAAGTAACTTGTATTTTACCTAGTTTTAGGTATCTAAAAGCTGAATGTCTATTTAGCATGTAAATGTCTGAAGCATTTTTATCCTCAGCATCTCTAACAGCCAGTGGAGAGAAGCAGGCACTGTTGGAGAGCTGTTCCTCCGACAATTCTCAAAAAAATCACTATACAATGAGGAATTTCATGCTTTGAAGAAATCTCTATGCTGATTGAAGGAAGGCAGGAAGGTGACCGCCTTAAACTTGGACAATGACACTCTATAAATAAGGGAAGGTCTGCCTTAGCCTCTGCTGAAGGATATTAATATTTATAAGCTGCTATGAAAATAATACCTTTGAGACTTAATATTATTAGAAGATATATGAGTAGCTATGATAAATGGTATCAAGAAATCACAGTGTTCAAATTTTTGCAAGGCTCTAGGGTGAAAGAAAACTGAATCTTAAGATACTAAAGGACAATATTCAGACTGTGAGCCAGTTATCTGAACACTACAAAGAAATACTGAGGGTGTTGAGTCCATATACACTTTCCTTAATGGCAAAGACAGCTTAAAAGACCACTTTCCCAAACAGATTTTTTTTTATTTTTATTTTAAAGGGTAATTTTTCACCAGCCTGGCTTTCAGGATGGCAACAAAGTTGTGCCAGCACAGCTGATGGGGCCATGAACTGCTATGTGGCAGCAAAGACCTTTTAAACCAGACTCACCACTGAAAAAAAGGGACTGGGGAGCTCCAGTATAATGCAGAATAGTTAAGGAGGCAAATGAAATTCCAGCATAGCTCTGAAATGGCACAGAGGAGACTAGAGCTGATTCAAGTAAGACAGCTGATCTTATGACATGAAAGAAAGGTTATGACATTTCTCTTGACCAAGAGGTAGAGTCTCCCTCCTTTACACAAACGCTGGAGGCAACAGTTCAAGTGACCGCCTTGAATAGGAAACTTGCTGCTGTATGTTCCTGTTGCTATCTGCTTGTAGGAGCAAATCCTTTCATAAAAATATCTGTGTTTTATTTTCTTTGGATTTGATCCCAGCAGTCAGATGGGGAGGAAGCGTTGTGCTTCCTTTATAGTAAAGCGTAATCAGTACACCGAGAGATCCATTCTGCAGCCTTTCCTTGTACCAGGAGAGTTTACTCCTCAAACACTAGTCAGCAGAAACAGTGGCCCTGGTATGAGGATCAAGTGTGACTGTATCTCGCAAAGCCTCGTGTGACCCCAACCATGCAGCAGGCTTCACTCCAGCTCTCTAACACACTCCTGCCTGTCCCTCCACCCAGGGTTTCTCAGGAATTCCAAAGAGACACAATTAAACCCATACAAAAAAGTACTATGGCAACAACCACCAAAACAGCTCTGCAGAGAGCTGTGTTAGGAGGCAGAGGAGACTTGAGTAACACATTAGCAGGACTGGAAGCAAAAGTCTTTCTTTGTTCAAACAATTTACATGATGACTCTTCTTTTTAGACTTTTTTGCACTAGTTATTTAATATAGTCATTATATTTGGTAACGGCAGTTTGAATTGGGATGCTGCCAAGAAGACACTGTTTAGCAGGGTCTGAGGGGCTGGATGTTTGAAGAGAGCATTTTACTTTAATGAACTTCCCCTGCTCTGCCTTGAAAAGAGCTTATAGGGATTTTCCTCACAATGTTCTCAAGAAGCTGGGGTTGACTGGGGGAGGGGGGGGAAACACCAAACCTTAAATAGCTTTACCCAACATGAGATTTTACAAAGTAAATAGCAGAGATATTTTTTTAATAAAAAAGGAAGGACTGATTCACACGGGAAAGACACAAGTGCATTATGCCTATTCCCTGTACTTGCAATTTTTCAGCCAACTTACCAAATCTTTCCAATCAACATCCCAGTTGATGTTTCAATGTATATTAAATACATTTATGAGATGAGAAGTGAAGAGTATAAAGGCATACACACATTGGATGTGGACATGTTTATAAGGTTCAAATTTAACAAGAGCAAGAGCCCTAGATGTGAACTGGGGTAGCCAGGAGACAGAAGCCTACAGGATAACAGTAATACAGCAATAACACTAATATCAGAATTACTATTGTGACAAGCGCTGTGGGGAGAGCAGATCTGCTGTGGCTGACTCCGAGGTGGCCAGGCACCACCAAGCAGGACTTGGACCTAAATCTAGCTCAGCACAAGTCTTTGCTACAAGAACGGGTCTTGTGCACTCGAGTGCAAGTATAAACCTAGAGAGGAAAATTCAGCCTTGCCACAGGAGTGTTGCTAAATCAGAGCAAACTTCTCTGAGAGAGAAATATCTTAACTCCCAGGAGAGAGCATTTAGCTAAACAGTTATTTTAAGACAGCAATTACAGCGGGAAGGGGAGGGGAGTTTAATTTTTCTTCTACACAACTAATTACTAGTAAAAAATGTCAAAAGGTGACAGGAAATGTGAATTTAAAAATTCCTAGAGCAGAACAAAGTATTAAAGAGCAAAGTACTCTAAATAATCTAACCTTAGTTTTGTTGTTTAGTTGGGAAATTGAGCCTGCTTAAGCAGTCAACTCTAATTAGAATTCACTTGTGTATTAAAGAGATCTGAAATTCATATGAGTGAACATAAGATTCCAAAGTTCAGAATTCCACATTTTCCTTCCTAGGCCATTTTACTGCTTTAATCAGAGAAATTAATGTAACCTTCTCTTCCCAGTCCCTTTAAGTACCATCTAAGCAATATCCAGGCTCCACTAATTTCTCCATTTCCACAGATGAACCTGTGTGTCTAGAAAGTTTGAGCATCAAATGGCCAGTCATTAGAGTGGCAGCTTCAAGCTGCAAGCCTGAGGAGCCTACCTCGTGTGGCCTGGAGTAACGGTACTTCTCCTTTGCCACTGGTTCACGTAACTTTTTTTCCTGTTTGCAAAGTGTTTTGCTCCTTACCAGTAGCCCAGTTGAAGCCTCTATGCATTTCATTTCACTGTGACCATATAATTCTTTTCAAATTATTTTGATGAGCTCCTAGATAAAATTACAGAATACAAAAACCTTAAGCTATGGCAAGAGCAGACAACCTAGTCTCTTCCTGAACCAACCCAAGCCTCATATTCATACAGCTGTCGCTTCATTTCACATTATGTGTTTATCATAAGAAAGACCTGTCACATTGCAATAGTGTTCTTGCCACTATCTTCTTTCAGCGGAACAACTCCAACATGACATAGATTTTTGCAGCAGGTAAAGCCTCTGGCACAAGACACATCAACAACATATCTTCTCTGACCCTTCCAGAAAAGTGAATATTTTAAAATCCTTAATGCCATACATTTGTCTCTGAAGAATGCAGCCTTGCCTGCACCCTCAGCAGCTTGGAAACAAAAAAATCACTTTAACTAAATATCTAATATAACATAGAATAAATGTAATGAATTAGTCATTACTCCTTACTGTAATGTAATGGCATGCCTGAAAGCCAGACTCTATTAACATTATGAAGAGGTGTTGAGACAAGGGTGGGTGTCCTGGAGACTACTGCAGTGGGAAGCAAAGATGAGACAGTGGTACATCATGAAGTGGAATCAGGATGCTGCCACAGGCTCTGCATACACCCCTATACATTCCTGCAGCTTTGTTTGTAACTTTACAAAGAATTACCTAATAGATTAGCTAAACGTTTGGCTCTTTTCCTCTAGTTACTTGTAAAGATGCACAGACTTGTAGATTCAGTGAGTCTGTAAGTGAATAGCTCCTTTGGATACTCATTTTACTGTTAAACCAAAATAAGATTGTTATACAAAGAAGTAAAACCAAAAATGTAAAACATATTTTATGGTGCTCTCAAGCAATGATCAGCACCAAATCCTGCACCTCAAGGATCATGTCATGAACTGGTATCAGTTCATACAGCTCCATTATTTATTGAAATGTTTTTCATTATTCTTACTTGTTGTTCTTATCTTGTCAGTTGTCTGTTTTTATTACAGTTTCTGCCTATGGGTGCAAGTGGGTGTGGGTAGAGGATACCCATAGCTAGGCTCTTAACTGGCAGATAAACTCACATCACTCCAAAGCATCCATAAACATGCACACATTCAAACGCATAATCTGTCATAATAACATGAAGATCTGCAGAGCAGAAACTAACATGCAGTAATGCTTAAAACCATGAATTACTGCAGAGAATACCCAGTAATATCTGCAAATCTAAACCATATTTTGCTTTTTTATGAGCCAATTGATAAAACATATGTTATGCATATGGTCTATGGGGAAGTACTGTAAATAGAACAGCTGTTAACTTTGAGAGTTACAATAGAAAAAAGGTTTTATTTCCACCACAAGTTTTCTCCTTCTTGTTTTCTTTACATTGTTGGATATGGTCCTGGCCTAGTCATTTCCCTCACCAACCCAGTTTCTATTTAAGACTCTGTGAGCAAGACAAGAGGTCCCTTGGTTCAAACATTGTATTTCAAAACTGCGCCTCGCTCAGCAGAGACTATGACAGACCTGGATGGGAAGAAGAATGCACATAAGCTTGAACTAAGCTACACTATTACCCTCTGCAACAGTGAAAAGTTTCCACATCTGGTGGGAGAGACTATTGCATACTCTCCCAACCTTCAGTTCCACAAGGGATGGCTATTTTTATTTATCTCTCACCAGGATGTGAGAGATGGACTGACAGATGTTATAAAATAAATTCATCCTTACTCATCATTGAAGTACTGTCATTGAGCAATCACTGAGAATGCATAGAACATCTAAATGCCCTTTCTTTGTGATAGATAACGCATTCTCATCCCCCATTATTAGTGTAATTGTTAGTAATAATTAGATGTTGCTTCACTGACTCTAAAAGACATGCATTCACATGCACCAAGTCTAACCTGAGGTCTGTTTGAAGTCTTGATAGAATACCAGGGAGAAGGCTAAGTGAACTTATACCACGTTCAACACATACTTGCTCCCTATTTTATTAAGACCTAGAGATGCATTAGTTAATTACATATGAAGTCATCTTTGCATAACAATAATAGCATTTGCTTCTATGGCAGATGTCAGTACTTGCTAATAACAGGATTTTAAAATACCATATATCATAACTCCAAATGCTGCATACCAGTTAACACAGAAAAGTGAGACATGGTAGTCGTGATTAGTTACAGAACTCACAGAATGGTTGAGGTTTGAAGGCATCTCTAGAGGTCATCTGGTCCAACTCCCCTGCTCAATCACCTAGAGCAGGTTATCTAGGATCACATCCAGACAGCTTTTGAATATCTCTAAAGATGGAAAATCCACAACATCTCTAGGCAACCTTTTCCAGTGCTCAGTTACCCTCACAATAAAAGTTTCCTGATGTTCAGATAGTACTACTTATGATTCAGTTTATGCCTGTTGCCTCTCATCCTGAAGCTGGGCACCACTGAGAAGAGCCTAGCTCTATCTTCTTTGCACCCTCCTTTCAGATATTTATACACATTGATGAGATCCCACCTGATCCTTGTCTTCTCCAAGCTAAACAGCCTCAGCTGGCTCAACCTTTCCTCATAAAAGAGATGCTCCAAGCCTTGGCCTATCTTCCTGGCCATTTCTTGGACTCTTTCTCCAGTATGTTTATATCTGTCTTTTACTGAGGAGCCTGAACTGGACCCAATACTCCAGATGTGGCCTTACTAGTGGTGAGTAGATCACCTTCCTCAACTTGTTAGGAACACTTCTCCTTATGCAGCCCTGCTTACCTTTGGCCTTCTTTGTAGCAAAAGCACACTGTTGGCTCATGTTCAACTTGGTGTCCACTAGGACCCCCAGGTCCTTTTCTGCAAAACTGCTTTCCAGCTGGGTGGCCCCTAGCATATATTGGTGCATGGGGTTGTTCCTCCTCAGGTGCAAGACTTTGCACTTCCTCTTGTTGAACTTCATGAGGTTCCTGTCAGCCCATTTTCCCAGCCTGCAGAGGTCCCTTTGGGTGGCAGCACAACCCTCTGCTGTATCAGCCAGTCCTCCGGTTTTCTGTCACCTGCAACTGCTTTGTTTTATCCTTCACAGGGTAATTTCAATGGGATTATAAAGTACTGCCTTAAAATATACAGACCTTGTTTTGAAAGTATACCCTCTACAAGCACGTAGTCACCAGCTACGATCCACAATACAACTGTAAATACATTGCAGTTGCTTAGCAGATCCCTTACAACATCTGTTACCATTTGCAATGAAAAGATCATGACTGGTGCTCTGTAAGAAAAGAACTGGGTTAACAGTGTTACTGGACCAGTGGTGAACTTCTCCTGTGGAAGTGCTATCTTCCTTCTGAGCAAGCAAAGTAGTAAAGAAAAAAGGGAACAAAGTTCTGCCTGTATTCCACATCAAAAAACATTGCAGTAAATCTCTGTCTGGGCATTCAGGATAGGATGGTGCCACTTTGGTGGCATTTGTAACAAAACAAGTCTCGCTTTCTTTCTGTCTGTCATTCAGACATTGCTTATTAAGAGGTATTTCCAAAAGAAAGCTGCTGGCCTGCCTCGATGGTCATTACTACCATTATGTTATTCTCACGGTAGCACTGAAATGCTATCCATTGAAATGTTCCTTATGGTGACATCAAGAACAGATTTCCTTTGCCACGTTTGAAAAGGCTGACATTTCCACAGACCTGCACTGCTCATTTGCAAAACTGAGGCTGATTTCGAAAGGTCTGTACACAACTGAAAGCTCCCGCAGGACACCAGAGACGACGGTAAGCAGCCTAGCCTTGACTAATAGGCTGACACCGCTTTATGGTGGGACGCTCTCCAGCTACTGGAAAGCATTGAAGGGAGACTGAAACACTACCAGAGAGACAAACAACTTTTAGGCTGCTCCATTTCTGCTGAAGGAGTAGAGTAGGAGCCTTTGTGGATCCACTAATACACAAGAAAATCAGATCTTTTCATCCAGGTTTTGTTACCTTCCAAAATACACTTATTAACTATTTCATGCTGTACCAACCTACCAAAACTCTTTTCATCCCACTTATACCACAGATAACACATGCAGGCCCTAGATGATACCAAACACTTTTGAAAATCACACCTTATATTTTTATGGATCTGTGAAGATATGAGTGATATTGTCACTATGATAGATGCAAATTACAAGATTCCAGACAGAGACGATGTCTTCTATTATATCATTTGATCCCATTGTGAAGAGCAGATACCCCATTCCTTCATCAGACCAGGGAAGAAAGCAGTAAGGCTCATGCTGAACCCCGGCTAAGAGCAAAGGCTCCACGCGCTTGGTTCCCCCAGTATTAATATCAGTGCTGTGCGCTGCTGGAGTCACCCAACAGTACAAATTTGATCTGACTCAGATGTGGGCACATGATTGCAGTTCTCTCGAGTTAGTCAGACACTATGGAGCTGCATTCTTTTATGCTGGCTCTGTGCCGGGGGAGGAGGCAGGGGCAAGATGCACTGAGCTGACTCAACAAAGATTTCTGAACAAAGATCCACCAGAAACTCAGCCCATTGCAGCCTATAGCTATGACATTTTGGAGTGGATTTCAGGAGCCCTCAGCCCAGCTGCAAGCTATTGACATATCAATAACATCATTAACTTAATCTGTTGTTGAGTTTTGAGAGATAGGTTGATAACACCTGCAGAGCAGAAAACATGGCCAAAATGAGAGGGGACAAGTCACCAGCCTTGTGGAAGAGCAGGATGACCAAGCATCTAAAAACTACCAGACGTAGAGGGACCTGCCAAAAGTAGTTATCAATAAAATAAGCATTTCTATTTGTAACTTGCAATCACAGCATTGATATTATGATTTCTGTCTGCCTTTCATCCCGCTCTGACATCTGTACCTGATGCTGAAAATACGATTGTCTGACTGCATCTGGAGTGCTCAAAGTTGCAGTGCCCAGTAACCAGCCATCCTTTTAATGTAGTGATCCAGTACTATCATGCCATCTCTTCCAGCTGCACCATTTTCCCCAAGATGGTGTCAGAATTAAACCTCCATCCTCGTATTGCCACCGCTGGACCACAATAACATCTGGTTGAAGCCCTGAACTTTTAAAGATGGACACAGAGTTTGTGGTCAATATGCCAAAGCCTTTCAGGATCATGTTGACCCTCAGGCTACCTCATTTTGCCACAGTGGGACAGACTTTTTGCTCATGTCAACAACACTGATTTCAAAAGAAAGATGCCGGTGTATACTGATGGAGAAGACTTGGACTAGCCTTTCTTTCTCATTCCCCCTCCTCCACAGCACTGCTGAGATGTTTATGAATTTGGTGTCTATCTGCTGACCTGTATAGTATCAATTTGGACTGGGGCGAATTTTACTGTTCAACAAATACAAAATATTTTTTAAAGTCACACCTGGTCAGATAGAAAGTCTGGAAAACATCAGCCCAAAAGTTATCATAACTGAAATAAAATGAAACCATAATTCAGTCAGATTCAGCATTACTCAATGCAGTGGGAAGTACTGCTTCCAAAGCCTGAATCTGCTGCCCTTTTATGAGTTCCTCTCTATGCTGAAGACTATAAATCCTTGATTAGGTGATCTTTCCTGAACTGTAAAATACATTGTGTTAAGTTCAATTTGGTTAAGCAAGAGCAACGCTCATTGAAATCAAAGAGACTTAGAGCAAAAGGGGGTCCTGCAAATGAGCTGCCCTGGCATTGATGATGACTTGTCATACAAGGATTAATAAAATCTTCAATACAAATGGTTATTTGGAAGATTAAGTCTGTACTCAGTGGGTCTGGATCCTTCAAAAGCATGAAATCACTTGGAAAATTGAGGGGATGCATTTTCCCAGGTACTTAGCTAGTTGGAGATGCCAATATAGCACTTATTTACCTCATTACGCAGCTAAATACCTCTGAAAATGTAATCTCTGGTCATATTCTCAAAGGAGACAGATTTCTAGAGGTGCCCAGATGTCCAGGAGGTTTACAAAGTGCCTAGTTGTTCAGTTTGCAATAAAATCAATGAGTTAAGGGCCTCATATAAAACCATGTCGATCTGACTAATTAAAAGACACAGCTCCTAAGATCACGTGTCTTGTTAAAATCCACGAGGTTGGAGCTCTTGCAAGCTCTCAGAGCTACGCTTTGGCTTTCCATGATACAGTCCCCAGGCAGCTAGCAGGAGCACCTCATCAATGGGAACGAAAAGAGGAGAGGTGTCAAGCCTGAGCCAGCCTCCAGGCACAGCTGGGCTGTCAGGATGGAGGTCTCCAACAGCGGGGAACAGATGGTCTGTAGAAAAGCCGACATTAAAGCAGGCCAATCCAGACCTTCACAAAGAGACTTCAATCGTATCTGCGCTGTTTAAAGCAAGCCACGGGTTTGCTTAGACCATGTAAGAAGGTGTTTTTCTTTAAATAGCAACTTAGGATGAGAGTTGCCGCCTCCAATTTAATCACTCTTCTTTAATATAGCCTAGTGCTTCACAGCTGTGTAATTAACCTTGGTATTCATTCGGACCTTGAAACACACAACTCCCATTGCTGTCAATTAGCTGACAATGCTGACTGTGTGTTGATGGAAAATTTTTGTGTGACCCTGGCAATGTGGCATTTGGGAAATTTCTGTAGCTAATACAACCAACCTGCTGGAGAAAGTCCTTCACGAATTATTCTAACAATTTTAGAATGGGAAGTGACATTGTAAATTTGTCACTGGATTGCATTCGCAAAGCAAAATGGGTGTACATGAAAGTTTACCCTACCTTCTGTTCTTATTGCAACATTGCTTTCTAAAAGATCCATCCAGATAATTGGCAAACCTTCTTGTTATCATAGTCTTGTACAGCTCTGAGTAAAGGGAAGATGCCTTGATCTCAGCTAAAGCATTCAGAAGCTACCATACTTTATAATGCTACCGTAAGGCTGGAGGCAGGGTTATAAAAGATTGCTACAAAATGATTTTTGATATATGAGGTGGCACAATAAACCCTGCAATATGGAAACGGGACACAGTATGGGAAGGGCCAGTGGCACTCTACTTTTCCCGCTGATTTCTTTGTCTTTATTATAAAGAGTTACAGCCTAGAGGTAACAAGATTAAATTATTGGGCAGCAAGAAGTTGAATCAGACTGTTTTCCTGTTATCTCACAGTGGGTCACATTCTGCTAATGAGTGTTAACCCCGCAATCAGGCAAACGTTTATCTTGAGAAAGGAACTACCTCATTCAGGGCTTTTAAAGCAACCAGCGCAGTCAACAGCTAAAAACAAATTGGCTCAAAACCAGCCTTTTTACATATTTCTCTTCCTCCCTGATGAGAACAGGAGCTAATGGCATACGTGAAACTTTCTTGTAGCAAAAGCCAAGTCCCTTCCAGGTTAGAAACCCTGCCTTGTGACAAAGAGGGAATAGCTGGTGCTCAACTGAATGCTTTTGCACAGGTTAGCTAGAGCCTTTTGTGAAGGTTCCTAATTGTGAGCTCAATTTGACCTCCATACTTTCAAAGTTCATTGCCTCATCTGCTGCGTGACAATAGCAAAAAATAAAAAAGGAAAGTATTGGTCTGTTGTGGTTTTCCCTGGATTTGAGAATGACATCAACCTTTGGGCCTTTTTCTGAAATATTCTGACAGTAGAAAAAATACTGACTACTCCATTTTCTACACAGGGTCAACATTACGAAGAGGAAAAACGGGCTTTGAGCCATGAAATAATTGCACTCAATAATCACTTAATAGAGGCCAAGGTGACAATAGATAAGTTGTCAGAAGACAATGTAAGTATTTAACTATAGATATGTCTTGAGATTATATTCAGAAATAAATTATGCCATGCACTTCCCATGGAATTATAGAATAATTTCTTACTGTTTACATAAAATGTAACTTGTCACCTCAACAGTTAAAATTCATGTTTGGTGTTCCCATCATTCTGTAAATTCAGCTCTCCTTAAGCTATGGGGTTGGGGTGAGACTTTTCATTGATAGTTTTTCCTTATGTCTAACCTAAAACTGATGAAAAAAAAAATTCTAAGAAATGTCAATATTCCCATATTGATTTTGCCATGGGTTTCAGTCTAGTACAGCAAACTGGTGGAAGCACATGCTCAGAGCTATTACGTGAACATGTGTACGGACTGAGGATTCATCATAATGATTTTAGGCACAGTGCAGAGCACTCCATTTCCTGCAGTCCCTCTGATCCTTCAATCTTTGCTCACTGAAATGGGACGCCCAGCAAAAGTGAGGTCTGCTAGCGGAAGGTGGGATTGACCCAACCTGGTCACTCAGATCCCTGCAGGGAGCGGGAGCCAGGTTTTCTCCAGCTGTGGTTCACGTGTGACAATTTACCTGTCTCTATGTGGAATGAAACAGGGAACATCTCTGGCGATTGTCACCCTGCATCTCATTACACACTGCTGAAAACTGGCACGCGTCCTGCAGCTGGCAACAAAGCAGACAAAGGAAGATTGCAGGCATCTAGTTCATTACTGTGCCATTCCTTAGACACTTACTTAATAAAAAATTCATCTACAGAAGACATGTTTCTCTTAGCACTTATTTTTCAGCATCTTACATTCAATCTTCCCATACTTCATATGAACTCTTAATCATAGTAGGGAGCATTTGATCCCATTAATATGCCTGTTGATGTGAATTGTGCCTATGTGATTAATAGCTTTCCAACGGAAACAAAGAGTTCACAATCTGACCCTTTACTTTCATAGAAATTGCTCTGAAACAAGTTATTTCATAGTTCTGATAGCTGTAACTAATGGAACATGGTAAATGCAATGGGCTACATTTAGATTTTAGAAGCACAAGTATACATCCAGACTAATTCAGCTCAAATCAGTGAAGTTATTGCAGTGTTAAAATAGAGGGGGCGAAAAAATTGGCAAACTCTCCCAGTCTGTATTTATGCATTTATTCATGGGGTCAGGTTTGAGTCCACATTTGAAGAACTATTTTCAATATTCATAGTTTTTAAAAGGCAGGTTAGACTGGACTGGAGTAGCGAGTACTGGTCTTCCAAGAATTATTCTGAACTACTTTGAAGATTAGAGTATGGTCCGGAAACCTCAAATAACAGTAACACTTCTTCATACTTGAGGTCAATTCACAGACAAAATTCTGCCCTTAGTTACGTAACATCACTAATGAAAGTAAAGCTTAATTTCCAAATTTTAAAGTAAAGAACCATGAAACAAACCATTAATATTATACCTAATAAGTAGAGACAGTGTTAAACTGAAGAATTCTACATGGGGAGAATATGTTTTTGTCTTGCCAACATTTCTTCCTTTGATTATATTTCCCTTTATTCTTCTGACAGATATGTAAAATGATGCTTTTAATGCAAAAACATGTTTTAGACTATGGAAAACACTTTTGGCGTTAATTGCCGATTATTGTTCTAGTTGCTACAGACACGGCTAGTTTCCATTCAGATAAGCATTAAAGGACAGACAGTCCCTCCAGTCTCATGGCATGTCCCAGCATGTTGAGGACAAAGCACACGTGGCACATTCAATTTACATGCAATTTTTCTGTAGTAATTTTTAAAGCTGCTAAAAATAAAGTGTCAGAAATGCTTTTTGTACTCTCCATGACAACCGCTTCACACAAACCGAGCCTCACAGCTTTTGAAGAAAGGATTAGATTTTGGAGTGATTTCATTTTTCTGTGCCTACTAGTAATGCTATACGGGACCTGGAGTACTTGTTTGCACTGCACATTATGCAGCAATATATTATGTATTTAACATGCATGTAACATGTCAGAATCACATGCACATGCACCAGATTGTGCTTCTAAATCAAATTCTTGGATTCCTCCTGTTTGCATCTGTTTTCAGGAATAAAAATAGCATGTACTGATACAAAATTTAAGACCTACATAAATGAATGTATTTCCCCAGTACACTGAAAGCAGAAGTGGCATGTATAAAAAACTTACAAACCAAGAGTATCCAAAGGCCCTTCAATATTTAGATATAATGAACTCACGTTCATAAGATAAATGCATTTACTACCCCAGTGCCTCACAGACTCCCAGGAACATCTTGTTGCACCTATTATTAAAGAATACCTTTAAAATGGTATTTCAAAATAGGGGGAATTTCCACCTTTCTTTTTCACAGAAAATGTCTTTATCAGTTTTGAAAAGAACAAGTGGAACAGTAAAAACCTTCATGCAATAAAATTATAACATTTCAGTATTTAACACCTTTTCTTTATAAACATTTTCTAATTTTTCCAGGTTAACACAGCCTAGTGTCCATAGTACCCTTATGCTTTGTCTATCTCATCTATGCACACCTATAAAGAAAACTTCTGAAGCCAACTTTGTTTTTAGTGGCACCTAGATCAGGAGAAGCAACGTACAACTCTTACCTCCAAGGACCTAGAGATATTGGTTGAAGGATACAGTTACAGTCATGTGCACTAAATTAAATTTAGACGAAGGGCAAACCTATGTACTGAATTTTCCCATTAAATAAGCTGTGGGAGCCATTCAATACAAAAATAGTATGAGCAGCTTGTTTAAATTCTCTTTTTCCCTATGTGGAATTCTCATGGTAATTTCTTACCCAGTAAAAATATCCTGTTCTGCAGCATCAAATATTTGCAGTGAGATTTAATATATTTGTATAGCTGCATTCTGCAAGATACGAAAGGAGCCAGGAACCAGCATGAAATTTCATAAGGAAACAAAGGCCTTCTTTTTAAAAAACAATACAATGTATATTTCTGCAATTAATTTCTCCCACAGTCTCATAAGATTATTTAAGCATTTTCTGAAGTAGCATCTTAGTGCTGATCTAGATAGGACTCAGTAAAAACTAACTGTTCTTAAATTTTCTTTTTGCTTAAAAGATCATGTTTATTTTAGCCTTCATAGCATCATGCATGTTAACAGTACAAAGTCCAGTTCCTAACGGTAAGTATCCCTCTTTTGAAATGCAGATTACTGTTCTGTAGTAACAGTTCTCAAAATCTTCTTTTTGGTAATTTTATCAGCCCTCACGGAGCAAAAGGGCAAATGTCTCATGACATTGCAAGAAACATGGAACCTTAATGTATTTAAAAGTTAAATTATGCTCCAAATTTTCCCAAAGTCAATTTTTGAAAGGTTGCTGAGGCATGGGAGAAAGGCTGAAAGCTACAAACTATTTGCAAACTTTAAAAAAACAGGCTATTTTTTTGTTTTTCTAGGAGCTCTATAGGAAGGACTGCAATTTAGCTGCTCAGTTGCTCCAGTGCAGCAAGAATTACGACAGGGCACATAAGCTTTCGGAGGTAACGTGACCGAACTGGGTGAATATTCAAAGAAGTAAATATTTTATTGAAAACAGATTATTTTACACGTATCAATTCCAGAACTTGTTAGCCCTTAAGGCTTTGATTTCTGCATCTCCCCCCACCCATCCCCTTTAAGCAACAGGAGGGCTTCTGCCCCTGTTGGTATTCTGTGCAGCCGAGGGAGGTGCGGACAAAAACCCAGGTAGTGATGGAACTTGGAGGTATTGTCTTCCCCAAAACCTCCACTGTCGGGTAGAATGGGCCGAGCGCTCATCACATGAAAAATAAAGGTTTTAGCAAAAACCAAAGTGCTGAGAACTCTACACTGCAAAATGCTGGGGGGCGAGCCGGGTGGGGGTGGGGGAGAGCAGGGAAATGACAGGCGTCAGAGATTCTGATATAATCAATTTGCCTCCTGAAGCTATTTTCCAGTCCAGCTAATTTCTAAACCTGAATTTTAAAATGGGCTGACAGAACAAATATCTTTTTCTAAAGCAACCAGAGCACTGAATGATTGATTTCCAAGGTGTAAACTTTAATTAATAATCCTCACTTCTGAGGAAACCAGGCTTGAGAAACAGACTCCTTAAAGGGGAGGCAAATATTATCTTAGTGAACAAGACTGTCTTTAGGGATGCAGGCCCTGCACAAAGCAATAGTACCTTCCTCATGTGTATTGCTTCGGTGAAGGTCATGGAGAAAAGCCTTCCCTTCATCAATCCCATCAGTTTAATGTCCCCCCAAACAGTCTCTCTTGTGCAATTCTGTGATGGAGTAACGCCAAATTGAATGTGGAATGTATAAGCCATTTCTAAATCAGCAGACTGCTTCAGAGCACTGAACAACCCTGGTAAATAAGGACAGAGCAAGACCCTTCTGTCAAACGGGAAAGGACTTTCTGGAACTGAGCCAGAACTTCCAAATTAAGCATTATCCTGGTCCTGTTATTTTTTCCTAGTAACTGACTTCCCTTAGCAATTCATATCCAGGAGTTATCACGACATTACTTACACTTGAGAGCACCCTACGTGTTAGCCATAATTAGGACCTCAAAAGTACTTAGTGGTTCAATTGCAGAAAACTATCACAAATGTGGAATCTCCCCACCATTTCCCAGGCTGTCACACAAGTGATTAAATAGGCAGTCTCCACTCGTAAGTCCAAGTATTTATTAATTCAGCAAGTGTGAATGTGCTGTCACAGCCAATAAATTCCTTACAAATGCAAATATTGCCTGACAAAGTATTATATATTATCCAGAAGCCTAAACTATAGTACAATACAGTAATGTGACAGCAATATCATTTTAGTAATTCCAGTTTCCAGTGCTATGCCCAGAAAAGAATGTTCTTTTTCTTAACGCATTTATTAATCTAAATAATGTATATAAACTAGATCAAAAAGCGGTGTTACAGGATACTAAAATAATAGCTGCCCCATACAGCAGTTTCACGTTAAAGGAACTGTATTTCTTTCCCTCATTTCTGTGACAATTTACAGCAGCCCAATTTTACAACCTGTTCATTCAATCTTTGTTGCATATGTACTTACTATGACTAATATTGCTGTCTGCCAGCAGATTTGCAGTATCATACTCTTTATTTCCAATGGAAGACATATGAGATAATTAACAACATAATGACTAATCCAAAATATCCTGGCAGGTCTGTTGGTTGAAAAAACACTCATCTTACTCCATATTAACAAGAATGCCATTTCACAACATGCCATAGTTTGATTATATTGAGCTTTGGGGATTAAACGAACTTTAAAAACTTCCCAGTGAAGCTAAAAGAGGCGCTCCATATCTTATACAATGTGAGATCATTACAACGAGCAGGCACGTTACATTTCTCTTGCATAAAATGGGGAGGAGGGGGAACTGCTTCAGCGTTTATAGGGTTTTCTCCTCTAGAGAAACAAGGAGGGACTGCGATTGTTAGGGCTATAAGGGTAATCACCGATTACATGGTAAAGAGGAACTTGTTTTCTAGTTATAAAAAGAAAGTGCTGAGTACGTTAGAGTTCAGCTGAGCATTCCGGGGCTAAATTCTTAAGTGGTGTAAATCAACATGGGTATCAACGGAGCTACCGGTCACAAACTCAAAACTTGGTTCGAACATGAGTTCTTTTGATTTCCAGTAAGAAATACTGAGAGACAACCGTCATGCAGCACTTTTTCATGTTGCTGTCTGATCCTTGATAGAGCTCTGAACTGAGCAATGCAGATAAAACCTGACTGGTAAGCATGCTTGGTGATACCTGCGTAGGCATTACCTACCCGGCTGTTGAGCCGCACCAAGGAATGCGGGCTCTCAGTCGCTTCTGGTCCACATGAGAGAATGGCAGGTAGAACCACCGTCCACAGAGCTGATCCCAACTTCTCCAAAAACTCTATGATCTCTGAGGCATAACAGACATATTGATTAATTCTGACTAGTCTGTCACAGGAATCGTAATGTAAATTCAGGTCATGGCTCTTATTTCTGCCTGTGTAGCAAGAAACTAGAAAAGCAGTCAGGTAGCAGCTGCTGGAAGAGGGGAGCATGTTGAGGCTTATACAGACGGTGGACCTGACAAGCAGTGTCTGAGTGCTGGGGCAAGGTAGCCGGTTTGATTTGCTTCTTCCCAGCACAGGAACACTCCTGTCATCGCAACCAGCACCCTTGCTTTAAGCGTCAGTGAAACCAACTTTCCTGCCTCTTCAAACAGCATTGTTTATCAAATACAATGCTGAAGGGCAGGAGCCAATTTGGCACCAGGTTGGAGGCAAGACGAGCTTGAAGAAAGGCAAAAGAAGAACAGAATAGATCTAATTTCTTCCTCCTCTTTGCTCACCCCAGCAGAGACCTCCACACCCCCCCCACTCCAACTGCAAATTGCAACCATGCATGCAGTCTGGAAAGTGTTGCTGTAGGCAGTGATTCCCTACCGGCCTTTTTAAGACCGTTGTTTACTACATTCTGTACATCGTTCCTATCCAACCTAAATTAACTTGGAAGGAAACATTTCAATTTCACACTGTTTTCCATGAGGGGAAGCAGATTAAGATTTCCAAATGTTAATAAATGAAAGCCGTTTGATTGCGTTTGTTTTCAGAAATGCACAAAAAGATTGTGGCCATCACATTAGTCAAAGAACCATCTACAGTGAGCTATGCAACGCCATAAACAGCACTCATCTATCACTGTTGTATAAGCCCAAGCAAACAGCAGTACTGACATGCACCCTTTTCTCCTGTCCCCTTTGCCATGTTACAGTTGCCGTCCGATTTTCAGGAAAGAGTCAGCATCCATCTGGAAAAACACGGGTGCAGCCTTTCTGTCCCCTTGTGCCACACATCTTATGCTGATACCATACCCACTTGCGTCATTGCCAAAGTACTGGAAAAACCAGATCCAAACAGCTTGTCTTCACACTTGTCAAGCCCATCAACAAGGGAACTCAATTTTCAGGACTCTACTGGAAAACTTGGACAAAGGCCCCAATACAAGTCAGACATCTACTGCAGCGACACTGCCCTTTACTGCCCCGAGGAGAGGAGGAGGGAGAGGAGGCAGAGTGTGGACACACAAGTGAAAGATGTGGGGTTCCTGCGGTCCCAGAACTCCACGGACAGCACTGTCGAAGAAGACGGTTTCCATTCCAGCTTCTCTCACGAAGCCTTCCCAGAGTACATTACCTCTCTGCCGACCTCCAGCTCCTATTCCAGCTTCAGCGTCACATCCGAGGAGAAGGAGAACGCCCAAGCCAACACTCTGACAGCCTCTCAGCAAGCGATCTACATGAGCAACCGAGACGAACTGTTTGAAAGAAAGTCACCTGCAGGTTATGAGCATCAGGGAAGTCCTAGGTTTGCCAAGTCCAAACCTGCGCAGCACATGGAGCTTGCTGAGGACAATGAGAACTCGCCCACTTTTACGAGGACTCTGCCTCCTTATGCAAACGAACCTTTTCATTTCTCAGCCATAACACCACAGCAGGCTTTAGCGAATCAGAAAATGAGGAACGAGTGCAGGAGCACCCACCTTTCAGAAGAAGACTTGCCTGGGCGATGGAGGCAGTTGAGCGTGGAGGACATTGGGGCGTACTCTTACAGGAACGCTGGCAGGCTCTCGCCCTGTAGTTTTTCTGAGCAGTACTACAGCAGCCCTATTAAGACGGGAGACAGTCGAGCAAGCCCCATCTATGCTAGTTACAAAGCGGATAGCTGCTCAGAGGGAGACGATATCTGCCAAAGCAGACTTGTGGATTCTTGCTTCCTGAGAACAGACAGTGGCCTGAATATTGACATCAGCACTAGCTGTAAACAGGACAAATTGCCCACTTACAAAACAAAAGAATCAAGAGACCAAAAAAATGAAAGGATCACCGTCCAGTTATGCAGTAGCAAAAACATCGAAAATAGCCCGGCATTGAAAAGAGAATATGTGGATGTGAGCCCCAACAGCTCAGCAGAGTCCCTCAATCAGAGCTCAGTGGAGGCTTCAGAAATCCACCAGTCTTCCATGGAGCAAGGAAGCCATTCGGGTATTCACAGCAAACAGCAGCAGTTTCAACGGACTGGGAGTACTGGTTTGAGTCGGAAGGACAGCCTTACAAAAGCACAATTATACGGAACCCTTCTGAACTAGGCATCTTCCAAAACGGCAATAAGACAACAAACAAAAGGAAGCAAACAGCATTTGATACTTCTAGTGAATGGTAAGGTTCTAAGAAACAGGATTATTATAAAATATATATTCATAATGGTACTATATGTTTAAAACAAAATCTCTTCAAAAATGTTATACAGCACTTTTCACTTAACACCCTTTCCACCTGGGAGACTGTCCCCTCCCCTCTTTTATAAACCTGAAATATTTTTATAAACAAAATGGTATTTATTAGACTATCCTAAGCTATTTGAGCAGAATTCTTTTCCCTTCAAGCAGGTTTCTTATTTATTTTTTGTGCATGAGGCCATCTGTGCCTAAACTCTTGGAGGAAAAGGGTAAAATCATGACGGCGGTGATCAAAAATAAATCCACCTGATGAAATACCATAAAATGTCATGTGAAAAAAAAAACAAACCACAAACAAGAACAGTGAATTTGAAGAAGTATATTTTTTAACAAGAATGGAATTGTATCTTAAGTTATTTCATACAAATGTATTTATGAGTGACTAATGTATGCACAAAGTGATACTAATATTTTGTTCTTTTAATCCACTGTGTTTCTGCTTTCCTATTTTTCCTTGTATACTACCTCAAAAGTAATTGAGGGTTTCTTTGTCACATTTTCCGTAAGCTTGCATTTATATTGTCCAAAATGCATGCAGTGTCATAATTAATACTGTATTTTGCATTACTTAATAAAAGACACCAGTGGAGATATTTTGGGGTTTTTTTTTTCCCTTCATTAAAACATACCCTGGACAATAGAACGTGCGATTGCTCTGGGTGGCATCAGTCCAGCAAAAGTTAATGAGTAAAGCTCCTGGTTTAGATTGCTTTCTAAAGGAGTCTCTTTCTCTCTGTAAGCTCCAGAGCACTGGTTCTCAGTCCGTGGCCCCTGGGTGTGGAAGGACAGCTTCTCATCAGCCTGAAAAAAGTAAACGAGGAAAACAAACTGTTAATCCACAGGCTTGAATTCACTAGGCAGGGCTCTGCATACTGAAAAGAAAATTGAAAACAACTTAAAAACTTGTGACTTAAGCTCTTTCTCCATTACACACATACTTGACACCATCTTTTAGGTCTTTAGGACTGTTACCTTCCACAGTTGTCCTTTTTTCATATGTAGCTTGGTATTTCTAACAAAGAGGTTTTTCTACAGCTTAAGGAAAGTCTGTATATTATGAGAATTTCATCCCTGGCTCTGAGAAACTGTAGTTTCACCTGTAGTTTTTGCACGTCCTCCATAGAGTTTTCTGTTTCTCACCATTTCACCACTAAGGAGTGTAAAACGTGGACAGCAGCAGCAGTGAAAGAGCAAAAGGAGAAGAGGAGAAAAAGAAAAAAGAGAGAAAAAGAAATCCTGTGGATTTCCTTCCTGGCTTCAGTATTGCTGCTTGGTAACAGGCAGAATACAGCAATAAACATTTAATAGTTCTTTTGTGTTCATTGAACACATATCCTGCACTTGAAATACTGACTCTTACCAGCTCATGCATGGGGAAAGAGCTTGCTTAGTGCAATATATGGTGGTAATCAGTGAGATCACTGTGGAAGTCTAAAACAGTTCCTTAAAAAGCTAAAATAATGACCTACCATTCAATACCTATTTAAAAAAAAATACATATTTTCTGCAGATTCTCTGAAAGCAGTCACCTGGCAAGTAACTATGAACCAGGAATATAGAACTGCTCATTTCCCACATAGGCATCTTAAATGATGAGGCCACAAATTCAATGCATTTGACACCAACTATTCCCACTGCTTTCCATATTCTTCATGGATAATATAAAAATTTGACCGTTATTGATGTGTGCAAGTACTTGCTGTGCTGTTTTGAAGACCTGGCATCCAGTCCCTACAGTACCTCCAAGATCTGTAGCAGCACTGTGAAGAACAACGGTAGCTAACAATGTCACACAGGTAAGGCTCAACATAACTCTAAAGTGAGGCTTATTTCAGTACAAAAGCTATAACAACACACCTTGTGCTTTTATGCTCCCATACTTGCTTACAGTGAGTGTGAGTGGCAGGTCATGGCACAAATAATTCCGTGAAGTCCATAAAAACCACATAGAATAAAGTTCCCCAAGGCCAACTGCTTCTTATGGCAGAATCTGACCTACAGTGCATAGACTCGGAGATCCAAAAAAAGTTATTTCCCCTTCAAAACACTAAGACAGAAAAGAGATATGAAAAAAACCTCACTGTTGACTCATTCAGGTATATAAAATTTAGACAATCTCTAAGGCAAGACATTCATTTCTCTGGGCGATGAATCCAAGGATTTGTATGCAAGAAGTGAAAATTAACTGTTATCTCACCTAAAAAAATATGTAAGCTGTGGAACAATAAAATTGTGACATTTATGAACTGGAACATAGTATCGGACTAATCCTTTTATATCATTCATTATTTGACACTAAACTGCTATTTTGGCAATTACACAAAATTAAGTTTCTGCTAGATATTATATATCTGATTATTTAATATCCTGTTCTATTATGTTCTTTCATACTACTGCAGTTTCAAAGCTTGCTTCTACGCTTCACTTGACTCTTTTTCCCAATTTACGTGTACTAATATGTAGATCAAAACCAGCCTTTCCAGGCAATTAGTACTGGGTTTTCCTTGTAAAATAGCCTATAACCTTGTAACATTTTTCCGTAACAAATTCTGTTACAGAATAATATGTAACCCTGTATTGAATTTCAACTGAATCAATAAAAATGGCTAGAAGAGTTATTCAACGTCAATTTTAATTTCTCCTTAATCAGAAAAAATGACAGTAAGTTTGCAAGTTTTCTATAAACATGACAAAAAAAAAATGTTCAAATAATTCACCAGGATTTTCTCAGTTTTACAGGTGTAACTATGGTTTGGTTTAAGTTTTCAAAACAAAAATACCTTTGAAAGATTATAATAAAATATTCCTTCTTTTTTTGGCACATTCTGTTTTGATTTCCTGAGATAACCACAGAGAGAGACCTAAGGCATAAGACTAGAAAGATACTAAGTGTTCTCACAATAGATTTACATTTTCTTTGTGGTGGTATTTTAATTTTTTCCTTACCTTCAGTTTTCACACTGAGAGGAAATCATCCAAAAAATCCTGTCATGGAGAAGATTTTTGAAGGATGTCACTGGCGATATTTAAAACTGACTACCCACTTTTCTTCTCTTGGTCTCTCCAGACTCACTGCAGCGCACTGTGACTTTAGGAGGGCTATGTTGTGCCACCAGACAGCATGTTTGGCCCGAATACAGATTTAATAGTCACTGAGGTTTTAGGAGATTGAACCTGGCTAAAAATAGACAAAGTAGTAGAGAGTGGGAGAGCAAATAAATAATATCTTATTCAGGAGAAGTTACGCTTTGATGCAGGTGAAAGGAGTGGTAGACCTGTCTGCCACAGTGTTCCTCAGAGCACTTACCTTCTGTAGGACATTTCTGATGGAGAGCAGCATCTGAAACATTGTCCTCAGAACAGGTTACTTCCATTTTTCATTCAAGCAGGTCTGGTTCGATGAACTTGACTCTAATGTTCATTTAATAAGTGACTCCAGAAATGCAAAGCAACAGATCTACAGCCAAAGAAAAGTGCCGCTGACCCCTCTGCTCCAGTGGCTGAGAATTTGCCTTGAAATACCTTTTCCTAAGGCATAAATGCATAATTTTCTCCTAAGCATTATAAAAATGCCAAGGTGTCTCCATGTTGCCACAAAACCTTGCTTTTCCAAGTGACGTCTGAAGCAGTCAAATTCTGTATGCAGGGTTTGTAGGTACCTATAGCAGGATTTTTGCTTTCATTAATTATTTCATTTGCCATGAGTAAGAACAGAGGAAAAGAAGTGGCAAGTCCTCAACAGTGCAGTGAAGCAGAAGATGAGAAATGTCGTTTTAATGAATGAAAATTGAAAGCAAAATGTACGTGACACAGAACACTGATCAGGGAAAAACAAAAGGGGCTGAAAGAGATCAGAGCGACACATACCAAATCACATATTAAACCAGATAAGAATAGAAAAAAAGATACCAGGGAAACAGGACACAATTCACTAGGAACAAGGGTGCATAAGTGTTATGAAATCATGAAAAGCAAATGCATTTTTTGAGATGTGAAAATAGTTTTCTTACTCCAAATCAAGGCTAAAAGAAAGCGCAAAATCTCAGTGATTTTGAATAACACATATCACATTCTTTTAAACTTTTTAGCCGTCTAGAAATAGCTAAAATTTCGAAGTTTAAATCATGGCAAACCACAAAACAGGTAGTTTTCAATTCAACGGTTTCTAACTTCTCCCAAATTAGAAAATTTATCAAACTAATCCTTTGCCCTTCCAGCACTTTTAATTAAAAAGAATTTCCACTCCAACATGTATCGCAGAGCATGATGATACAGCTACTTAGATTAATTTCCCCTTGTTTTATTTTAAAATACTACTTGACATCCTTTGGACTTTCCTATAAAATTCTTATCCCCCGTTCATGTTTACAACCCTGTAATCCTTACAGACTATTATGATGTCTCTCCTTAAATGTTGCTTAAATTGTGCAGTTAAGAGTCCTCCCAGTTTTTCCTTGGAACACAATCCCTTCAGGACTCTAGCTACTCTAGCTGTTTCTAATTCTTTTCAAGGAACACCCTCCTTACCTTTTTACTGCTGAACACCAGAATATCTTAATATAAACACTGAGTTGTTCAAACCCACTGTACATAAAAGCAGTACAAGGAAAGGAGGGGACTACAAAGACTAGGGTAACTGCATGTGTGACACTCCCAGCACTGAAATTCTCAATAAATGTAGGTAGTTGGTCAAAGACATCCATAAGAAAAGCCTTACTCAAACAAAATGCATTTTCATATAGCCAAATTTAAAGGTTTGCATTTTGATGCAAAGAATGCTAGGTCATGTTTCTAGCTTGGCAGCTGGTCTCCTGGAAATCAGTGCATTTGAAAAGGAAGTATTTTTCATATACTTCCCTTTTGTGTTGTCTGAAATTTTGTCAGCACTTACACAGGGGTCTCAATATTCTCAAAGAGCTTTGGGTTTGCTCATGATGCACTTGAGCACTGTAGGGTTGGTTTGTATTCTTCCATCACTGGTAATTTTGAGGATTTGTTTTCAGCTATGCTGTTTTCAAGTCCTGCACAGAATTTCAGTTGCAGGTTTAATCATAGAATGGTTTATGTTGGAGAGGACCTTAAAGATCATCTAGTTCCAACCCCATGGGCAAGGACACCTCCTACTAGACGACATTGCTCAAAGCCTCATCCAACCCGGCCTTGAACACCTCCAGGGATGAGGCCTCCACAGCTTTCCTGGGCAACCTGTTCCAGTGCCTCACCACACTCATAATAAAGAATTTCTTCCTAATAGCGAATCTAAATCTTGCCTCTTTCAGTTTAAGACCATTACCCCTTCTTCTATCACTGTACCCCCTGATAAAGAGTCCCTCCCCATCTTTCCTGTAGCCCCCTTTAGGTACTGGAAGGCCACTATAAGGTCTCCCTGGAGCCTTCTCTTCTCCAGGCTGAACAACCCCCAACTCTCTCAGCCTGTCTTCAGAGGAGAGGTGCGCCAGCCGTCTGATCATCTTCGTGGCCCTGCGCTGGACCTGCTCCAACAGGTCCATGTCCTTCTTATTTTGGAGGCCCCACAGCTGGATGCAGTACTCCAGGTAGGGTCTCACAAGAGTGGAGTAAAGGGGCAGAATCACCTCCCTCGACCTGCTGGCCACGCTGCTTTTGATGCAGCTCAGGAGACAGTTGGTTTTTTAGGCTCTCCCAAAATCAATACATCTAACACTCCTTAGTACCAGGTTTTCTAAGCCTGTAACACCATAGAGCAGTTGCATTTCCAGCCTTAGAGATCTATATCACTTTTTAGAAAAGGGCTAAGGCAACTTTTTCTAAAGTACCTTGTGTCTAACAACAGTCCTTGGTGTAAGCAGCAGCTTCTAATGACCATCAGCTGGACATGCTGACCTGTATGCATTAAATCTTCACATGTTCCTGTCTACTTGGTCTTATATCAACATTATCTGAAGATTTTCATTGTTTTCCCAATTTTTCCTCCATGTTTTTTTTTAAAAACCTCATTGTTATAAAACAACTTTAGCAATTCAGTCATTCTTTAACAGCCTGTCATTCATTCTAGCTCCTCTCTTATGTTCTTTTCTCTTTGGTATTTTCTTTTGACTGTATTAGCAAAGTTATTTTAGTCATTGAGAGTTTTTGTTGAGCTGAAGCTAAAAAGAATAACTTGAATTCTCATGCAATGAAAGCTTTTGCTGCTTGTGCGGTGAATGCACTTCCACTGACATTCTGTCTTGGCCTTTTCACTTGCTGCTTTTACACTTGTATTCTGCAGAAAAATATGTCTTCCTTTTTTCTCCGCTCTCCTGAGAAAGCTTCTGTTGCAATTCTCCACTTCCAGTACAGGATCTTTTATAACACTGGGATCCGAGGGCTGTCTCCCTTACAAAGCCACAGTTATCCCTTCTCAGTCTATCTTAATTCCTCCATATGTGCTTACTAAATGAAGTAATAAGTGTTTGAAGAGAAACTTGACCTCAGGAATGTGTACTTAAGTGCTCTGCTGAACAAAGTCCTATATGTTGTGGCTGGAGAGGATGTACCATTATCTGTAGACCCACTATGTGCCATGAGAATTTGCCTAAGCATGGGCAATATAATCTAATCCTTTACAACAGCAGTTAGGTGTATATCTGTTCTGTCTCTAATGAATAGCTGCTGGCTATTTTCATGCCAAGCTACTCTGATGTTAAGCTTTAACTACAAAAGCCCATAACCTCTTAATTGCCTCAAAAGAGTTAAAATGACATTTCCCCACAGTAAAGCAATTTTAACAAACAGGTCTTCAATTTAGGTTTCAAAGTGCAAACAGATTTATTAAGATTTTACCTTATAAAGTCTTACTTTCTAAAATAACTTGTCTTATAAAACATCTCCAAATACCCACAAACCTCTGATTAGTAGGACAGAGCAGATAAGAATTCCACCCTTTCAAGGAATCACAAGTGAAACAGGATCCTAATGTGATCTTTACTGATGTGTAACACTAGGACAAAGTTTCCCAAAGCCTTGAAAAGTGTGATTTAAATTGCAGTTAGCTATACAGGTCAGAAACCCAGAGACATCCAAGAGTAGAGTGTCCATTTGCAGCAGAGGTGGGCAGAAAGCTCAGTTGGTGACCATCCATCAGTGGTCCCCAGATAGCTTTTACCCCACAAGATCTGCTTAGACACCAGCTTGGTGTCGAAGGCCCCACTGTGAAGAACCTGGTTCTATCTTCCTGATAACGTCCTCACAGGTTTTGGAAGCCTGCTGTTCGGAGTCCCCTGAGCTTTTTCTTCTCCAGGCTTCTGCAGCACCCATGCTGCAGAGAAGTGCACTCTGTTTGCTGCCAGATGGGAGCTCCTCAAGGCTGCCGACGGCCACACAGTCCCAGAGTAGGGACAATGTCTTTATCTACAAGGGCTAAAACTGTGATTGATACAAGATGCAGCCATTGGAAAAGATCCCTGATGGCAGTTAAATGCCTTCTCAGCAGCACACCCATCACATATATACATTAATACTCTAACTATGATTATTCAGACAAATTCTTATTTTTGAAGTCAGTTCTAATGAATTCATATTTAAATTTATCCACCAATCTAGATTTTTTCTTCGTAATTTATGAATCAGAGCAAACACACATATGAGCTGCAGAGCCACAGCAATATTTACTATACCTAGCTGAGCAATGACAGTTCTATGATTTAGAAGAAGAGAAACAGTAGCGAGTCCCAGATTAATTAAATTTGTAATGTCAACGTCAGTCACCATCCTTTCCCGTTCCAGTTCTTCACATGTGACATAGTAAAACAGATCACAAGGAATAAAAAGTATTCTCAGCACATAAAAGTTATGAATTTCAGCAGGCTCCCAGTCAAGCCCTCATTTAGCTTTTTTTCTGCAGTAGAATCATAGAATCATCTAGGTTGGAAGAGACCTTTAAGGTCATCAAGTCCAACCATCAACCTAACACTACCAAATCGACCACTAAACCATGTCCCTCAGCACCATGTCTACCCATCTTTTAAATACCCTCCAGGGATGTCGATTCCACCACTTCCTTGGGCAACCTGTTCCAATGCTTGTTAACCCTTTCAGTGAAGAAATTTTTCCTAATATCCATCCTAAACCTCCCCTAGTGCAACTTGAGGCTGTTTCCTCTTGTCCTATTGCCTGTTACTTGGGAGAAGAGATCGACCTCCACCTCACTACAATCTCCTTTCAGGTAGCTGTAGGGAGCGATAAGGTCTCCCCTCAGCCTCCTTTTCTCCAGGCTAAACAACCCCAGCTCCCTCAGATGCTCCTCATAAGACTTGTGCTCTAGACCCCTCACCATCTTTGTTGCTCTTCTCTGGACATGCTCCAGCACCTCAATGTCTTTCTTGTAGTGAGGGGCCCAAAACTGAACACAGTACTCAGGGTGGGCCCTCACCAGTGCCGAGTACAGGGGGACAATCACTTCCCTAGTCCTGCTGGCCACACTATTCCTGATATAAGCCAAGATGCTGTTGGTCTTCTTGGCCACCCGGGCACACTGCTGGCTCCTATTCAGCCTGGTATTGACCAATACCCCCAGGTCCTTTTCTGCTGGGCAGCTTTCCATCCACTCCTCTCCAAGTCTGTAGCGCTGCGTGGGGTTGTTGTGACCCAAGTGCACTTGGCCTTGTTGAACTTCATACTATTGACCTTGGCCCATCGATCCAGCATGTCCAGATCCCTCTGTAGGGCCATCCTACCCTCAAGCAGATCAACACTCCCACCTAACTTGGTGTCATCTGCAAACTTAATGAGGGTGTACTCGATCCCCTCAAGAAAGCCTCGTAGTCTGGATACCAGTTGTGTAGGGTGGTGTGAGGAGGAAGCCCTACACTGAATGGCTAGACAGCATGCAACATTGAACCTCAAGGAAGCTACTGTGCCACCAACCTGAGGAGACGGAGACAACAGTAGCAGCACTTCTAACTGAGAAATTACAAGGGTTGACTCTGGTGGGATTATTTTTGGCAGGGAGATAAATCAGGGTTTATGATTCTCTTGACTCGAATTTGACAATTTATTTCAACGGACCTTCAGCACCTCATAGTCTTTATCCTCCACAAGTGAGGGAAATGTTCTTATCCCAGAAGCCCAGAGAGTTACACTAAAATGAGATACCTAATCCCAGCAAGATAGTGAGGCGTTAGCTATTTTAGTTTTAGCAGACTTTAAGGATCTTAGCCTTGTGTTTATGTTATAATTTCAGAAATAGACAAAGAATGAAAACTCGAGTTCTCAAGCCTAGTCTTAGCACAGGAACTGAATCATCATTTCCTGATTCATCCCCACTTACCTGTGCTTTGAGAGTCCACAATAGCCTGAAGGTGCGGAAGGCAAGACCTGAAACTGGAAGAAAGAAAATTAAAAAATGAATCTGTACATCTAAACTAGTAAAATGCCAAATCATTTTTAAGACATTAGTGCTTATGTACAATAAAACATTTTTTTTTTAATATTTTGCCCAGAGAATACACACAACGGAGCTGCCCAGAGAAAATATGCAACTGAGCTCAGAACTTGCATCTTGCTGTTTTGGACCAGCTTGAATTTTCCTGACAAGTTGCAGGATAGATCAGGGAATGGAGGCAGAGCAAGGATGACGGCTGTGTCAGCACAAAATGCACTAAAACATTCTAGTCACAACATTTAGTGTGTTCCCCTAATCTTTAGGGTACATTATGAAAAAGTCCCAGGGAAAGGCTTTTAGCAACACAGACTCTTTTCTTTCATTCTCATTTTGGCTTTTATCCGCCCCTCTTTTTAAAGAGAAAAAAAACCCATTTTTTGCAAGCTACAGTGACATGGGGTTTTTTGCTAGAGCTGTCAGTCCTGCCTACAGACCTGGCTTATGTCAGTAGGGAAAAACAATCCCAAGAATAAATCAGTTTAACAGAAGAACAGTTGTTACTCAAGGAGAAATGGCCTAATTGAAAAGAATGTCAGTAAACAGCTCATTACTGAGATCTCAGAGCCAAGAAAGCCAAGGTGTGGAAACACAACAAATCCAGTGAACTCACACTTTGCAAAGACCCCGAACAAGCATTTTATTTAAAATAGGATTAAACTGCCTTTTACTTTTCTTTCATTCTCTATTGATGATGAAGATGAAATGCACTTTTTGGCACTCTAGACAGCACCAATTAAACTTGATTTCTTGCTTGAGTTCCTTATAACTCCACTTGTCGCTCACTTCTAAGACTATTTTGTTTTGAGCTTTGAATTTCTGCTTTGTTTAGAGAGAAAGTGTTGCTCCCACTCAAACAACCTAACTTGCAACTCATGAAAACACACACACAATTCCCAAGCCCTGCCAAACTGTTAATTTGTCCAATATTTGTATTTTATCCTTAGGAAAAGTTAGGCTAGTGCTTCTATCTTTTTATTCTATAAGCTTATGAAGGATGGATTGTCTCTTATTACTTGATTATACAGTACTTGACATAATAGTCTCTTGATTGTAATTGCATAGGCCATGCATATTGCATTACCTGCCTAGCTTTACCAAATATCATGTTTCCTTATCCTTAGCTATTTTTCCCTTTGGATTTGAAATCTAAAATTTCCAATTCATAGGCCGGTCGCTGGGCTACAATGTCTCACCGCACAGCTATGCACACCTCACGCGCTGGATGACATTCAAATAATCCCCTTCGTCTATCTAAGATCAAGAGCAAATATCGTGGACTTTCAGCTTTCCGAGGCCAAGTATATTGTTTTGTCTGAAAACAGCAGTTAATCAGCTACATGCGTGTTCGCCTCTCTCACAGACCCACCTCAGCTAGAATGGTTTCTTTCGACATGCATGTGGCTGCCTACACTTCACTCCTGTGCCCCCAAGAAACTCCCCCTGCCTCTAGAGAGTCTTTGTGGAAACCGCCCCAGCCCCCGTGATCCCAGCCGTAGTCCTTCTAATCCTCTGGGCTCAGCAGAAGAAGATGAAAGCCAGAGCTCCTCAGAGCCAGGGGATCTGGCATTGACTTTTGACCGCCCTCCAGCATTTGCAGAAAGTCCATTACTGCGAGCCATCCCTTTCTCTTGCCAGCCCTTTCTCCTTACAAAGCCCTCCAACTGAAACAGGGCAAATGTCTCAGTGTACACTATTCAGAAATTACTACAGAGCAGGTGGGCTTCACCTCATGTCTTTATAGGCACCGACACCGCATGTATTGCATTTCTTGAGTCCTCAGTTTATATTTATACTTGCTTGCAAGCCAAAGCTATTTATCAATCCATGCAAAAGATCTATTCAAAAAAAGCACCACCCTTGCTGCCAACTACCTTGACACATCTGCACCGTCTTCCATTAGCGCCATCCACACTAGCTAGACATTGATACTTATGGATTGCTTTGAATCTTTTCATATCCTCCTGCTGAGTGGATAATGCTTCACACAACTGTTGAAAGAAATAACTCTTCCTGGAAAAAAAAAAAAAAAGGGAAGGCTTCAAAGAGGCAGGACTGCGCGGGGAGTTCATTGGACTGGTACAGCTATTAAGGCGGCAACAAGGAGGTACCCATCATCTGAGAAAGACTTTACAGAGGCACCCACTTGGTTGCAGAGCACTCCCACATGCTTCAGCAGGTGGCTAACAAGCAAGAGTCTAGAAGAAGCCTCATGAATGTAATACTGCTGACAGATGGCAACAAGCAAAGTCTCCTTTTCAGTAGCTCTTTCAGAGGCTGGTGACAGTTGGTCAGATTTTGAGCACGTTTACACCAGTACAAATCTAGGATGATTCCTTTAAGGCCGTCGGTTGCTACACAGCTGCTGTAGCATTAGTTGTACTCCACACAGCAACCTTTCCTCGTTACGTCAATGATAAAGGTATCGTGGGCTGTCCGGGCAGGTTTTGACATTTGGGGCATGCATAATGTGAGGGGACTGCACAGTTGTGAAGACTGGGGGGGGGGGGGGGGGAGGAAAGGAAAAAGAAAAAAAAAAAAGGTAAGAAATAAGAGAGAGAGGCATGTTGACATTTCATGTCTTGAGGTATACAGTCCTAGCCTAGGACTGCACAGCAACAAGCAACAGAACAAAGGGAGACACATCAGAGAACGAGGGAGACAGCAGCAGCCAAACCTGGGGACCTCCCAGACCCTCAGGATCCAGACTCCAGTTAGACTTACCGTTATTATTCCTGAGCCTGCTGCCTGTTGTCCAGGCAATAGAGCCTGGAAATCAATAGAGGATCAGTGCTGAATTTTCCCACAGGCTCACAGAGCAGACCTGAGAAAATCATCGTGTCTCCTCATGTTGTAGCCCCACATCTGCAGAGCCGGCACCGGGGCAGCAGCTCCTCAGAAATGTAGAACAAAGATGAAAAAACCATACAGCATAACTTGACTTACCTCTCAAAATTTTTCCTAATTAATGATGGTGTCAGAGTCAGGCTTCTCCCTCACTGTGTTGGCTGAATCAATCAATTTTTCTCTGCTCCAGCCCTATGCGTGTCAGGCAGGAGTTACTCACTGCATTCAAATGTCATCATTTCAACATTCATCAGCATTTTCTCTCTTCTTTGGGCACTAGTGAAAGTCTTCATGCCATACTTTATTTACAGTACATTCCATTCAGGCCTCTAGCCATCTTAGGGACATCCCACACACCAAATCTCATAAAGGCTTTAGGGCTCATTTTAAACCCACCGACGATACAGACTCTGCTATCTGGCTGTGGAACGTCACATTTAATTACCTTGCACATCTGAATCACATTAGAATTATTCAGGAATTTAGGCAAATTAGAATACAAACTGCAGATAAACTACCCATCTTGATCCTTGTCAGCATAACCCCTCCAGCAGCTAGAGTAACCTGCTCTGAATTCTATTTAACAAACGAATTTCCATTTGACTGCTGTATTGTACTGTTTACCTAGAAAAATAGCAGGGATTTTTGCTGGGCCACTCATTTATCTTTGCATGTATACCCACATCCTGATTAGGAGGAAGATATTTTCTACCATAAAGCTTGCAAATTTACACGTATTATTACCGATACTTAAATTATGACAATTTCCTTACTGTTAAAAACTTTCTATTAATAATTTAGATGAGTTTCAGCCCTACAGCAAAAGCATTCAAGCTGAAACCTGAGAAGCAAATTGGTTGCCTTATAAAAACTAGATATACATTTTTTACCCCAGCCACAGAAGAGACATTAAATGCAGGCTGCTAACACACAAATAAAAGCCTAATTTAAAGGTAGAAAATAATCAGTATGGAAAACTGTACAATAACATTACAGTGAGGAACAAATGTGTCGGTTAAGCAGTGTAATTCCATGAAGGATGAGGAACTCATTTGCCTGAAACGCCCTCCTTGCGGAAGGCATTCCTACCTGAGACGGTTGCCAGTTGCAGAGTGGTTCTTGTGCAGCCCACAGCAGAGATTTCATTGTGGCAGGCTGACATCTGATGTGTTCAGCCTCCTGGAGTATGGGATCTACTGATTATTTTCCTCTTTGTGATAAAGGTACAAGACAACCTATTAGCTCTACTTCTTTTATTTATTGCACTAAAGTGTTCAAAATAGTTCCTGAAAACAGTGCTACAATACAAAAGTGCACAGCAGTTTGCTTTCCTTCCCCAAATACTGTGTTTCTTCTGTTTCCCAGCACCTCTGCAAGGGGACAGTTTTGTCACAGACTTGGACAGGCCAAAGCCTGTGGTTAACCTCTTGGTTAAAGGCGTTGTAAGTACCTCACTGCACGCCTACGCTTTGGGACCCTGTAGACTACAGGGGGATCATCAATGCCAGCAAGACTTCCCTCTGCAATTGCACATGCACAAATAGAGGCTAGGCAGAGAACAGATTGAGAGCAGCCCTGAGGAGAGGGTCTTGGGGGTGTTGGTGGATGAGAAGCTCAACATGAGCCGGCAATGTGCGCTTGCAGCCCAGAAGGCCAGCCATATCCTGGGCTGCATCTAAAGAAGCGAGGCCAGCAGGTCGAGGGAGGTGATTCTGCCCCTCTATCCATCTCTCGTGAGACCCCACCTGGAATACTGTGTCCAGCTCTGGAGCCCCCAGCATAAGAAGGACATAGACCTGTTGGAGCAGGTCCAGAGGAGGACCACGAAGATGATCAGAGGATTAGAGGACATCTGCTATGAGGACAGGCTGAGAGAATTGGGGCTGTTCAGTCTGGAGAAGAGGAGGCTCCGGGGAGACCTTAGAGCAGCCTTGCAGTACCTGAAAGGGGTCTACAAGAAATCTGGAGAGGGACTTTTTACAGGGCGTGTAGTGATAAAACAAGCGGTAATGGCTTCAAACTGGAAGAGGGGAGATTTAGATTAGATCTCAGGAAGAAATTTTTCACTGCGAGGGTGGTGAGACACTGGAACAGGTTGCCCAGGGAAGTTGTGGAGGCCCCATCCCTGGAAGTGTTCAAGGTCAGGTTGGTTGAGGCTTTGAGCAATGTGGTCTAGTAGGAGGTGTCCTTTCCCATGGCAGGGCAGTTGGAACTAGATGAACTTTAAGATCCCCTCCAACCTAAACCATTCTATGATTCTATGGACACACGCCAAATGTTTAGTCCAGGGCCTGCACACCCATTGAAAACACCTGCTACCAGATCCTCCAAAACCCTGTAAGAGCAATTTCCAAAGTACAGCTTGAGAAATCCTATACAAATAAGGCAGAGAGACTTTCAATTATAAACACTGTCCACCAGCCCGGTGGAGGCTGTCTCCTCTGTAGCAGCCACAAGGGTATTTCAGCTGCCTGAGGATGCAGGGGAGTGCTGAGCATGCAAAGGTGTCAGCCTTTCGGGAGGAAAAATCATGTCCACTGCCTTCTCTGGTTCCCCCTTCCCTCCGCAGGCCTTTGCACGATGGCAAGGCGCCATGCAAGAGCTGTCTGTTCCAGGGATGAGACATTGCTCAGAGAGAGCTGGGTCTCTGCTGTTAAGAGGACATCCCTCTCGCACACAGCCTTCAAGCACAAGGGACCTGAAATGAGATCCCACAGTTGGAGCTCTCCTAGGAAGTTACAGGGAGAAGTGGTAAGTGCATTATGCATTTCTCACCCTGATGTCTTCTCCTGTGAAGTGGTCCTCTGTGAGCAAGACTTCAGGACCTGCTGTTCCATAAAGAATCTAATAAAAAGAACATATGCTTTCTACCTTTACAGTGTGTTACATGGAGAAAGCAGAAGAGGTTCAAGCCTATCATCTTTGTCCTAGATGAATCAATTGGTCAAAGACGTAATAAAGAAAAAACAAGCTTTATCATCTCACTAATGCATACGTCATAACACTAGAAAATGTTCCTAAACAGCTGCCTGGACGACAGGCTGTTCTGAAGGCTAGTTTCTGGAAAACTAGGCATCACACCTAGATGAACAGAAAAGAATTTGTTTCATGTATGCCTTTTTCACAAATCATCATATTATTTGGTTGATGAAAGATGGCATTCAAAATAGAGAGATCAACGATGCTGCTGTTGTGTTGATATGTACTTAACTTCCCAGCCACAGCTACTACCACCACACTTTTAGCATGTTCTCGACAGGCCAGATAAGTCTTGCAATATCAGGTTTCTTTGTGGTTGTGCCCATCATGGGAAGGGTGCGTTACAGGCATTCAACAATGCAGTAGTCCTTGTCCTGAGGAGCCGTTAAGGACCAACAAGCAGAGAAATAATAGAAGCACAGGGAAAAAATAGCAAGAAAACACGAAGCAATTTAAAACAATTCTTGAGATATGTGGCAGTTATATTTAAAAGCAGAAAGAAGAGGTTTGTGTAGGAATTTGTTAGGGTTAGACCCGTGCAGTGATGTTGCGTGGAAGCCTTTATTGGAATTCCTGTTGAGTCTTCTATGTCTGATGGTGACTTCAGCATGGATGGGACTGTGCCCCGCGTGAATGTAAAAATAAATCACCCAGATAATGCAGTAACACTTCAAATGTACTTAATCGTCATGAATTTTTCTCACAGACATTTAGAGTAATACTTGCTCAAAAGGGAATGATTGCAGAATTTGAAATGTAAGCATTCAGAGAGCAAATTAATGTCTAATTATAAATGCTAAAAATAAAAACAGAGCTATTAATTTCAGGAGCAAATGATGAGCCCTTATGTTGTGAAGAAAAATAACATCACTCTAGAAAATATCTGAAGAGTCCATTGATATTTTTGCCATGATTTCCTCAAATTACTGCCAAAATTTTCCTCTGACAAGTTCTCTTACAAAACTATTTTGTATTCCCTCATATAGTTGCCACTTTCCAAGAAGATCTCAGGTTCAGGAACAATTAATGCAAAACTAATGGGAACTTATTAAACTAGAGGAGTTTGGTGTAAAGTTAAGTACAGATAGGTTTCCTAACTTGAATAAAAATGCTGCCACCAGATCTCAGTGCAGATTGTGAAGAATATGATTTCTCTCAAAGGTCTCCCTTGACAGACACCTAAGTAAAAGGCGGTTTAAAACACACTGAAAAGGTCAATATCCTCATTTTTTTTTAGGACTACAGTCCCCGAGGGAATGTTTCAGCATCCTTTAAAATATATGGAAAATGGGAGGGTAGAGAAAAGGGGGAGGAAAGGAAGTCATCTCAGGGCTACCTGTTATTTGTTCCTGCGGCAACATAACGTGAACAGAAAAGCAATCTCTCCAGTGCCACAGCCCAGACCCATCAAACAGTCATACTGGAGCACCAATTAAGAGTTTTCATCTGGTGGAACACCATTTACCAAAGGCCACTTTGCATGTCAAGTATTTGTATGAGGACATCCAAATTTGAACACAGGATTATAAATTATTGCTTATAAGTATCTAAAGGGTGGGTTGGAGGAGGATGGAGGCAGACTCTTTTCAGTGGTTCCCAGTGACAGGACGAGGGGCAATGGGCACAAGTTGGAACATAGGAAGTTCCATTCAAACATAAGAAAAAACTTCTTTATGGTGAGGGTGACCGAGCACTGGAACAGGCTGCCCAGGGAGGTTGTGGAGTCCCCTTCTCTGGAGATTTTCAAGACCCACCTGGATGCAGTCCTGAGTAATGTGCTCTAGGCATTCCTGCGACAGCAGGGGAGTTGGACTAGATGATCTCTAGAGGTCCCTTCCAACTCTGTTTTGTCCAGGATCTGGTTACATTTTTATTTTGTAAAAAAGGACGCATTTGCCACTATTCCAGTGACATTTAGTTCATTTGCACCAAAGAGAGCATGCAACTTAATATGAGCAATTGTAAAAGTAAGAGGAGAAATTGCCGATGCCCTCAGAGAAACCTTGTCAGACTTCTCACTTGCAAACCTCCCCCTCTGAAGGGCATTCAAAATGCACCAAATAGCAAAAATCCCTCAAGGTGCATAATTAATGTTGTAGTTCAGCTCATATGTTGAAAAACAGGGAGAACGTTCTATACATCATTAATAAAAAGATTATTAAAAACTGCACTAGTAAAGACTAGAGGTCCAAATGTAAATTATACCAGACGCTGGAATCCCAAAAGCATTGTCTTTATTTTAATAATGATACAACGTCTCTACTGCCTTCTCCCTATCGCTCTCAAAATGCCAATTACCCAAGGAAGTACACAGCTCCTCGGGTGAATTTTGCAATTCACCTGCCATCGAAGCAGCCGTGACCAGACTGCTATAGCAGTGCCAGAGTTTACTAACTGAAAACTGAACCGCTGCAGCGTTGTCCTGCAGGCACGGCCACAAACTTAGGGCAAATTTATACTGTTTTTTTTATAGATAGGTGCAGTACGGGCCAAAGAAAAGCTCTCGGCTCCGGCTAGCGCAGCAATGCAGCCCGAGCAAGCAACACCAGCTGAGAGGCGGATTTATTAGCCAGAGGCTGTCACCAGTCCACTGCAGCTCCACAGCTCTAGCAGGGTGACGGTATGAGCTCGTCCATCCGAAAAGGACCCTGGAGTTACCCCTAGCTGTAGCAGCCTGAGACTTGGACAGGAAGAGAGGCTCTGCCCAAGTTGCTCCGTACTCCAGCCAGCCTGCTCCCAGGAGACAGCGCTCAGCCAGCACCAACTTCAGCTTGCACAGCCCCAGCCAGCTCAAGGTCCCCAAAAAGCCACCCTCCGGGCCAAGGGCACAACAGCTTTTTCACTAGCAGGCCCCTCTGCAAAATGTCTTCCCAGAAAGAGATCCTCTGGCTTGTTTTATTCATGTCTCGTATTTGTCCTCACTTTCACGGCTGGGCTCGTTCCTTTCCCCGATACAGCCGTGCTGTGCGCACTTCCGTGAATAGCGCTAAGCTCTTCACATCTCCTTCTCAAGCTCTGTGATTAGCCGCATCCATTCTTTTCTGCCCTCATCTTGCCTTTCTCTTCTTATCTTCTCTTACGCTATTTTTCACCTGACATTGCCGCTCATCCTCCAAGCACATTCTCCCTTCTCCTTCTAATCTCCTCCTATTCTACGAGGCTTTACAGACTGTGCCGCTTACGGCGTGCTGCCACTCTTCCCTCCCGCTCTCGGCGTGCGTCTCTGAAGACAGTCGTGCCCATGCTCAACATAAGCGCTGCATAAAAGCTTTGCAGAATTGAGTCTTGGACTGTCGGATTTCAGGGGCTTGGCATTAGTCCTTGTTTTATATCTGTGATGTAGATACAAATGGCACCTGATTAAAAAAAAAAATAATAATTTCTGTATATATTCAGATCTGTGCATACCACACATCCTATGGACAGTATGCAATGACTCAGATATCTTTTTACAAGAGGGTGTGATTCACCTGCGTGCTCACCAACAGCCATTTAGTTTCTGAGGCGCTAAAAATTAGGAAAGAGCCCAAAGTGAAGGGAGCTTCAGATTAGTACTGGTGAACAGAACAGAGATGTTACTTCCTTTAACAGGCTGCCCAGGGAAGTGGTGGAATTGCCATGCCTGGAGGTATTTAAAAGCTGGGTAGACGTGGTGCTGAGGGCCATGGTTTAGTGGTGGTTTTGGCAGTGTTAGGTTGATGGTTGGACTCAACGACCTTAAAGCTCCCTTCCAACCTAGGTGATTCTATGATTCCTTTGTACTAGTAGAAGGAATCTCATGCCTTTTTCCCTCACCAGTATTACAATCTTCTAGAAAATTTAAAAAAAAAAATAATCTCATGTTCGATGTTTGAGAAAAGTAAAGATCTATAGATGAGCTTTTGTATATGATTAAGATTTCACTTCACTGCTTTTGCCCAGACTCAGAAGCCACATATCTGGTCAAAATATTATCTGTTTCAAGTTGCAACAACAACAAAAAAATTAGTCCATGTCATTGTCTACAGTTCACAGATTGCATGTTCCATACTAATGGCATAATGAGCATTTTCATTTTTGTACTAAAAGCAGTACATGATTTGAAATGGTTACTGCATTTCAAGTAATTATATGTATTAAAACAAACAGCAAAGATGTGCAAATGAACCATCCAGATTGGCTGGGGTTAATGGATCTCTTATTTTTACTTATAAGAAATTCTATTTGGCAACAAGAAGAGCTTGCCTTAGCAAGGATAAACAATGCAAGGAAAAGCAAGGAATCAAAATAACTCATTTGCTTTATCAGGTATGATAGTCTTATACCTAATATTCAACTTAAATCATTTCCTATGCACCGTGAAGTGGAAAGGTTCTGGAATTTACTTGTATCACTTAATGGGAAGGTAACAAAGGAGGTGGTTATGCAGTAAAACACGAAAAATAACATAGTTCACAGGTGAAGATATATCTAAATGAAATTCTGAGGCAAGTCTTTGCTGCTTGCTTATAAGAGAGTGGTAACAACCTGAACACAAGAAAATTGCTTTCTCAAGGTAACCAGGTCTGTACCAGGGATGGTACACTTAGGCACAAGTTGTTACATAAACTGCTCTTCTAAGGACACGCTTCAAACAATTTGTTAGCATAAACCTTACTCAGAACTAGAAACATTACATGAGTTTAGTGGCTCTGCTGATGGAAATTGGAGACAAATAGATCTAGTTGAAACAGTCTAGACTGTAACTTCACGCATTTTTAACCTTGGTGAGCTTCAACCTTCTCCACAGAGTTCCTGCAAGAGTTTTTAGACTGATTCTAAGAGGCATCCAAAATGGTGAAAATGTAGCGAGAATTACATTTGGATGAAGCTTCACCATTTTTGTGCAGTACCTAGGTACTTTCTGGTAGGCTTCTAAACAAGCTCGTGTAGAAGGATATCCAGGGACTGGGAAAGGGAGGTGAATAAGCTCATTGGGAGCCCTACTACCATCTAGAGACCCACCATTCCCATTAGATACTAGGCTGCTCTGTCCCAACTCGGAGTTGTTCGCACACGTGGCAGAATTCATCACGCTCTGGACAGGGGCCAGCTTGTCTTACTACCACTGGAGAGCAAGTGCTTCTAAAACTTCTTTCTTTTCCCTTCATAAATTAATTTAACTTCCTGCGTTTCCACTCTTTGAAGTGTGAAAACATCAGACCTATGACCACTCTGCAGAGTGGTGAGTCATGAAGAGATAGGTGAGAGATTGATCAAAGGAAGGGGAAAGTGCCAAAGATTCTGAAATTCCTAAGGCTACATTTACGCTAGCAAGTAGTAAGGCCCAACAAGAGTAAATTTGCAGTTTGTCTCACTTCTGAAAATGCAGCATCTAACCTACACGCATTTGAGGGGTAGGGGATCCTCTGAACTATCTCCAGTCTAGTCCCACCAGCTGAGACATGTTAAATATTGACTTGGAGCACCTTTGCATTTAGTTTCATTTGAAAGAAGTGCAGTCTGTGCGCTCTGTGAACCAAAGCATTGTAAGTGGCAATAACTGGGAGATTTTTTTTTTGTTATTTTTTCCCCAAAAGGGCACTCCTCAAACTAAAACATTGATGTAGGTACCTTGTAGAAGAGGCTCTACTAGAAAGGATCTGCAAGACAGTAAAGCAGTAATCAAAGGCAGAAAAGCAGACGGAAGAGAGGCTAAGAAAGAGGAGAGAGTCTCCAAAAGCGTTAAGGCTCATTAAAACTGGAAAATAGAGAAAGGCAAGAATGGAGTGCAAAGTGCTCTGGGGTTTCTGGCTACCTTTCTAATGAAAGCTGGAATGAAAGCCTGAAAGCCACAAGTCAGAGCACAGCAAAATGAAATTTACTGAAGAAAAGATGAATGTAGTGTAAGCATATAGACTACTATACATTTAAATGCAGAAGACAAGGTGCTGAAACAGGGACAGAAAAACTGAAAATTAAATGATGAGGATGTAAGCAGTGGCTAGGAGGAGCTGGGATTAAGAGAACAAGATGAAGGTTAGCTGAAGTGCAAATATTTTCAGTTGAATGCAGTCCAAACCCATCTATCAGGATAATTTGAGATCCCAGGATTTTTTGATCTTCCTGTTTTGTTCTGTTCTGCCATAGTCTTGTACATTTACATTTGCCTGTTCCCTACAGAAAGAGTCATCCCATTGTAATGCCATACCTTATTTTCGTGATTAGGCCTATAGTTGAAATACAGAGTGACTCACCAACAGTATTTCAGCTGAGTGAACACAATGATTCTAATAACTGTCTGCTAATTAGCAGGTTTTTGAGATAAAGACAGAATCCTCTGACACCCCAAATTAATAACGGTCCAGTAGCAAATAATAAAGTGGGAGAGACTGGCATTATTACTTTTTGGTACAGTACAAAATAGATTAAAATTAATCCGTCTTGTTTATCTACACAGCCTAGGCCATTTCAAAATGTTGAAGATCTCTGCCTTGGCTTAAATATACAATGCCCTAGAGAGCTCTATAGAAAGCTAGAAGAACTGCTCTAAAGCAAGATTCAAACATTTCTAGATTACAATTTTATGAATAAAATTAATTAACCAACAATTCATTACATTCTAAAAGCTTCATCTGACCATAATAATTCTTGTTTGCAGCCCAAACAGTATTTGGTAATTGCAGAATGATGGAGCAATGTGGAAATTTTTTGATTACAGTTCATTACATAAGATTACAAGGAAGAATTTGTCTTTGAATCATAATGAAAACTTAATTGACACCACTATGCTAAAATATTTCCAATTATTAAGTTTCAGTCTGTGTCTTAATCAGTTTTATATTAGAAAGAGATTTTAACATGATAATGCTGTGAGCATAATTTCATTGCATTATACAACCTTTGGCTGGATCTCGTAAGTAACTAAAACTCCAGCCATCTTGGAAATCTGACATAAATGCAATTCCAATTTTAATATTCTTTAAGATTATACAGTATCAAGCTTCTTTTATTCTTCTCTACTACCTGTAATCAAAATCAAGCTTTTCCCTCCCTCCCTATAAATAGTCTAAAATTTATACTTGCAAGATAATTTCAGGAGGGATAAATGTCAGGCACCAGAACCATGCCTTAGGACATAAGTTAAACTGAGGCAACAACATGGGTAATATTACAAAATGCAGTTACTTTTCTAGACAATATGTGCAATGACTCCTGAACACTGCGCTCTCGGACCCTTCACTCTATCCAGAGATGCTCTCAGCTGAGGCTGAGCGTGCTGAGAGCTCACTCAGGTACAGAGCAGTCACCACATAGGCTGGAGCCTCACCCAGCAAGGCATTTCTACCACGAGCTCACATTTATTTCAGCAGCCTTTCTAGACACTGTATTTAATAAAATAACAGGCAGAAAATCTCTTGTGGAGGTAATAGGATGCATCGCATGGCTACAGCGCTGCCCGTTCTTCATATAGATGCTGTGGGTTGCCAGAAGTTTTAAAGTGGCAATAGCACATTCTGAACTAAAATACCTGGAGGGAAGGATACAGAGCCACCTTCTCAGAAAACGTCGTGCAGTTGTGATTCAGCCTGCCCAACAGCAGTCAACTACTACTTCACTTTCTGACAATTATGAAGATCCCGCAGCTTGAATTAGGAGTAACTCATCAAATCACTGAACTGGTTGTCATTTAAAGGGTCCAGCTGGCTTGTATGCTAGAGGGACAGTCAAGAGAATTGCAAAATTCAGGCTCCTGTTGAACAGCTAATTGCTGAACAAGGACGCAAGAAATTAAGAACAAAAGTTACTCCCACTACATTGCATGGTTCACTAAAATTTACCACCCTGTGTTAAAACCCATCGTAACTGTTGATACGACAATTAAAACCACGCAGCCACAGTATCTTGGTCCAGACTTCCAACAATATAACTGTGGATCCACAGTCTTGGTATAGGCTTATTTCTTGCTACAAGCTATAAGGAATGCAAACTACAAACCAACGGAGTACATTTTGCTCATTACTTAATTAAAATCTGCCATTTGCAAGAGTGTTCTGAAAATTTTTCTCTGAAAAAGCTGTTTTAACTATGTGAAAAATGGATAAAAAAACCTTGTATTTGTGCCAATAAAAAAAAATCAGATGATAAAAAGATGTTACACAGAAAAGTTGCTATCATACATTCTGGATTCCATGACAGAGGCAATTTATTCAACACAATTATCCTGTGTGTGTTAAAATACCTTTATAGACTAATCAGACCAAACACAAGCCAAGCTTACAGCACTCACTGCAAGGCAGCACATATTTATATGGAGTCAAGGTTGGGAATACATATGGTTTATGTGATGCATAGACATATTTTTTTCAGTGATATATATATATGTATACACACACACACACATATAAAATGGATACTAATTTCTGGAACCAAGCAATACAAGTGCAGGGAATGCAAATTTAAAACACATTTACAAGCAATCGATACATATGTAAATACACAGTTATGGCCTAATTAATTTTCTATTCACTGAAGAACAGCCCAGCTCCTGCCTGAATGTCAAAGAACATCCCCTGCACTGAATAGCATGATGACAATTTTCTGCGTATAAGTGACATCGAGAGGTACGGAGAAATACATGTATGTTCACAATAAATTAGGGTAGCATATTAATTGTTTCCACCCCTAAAATATCAATTCCATGATAGTCTTCAGTACTAACTTGTCAAGAATAACAGGAATAAAACAGTGAAATATAGGCACCATGTATAAAAAAAAAATTTATTTTTTCCATTAAAAATATTTACACATAGTTTTGCTCTGTTTATGCACATATGTCATATGTCATAAATGTAGGTCTAAAACTCCAGTTTAAGCATCGTAATTTCAAGAATACAAATTCATTGACTTAAAAATTAGCTTCAAGTTATCTGGCACCCCTTTCCCTGGAACTCTCAGAAGGCATTCTGCAATAAGCTCAGCTGGTAACAGCGACCCATTTCCAAAAGAAGCAGTCCCACCTGCCCTGTGATCTTCCCCCTTGCGTGTAGAAGCTGTTTTGCCTTGAACTACACTGTTCCTTGTCTAACCCTTCAGTGACCAGATCAAGGAACTAAACTAGTGAAAAACTGGTTTAAGAAAGCTGCAGTGAAAAGCTACATAAAAAGAGCAATAGCTTTCTTGAAGTTCAGCTACTCAAAGCATGGTGGGGCTAGATGAGCACCAGAAGAGTGACACAAAAGGGGCAGAAATTTGTCAGCAGGGCTGAGGGAGTAAGACCACTTCTTTGATCAGCAGCTGACCACAAGACCATCTTAACTGCATTATGAAAGCATACACTTAGATGTCATAGAAGAAAAGACAACAGTCTCTCCTGCTTACAACACATCACAAAAAAAATTTCACATTGCACACACATAATTTCACATTGTTTATAGCCTATGCCTTTGACAGACTAACAGGAGACATCCTGAAAAGTAATTCTGCTTGTTATTGCCAGATCTTGATTTCTCCAGCCCAATCACATGTTGCAAGGAGTGATGGCAAGACTGGGTGAAATATTGCACTCACACAAGCTTCTTTATGTGCAGACAAAGTGCGAATAATCCTAGCAGTATGATAGTTGTAGAAAAACACTTTGCCATCTGAACTTCCTGTCACCAAAAGTGTTCCATCTGGAGAAAATTCACAGCCCACTGCAAATCCTTCCACCTGTGAAAATCAGTAACAGTGTAACTCCTGATGCTGATTAGAAAAGTTCATTGTGATATACTGAAAATGAATATGGTACAGAAAAAAATAAAAATTGTATCCTTAAATAAATATACACTAAGGACTTCTCCAGGTGTTTATTAAGACACAGCTATAACACAAACTTATTTAATCAAGCTATGAAGTATTCATAAAGTCTTCTAATAACTATTTTCTTCAGAGTGCATATGATTCAAAATAGACTGTCACACAGGAAAGCAAATGAAACTAATTAATATCTATCACTGATTTATAATCAAACACTATTACATATTAAACAGCACAGGTACTTTGCTATCTGTCTTCCTTCCAGAGTTGGATACTAGCTTCCCGGTGAAGAAGCATACCTTATGGCCTTCGTATCTTTTCTTTTTGTTGATTCGGTAAGGTCGCTGGGCAGAAAACAAAGCCAGGTAGTTCCCGTTCGTCTGACCAACAAACACAGACTCTTTTGGGTGCAGAGTCAGACTTGGGCAAGTGTAACGCTCCTGAAAATAATTTTAAAGAAAGTTCTGTTGTATGAAACAAGATATTTGTTCAAATAAATCAGGTTACCTTTTGACATATTTGAAAGGTCATAAAAGGCAAGGTATACATAAGTCATGTCCATAGCATACATATAAAGATACTTAATTTATTACAATCCACTGAAAGACTTACACCAATACAAGTATCAAATCAAATCTCTATCCTGATTTCCTAGATACTGACCAAAATCCCATCTACCTCTGAACCATTATCACACTGCAGAACAGCTCCAGACAGGTAACTACAACCTGATAGTACTCAATCATCTTCTTCCTGCCCAAGGAAAGCTGAAGTTTGAATGTGAAAGTGAATCCTCTTCTCCCATATCTCTTCCTTCACAGCCATACTGTGCCTTTCATGCTACTTTGTACAGTTCTCAAATCCTCCATCCTCTCAGTTCTGGCCACACTGACAGGAATAGAAATCACTCCATTTAAATGGACACCTTTCCCCCTCAACTTGTATAGAAAAAGAAAAAAAAAAAAGGGATCATTATTAGCCTACTCTGTCAGAATTTACTTATGACAGTGATATGCCTTGTAAATATCTGCAAAAATTAACACTTGGCTTTACACTAGTGTTCCTATTTCAGACGGAATTAGATTACTTTCAAAACTCAGCATGGTGAGAGCATTAGAAATCAACCGCTCTCACAAGGTTTTCACCAGGTCCAAACACCTTCTAGTTTCAGCCTAACCCAAAGACACAGCGCTGAATCCTGATGCCAGGAATACAAATTAAGAGAACTCTGGCTGTAGGATGTGTCTGCGTGTGAAGGACACTAGGCTGCCAGTGACCACTGGACATCATGGGCTATGTCGCAGAGTGGGAAGAACATCACTCTGGTTTTGTTATGTGGTTTGGAAGTGATGAACTGGGAAGTAAGTTCTAGGTATTGTAAGGTATGAGGTACAGAAACCAGAACAGGGTTAGGCAGCGGGCCTGGTGAGGAGCGTGCCCCATGGCAGAGCACTGCATGCTTTTGGGGAGAACCCAGGTCTAACAGTAAGGCATCAGAAAGCGTAACTCAATCTGCAGGAGCACTGTACTGTTATGCTGGGCATACTGTAGTAATGGGTTATTTTAGAGCTCTTAACTATTCGTTTGGTTCAACAAGGCCAAGTGCCAGGTCCTGCACTTGGGTCACAACAACCCATGCAGCGTTACAGACTTGGAGAAGAGTGGATGGAAAGCTGCCCAGCAGAAAAGGACCTGGGGGTATTGGTCAATACCAGGCTGAATATGAGCCAGCAGTGTGCCCGAGTGGCCAAGAAGGCCAATAGCATCCTGGCGTGTATCAGGAATAGTGTGGCCAGCAGGACTAAGGAAGTGATTGTTCCCCTGTACTCGGCACTGGTGAGGGCCCACCCTGAGTACTGTGTTCAGTTTTGGGCCCCTCACTACAAGAAAGACATTGAGATACCAGAGCAAGTCCAGAGAAGAGCAACGAAGATGGTGAGGGGTCTAGAGAGCAAGTGTTGTGAGGAGCAGCTGAGGGAACTGGGGTTGTTTAGCCTGGAGAAAAGGAGGCTGAGGGGAGACCTTATCACTCTCTACAACTACCTGAAAGGAGGCTGTAGTGAGGTCGGGGTTGGTCTCTTTTCCCAAGTAATAGGCAATAGGACAAGAGGAAATAACCTCAAGTTGCACCGGGGGAGGTTTAGGATGAATATTAGGAAAAATTTCTTCACTGAAAGGCTTGTCAAGCATTGGAACAGGCTGCCCAAGGAAGTGGTTGAGTCACCATCCCTGGAGGTATTAAAAGACTTGCAAATGTAGTGCTGAGGGACATTGTTTAGTGGTAACTTGGCGGTGCCAGGATTGCAGTTGGACTTGATGATCTTAAAGGTCTCTTCCAACCATAACAATTCTATGATCCTATGATTTGTTAATGCAGACAAGCAATAGATCAGGTCCTGTTGGGATCTAATCTGTTTGGAGAGCTCGGGGGTTGTCTCCCACCTTGAAGGGTTCAGAGGTGAAATTCAGAAAAGTGAAGCAGTTTCCAAAATCACCACAAGGTTTTCTTTATTCACAGTGCAGAAAAGAGGGAAAACAGTCCATTTCAGAGATGCTGTCAGTCGTGAGAAGGCAGGCTGTGGGGGGTTTTTTGTTTGTTTCTTTCACAGGGGATAAGGAGAAAAAAGTTGTTTTTTACTCCTTGATACTGAACCTGACTTTTCTGTACTTCATATATTCACAGCTTTTTTTTCTTTTTTTTTTTTCCTATTGCCCATCCAAGATGTTGATAGATCCAATATTGGACAAAGACATAACTGTGGAAATTAAACATGAAACAGTCCCATGAGATCATCAACTACGTGTCCTTGTCAGTAGGGAACTGCTCGTTTCAGCCAGAAGGCATCTATATACAATCCAATCATATTATATCACATAGGATATTAGACTTGGGTTTTCAAAAAAGACCCAGGGAGTTGGAATTATCTATTAACTTCCTTGGTAATCTCCTTTGAAGCTGTCAGCCTTTCTAGACAATTTAGTCCATTAAATATCTTGCCTGGATAGATTACTGAGAGAAATACTGCACCTGCACTGATAAAAGTAAATTTTGCCTCTGTGATTATGCTGTACTAGATATCTAAATGCATGTAGCAGGTTGCTATTACCATGCAAATATTAAACTCAATTTGTCAATAGCAAAAAAGTGTGGGAAAAGAAACGTGGCACTATAGCAACTACTGCCATGCACCACTGGCAAGCTAGAACAGCACTGCAGTGGCCTTGCCTAAATATAGCTCAGATGTCAGTGAATGAGCACTGAAATGTAAATATTTTTAACATAAGGAGACCTATCATTCTTCAAGGTAATTTTTAAAGAATGAGTAAGTGTTTTTAAAATACAGAAATAAAGCAAGCCCTCTTCTTACATCAAGAGCATTTTATACATCACACAAGGATCTTACAGAAAATCAAAAGCATTTTTTTTTACAACATTGACAAGCATGAAATACTAAATCATGGCCCAAACAATACTAGCTGTTAATCTTACGTGAAAAATCTGATTGGAGATTTTCGCAGCACTTTGGAAGTCCCATGCAATAATGGTACGATCAGCTGAGTCCCGGCTTACTGCATCTGTGCTTGTAAGAAATTCTCTTCCTTCAGGGAGAAAAAGTATATCCAGTGTCTGCTGTACTGCAGCTTTGTACACTCTTAACACCTAGTGGATAAAAAAGCTTGTTATTTTTTGACAGGTTAGAAGAACATGATAACCTATGTTTTCTCTCTTCGTGTTAATAACTATCTCCAACAAATTATATATTATTTTAAAATGTGAAAAAGTAACTAATTTTTAAATGTTGAAGTACTAATGTATTAAATAGCTTGTTAGTATATGTAAAGAGTCCACACACAGGAAAATTAAATGACAAAAAAGAAAGCATCAATTTGTAGAATTTATATATTATATTTATATATACAAAAGATTCTGTTAGAAATTCCCACGGAATTAGATCCAAAAAGAGCTTTAGACAACACAATGTTGTGGAGTTGGGTCTACACAAACTCCCTTCTATTTTATGAACTCAGAGCACTCTGAGGATCAGTCTGAGGATCTCTCCTTCCTCCTTCCAGGAAACTTCAGAAGGTAAGTTTTTGGTAATTTTGTTCACAAAATTTTCAGCTTGTTATAGAGCCAGGGAAAGGAAAGTAGTTAGGTTAGTGGAGATTTGGAACTTACAGGTATGAAAATGACATACCAGGAAGTGAATATTCTTGTTGATAACTGGACTTAATTACAAATCACTGTTTATGACTGGGGATGAGTAAACTTGATGATTCAAGGCTCTCCCAGCCCCATGCTGCTGTGTGTCATTGCTTAACTTGCAAGTGCTGAGACCCTGGTGTCAGGACCGTATGGCAAGGTAGTGAAGCCTGCATGCTCAGTCAGAAACTGCTTACGAAGCCAATGTGGACACACAGAGCAGAAGAGTGCCCCATTCCCCCTGCAGAAGATACCTCAATCCCATTAAGGACTCGGTCTGACAGTCTCTCCTGAAAAAAGAACTCCAAGCAGAGTTTGCTTTTTTAAAGTGCTGCCAGAGAGTGGGGGATGGAGGTGACAGGAGCACTGCCGTCGAACAGTTTGGAGTTCTAAAGACATAGCCAGGATCCTGCCTTTGTCTATGGGGATTCAGTCCTACACCTCCCACCTCATCTGCCTACTGACTGTCCTGGCAAGAGGCAGTCTCTGCTGCTTCTGCTGAAACAGAGGCTTTTTCTGCCACTCGGCTGAAAATGTAGGGCAGCAGGGAAAGGAAGTCATCAGTACTTCAAAGCACATCTGGGCTCAAGAGTAAATAGTGTGTCTTATCGACTAGTTCCCATCATGTAATTAATCATAGAATCATAGAATGGCTTAGGTTGGAAGAGACCTTAAAGATCATCTAGTTCCAACCTCCCTGCCACGGGCAGGGTCACCTCCCATGAGATCAGATTGCTCAAAGCCTCATCCAACCTGGCCTTGAACACCTCCAGGGATGGCACATCCACAACTTCTCTGGACAACCTGTTCCAGTGTCTCACCACCCTCATAGTGAAAAATTTCTTCCTAATATCCATTTGAAATCTACCCTCTTCCAGCTTGAGGCCATTACCCCTTGTTCTATCACTACTTGCCCTTTTTTAAAACGTCCCTCTCCAGCTTTCTTGTAGGCCCCTTTCAGATACTGGAAGGCTGCTCTAAGGTCTCCCCGCAGCCTTCTCTTCTCCAGACTGAACAGCCCCAACTCTCTCAGCCTGTCCTCACAGCAGAGGTGCTCTAACCCTCTGATCATCTTCGTGGCCCTCCTCCGGGCATATGAACAATCTCTAAAGAAGTTTGTGATGTAAAAGGAAATACCAAAGTTCCCAAATCTTCTTCCCAAATCAAAAAACACCAGAGTTCCCAAATCTAGATCCTCTTTCAGGACTTACACCAAAGTGGGTTGGATTCATGCAGAAATGTGTTCTCAGACACAGGATTCTGAATATTTTAACAGCCTGTGAGTTAGATCTTAAATGTAAGAGAGATTTTGAACTGTTCTAAGGAATATATGAATAATTTTAATTTCCTTTTTTTCCACCTTTCTTCATGAAATTCTGTATCTATGTTGTCTACTTCGAATTTTGCAAATCAATACCTTTGCTTTCTTTTCTCTGATTTGCCTCCAGTGAAGAGAAACTTCAAGGCAAGTGGCCAGATCAAAGAATCCATCTCTCTGAATATGGTGATCCTTAAAACTAGGACACTGGAAGACTCCTAGTTATTAATATCTAAATCTCTCTCTCCAAGCTAGCTAAAACATAGCAGCCTGCACTTCCAACAGGGTGTTCAGGGGTTAGTCCTTCTTCTAACCTCACTTGAAATACCAAGTGAGCAGAGAGAGTGCTTGAAGTATTATACTGAACCGGCTCCCAACTTCGTGAGGCATTTCAGTGCCTGTCTTCTACCCCTAACACAGCATGTGACTACTGAGTTCAGGGCCTAGAGCTTTTACAGATACTGTAAGCACATACTTTTGGGGTTTTTTTAAATAATTTTACTGGATTATATCTCTGTTTTATACTTTAACCAATAACAGAAAAATAATTTCAAATATCAAACACAACATGAAAACTTCTTGATTTCTTGCCTCAAGCTCAAAAATCTATGACTGTTTGGAAATGATCAGAACTAGCTGATCCTGCTTTAGGGTAAAGATACACTAGATGATCTCCTGAGGTTCCACCTCTGCTTCTTGTGACCTGGGCATGTAGAAGGATGGCAGCACCAGCTGCTCCAATTAATTTTCACAGGTACAGTTTAGAAACGCGATGTTTGCATTCAGTGAAGAACCTCGGTCATGCAAGCACCCTACACACCCTGTAATAACATCAACAAGATGTAAACCTGCAGACTCAAAAAACTGGCACACTTTTCAGTGATCTGCCTGCATTTTTAAGATAGTGAATATGCAAATGTGTTACTTGCCCTAGTCAGATTTTTCAGCCTAGGAATCTGCATAATATACAAAGCAATTAAACTTTGTAAAGCCAAAAGTGATATTTGCATATTTATAGCCTCTGCTTTGTCTATGGAGAAATCACCATGCATAGCTATTTCTTCAGAGTTATAAAAGGAAGCCCATAGTTCATTAGTGAAGTAGAAAATTAAGCTATTTTGTAGGGGGGGAGGGGGAAAGAAAAAAACAAACCCAAAACCAACCCTAAAAAACCCCCACAATATATACCCAATTTATAATAGCGCCTGGAACGAGAAATGGAAAACCATACAGAAACCTGACAGCTGTAGAAACTGCAGGAGGACTGAAATAAAGTTAAATTGAGAGGAGGGGACACAAAAGGCCCTCTCACCCCGGCAGACTGAAGGAGACAGATACTTAGCAGCAGGCACCCAGAAGTGACAAGTCCCAACCAGAGAGTCGGGAAGATCAAAGAGTGGAGAAGCACAAATCTGTAGAAACAGGGAAAGAGAGGTGGAAATAAAGGCCAATTGCTGCCAGGAAATGAAGAAAAACAATGTAGAGTGATAAAAGATAATAAATTCCCAAATTGCGATTCAAGGTAGTGATTCTTTAATATTTTCTTATTTTAAAGATGAAACAAACAGGATATACTCAGCTTCTAAAACATCCTCGTGAAATGTATGTAGGCACATATCCATACATACACTGTGTCCAGCACTGTTAAGGTGTTAGGCTTTAGGTTTGGGGCTTGTTTTTAACACATTTTTGGAGCAACAGACATCTCTCAGTAAGGAAAAAGAAGAGACTGTGAAGTTGGTAACGTGAACATACTTTTAATTTTTGCTGAAATCTGTTGGGCTCTCACATGAACTGCCACTATCAATTTAAACATTTTTCACTGCTAATCATTAAATATATTCGCTTGGCTGTTATTTAATAGGCTACCTAACCAAATTACCTGTGTATCTTAGCTCTGCAACAGGAAACTGTCTTTATAAAATTTAGTACAAAAGACCATCTCTTTTTGCATGTTTGATACATACCTCAGAAAAACTATGCTGTTTAATCTTCACATAGTAAGAACTGACTCAGAGAACAATAAATTAACACTTTGAATAGCAGCTGGGAACTTGATATACATAGTATTTAAATTCCCCTAGAAAGACAGGTTTCAAAAATAACTAATTGCAACACCCCTGCTCAGAAAAGTACTCATAATTAAACCTGCTTTGTTCTACCTTAGACAATTAATTCATGACATGCCTGAGGAACTTGCTTAGGGAAAGCACCAATTTCCCTACCCTGCTGGCTTTAGTTTGTTAATAACGGCTTTTGCTCTTTTTCTTTTTGCAGATTTATCACCCATAAGCATTGGAAAACCACAGTCCACTTCTTCAATCTAAGCATTTTTTGGACATAAAAGAAATAATTTCAAAGGAAGGTGTAATAGTTTCTGGTGTCAACACAATCCAACATAATAACAAAGTTTCTTCACTAAGGCAAGAGTTCATGGCTGCAGGCATTCGACAAGAAAGGCAATTTAGGCAAATTAAATCAGTTGCAAACAGATCCTTGTGATTCTGGTGATTTTAAAAGCATGCTATGACACTGAATTCAAAGTGCATCTTTCAGATGGGTGTTCTATAGTACTTCTCTGCATAAAGCACATGCAATGCCTGGTATTTTGTTTGTCAAGAAAGCTCCAAGCCTCCACACAAGCAATTCAGAAGCTGCTGCTTGCCCCAGCTCTGTGCTGGTCACCTGTAACCTATGTGCGCTTTCCTAAAATCCCCTCAAGCTTCATGCAAGCGATGAGAAAGAAACGTGCTTTTATATGCCCTGAGCATCAGGAGACAAGGTCTCAAAAGAAATCTAATAGGACTACAGGCAATCCTGATGGTCATGGAAAAAACTCCTTGATCAGCCAGTGCCATGGTTGCCAACCGGTAAAATGGCCAGGATTTTTTCTTCCACATCTTGTCCTACCTTGTTAGATTGACTGCTTTGGCATGAAACTGCTTCTTCCTACTGGTATGTTGGGTAATTAACACAATGAGGACTGATTTAAGTTTCCTCTATGAAACAGTACTACACCTATACTAGTAATAAAAAATTCCTTTCAACTGAAAAGAAGGCTTATTTTAGACAAAATAGAAGCATTTTCATCTACTGCAGTGCAAGTGACTTGTGCTGATCTATTCTATGGGGTAAGGTGTTGAAGCAGAACACGCATATTTGCTTTTTAGCTACATGTTCACAACAAAACCACAACCACATGACAAATCCAATTTATGTTTCTGATCTCCATCTGAAAGCTAATGGCAGTTTTAATCAAAACACATGACAATATCATAGACAGGAAGATCAAGCATGCTACAGTTTTATGTTCTTTTGAAGTATTTTAACATGACTGGTGTATGTTATTGAAAAAAATTATTTTGCTTTTCTATTTAAGTTTTTTCCTGTTTGTAACTGCTCTGTTTTCAGACACAGCTCAAGACTATCAAGGGGTCCTGAGAATAATTAAAAGAAAAGGGAGACCAATTAAAATGAATAAGTGGTTTAGCTTAATCCAGTGTTGACTTACAAAACTTCAGGTATGAACAACGTACACTGTTATTTTTAAAGTCACTTTCAGATTGCTTGGGAAGGCATGAGAATCTTATGATAGAAATCATAAACCATTTATTAGAAAGAAAAAAAAAATGTTTTCCCATGAGATTTTTTTGTTCAAAATTATCTCCCCATCTCAAATAGGGTAAGAAGTGAAATCTGTACACAGGAAACAAACAAGAAACATCAAGATACAGAATGGCTTTTCTATGAGGAGCAATAATCAAGGACTTCTCAGTCCAGAAATGAGACTACCAAGGGAATTTCAAAGAATTGGAAATAAAGTCCAAGCAGCCTGGAGAACATGGATGGTTTCTTCCATTCTAAGAAGCAGAAGGCTGCTTCAAAACACAGAGAGAGAGATGCTTCTTCACACAAGGCATATTTAAGTTGATTAATTCCTTACTANTTCTCTTTATGTTATTGAAAAAAATGATTTTGCTTTTCTATTTAAGTTTTTTCCTGTTTGTAACTGCTCTGTTTTCAGACACAGCTCAAGACTATCAAGGGGTCCTGAGAATAATTAAAAGAAAAGGGAGACCAATTAAAATGAATAAGTGGTTTAGCTTAATCCAGTGTTGACTTACAAAACTTCAGGTATGAACAACGTACACTGTTATTTTTAAAGTCACTTTCAGATTGCTTGGGAAGGCATGAGAATCTTATGATAGAAATCATAAACCATTTATTAGAAAGAAAAAAAAATGTTTTCCCATGAGATTTTTTTGTTCAAAATTATCTCCCCATCTCAAATAGGGTAAGAAGTGAAATCTGTACACAGGAAACAAACAAGAAACATCAAGATACAGAATGGCTTTTCTATGAGGAGCAATAATCAAGGACTTCTCAGTCCAGAAATGAGACTACCAAGGGAATTTCAAAGAATTGGAAATAAAGTCCAAGCAGCCTGGAGAACATGGATGGTTTCTTCCATTCTAAGAAGCAGAAGGCTGCTTCAAAACACAGAGAGAGAGATGCTTCTTCACACAAGGCATATTTAAGTTGATTAATTCCTTACTACAGGATGTTGCAGAAGTAAAAAAAAAAAATCAAGAACAACTAATTCCACAGCATGAAAACTCAGAAAGCCATGAAAGACATCTGTGGTGCAGGAAGTCCCCAAACTGTAAGTTAGAAAGGTCTGGGTAACCATTGCTGGGAAGTGTGATAAAGAAGTTTGCTGTGCTTTCACACTCTTGGTTTTTTAAATGCATACTGGTCGCGGCTGGGGGTGTAAAATTTGTCTGGAAATGGGCTGAAAACAGAACCGCTATTCCCTGACAGCTTCCCACTCAAATACTCATGCACCAGAAGGAGGCATGTTTTGTTCCTGGCCAATTTCAGTCTCTCCAGGAGCAGTTTCTCCTGGAGATATTATATGCACAGACAGGTCTACCATTCTCATCTGCGACACCACCATGTGAGGTTTCCAAATAAACACAGCAGGACTGCTCACGTATGTGTTACAGGCACATAAAAAGTGCCTTCACACTTAGAAAGGACCCCTGAATGTTAACATTTAAAACCAAATGCCATTATGCAAGTACAAATGTACCCTCACTATATTTCTTTGAACTTTTTGACCATAGATTCAGTAAGGATTTCTCTGATAGTGTGAGAAGAGTAACTTTAGTTTTACAAAGCGCTGAATAAATCATCTTATTTTAATTACATTGTTCTTCCTCATACCACCAGTACATGACAATGTATTGGCTGTTTCTATAGAAACCAGAAGTGCAAGTAGCTTCACCAATTTCTACAGCCTTTTTTCATATTTATATGCTATCCAGAGACAAATTCATTAGGTCTCCTAAATACGTGCTACTTAAAACGACTGCATCTCATCTGAAAGAAATTGCAATAGAATGTTGCCAAGGAAACAAATGCATTGCACTTGCACTCCAAATTTATTAATTTTTTTAGCTGTGCTTTAATGACTTAGGCTTATTTCTTTATAAACTCAAGTATGGAGAAATAGCTCAACAATATAAAAAGCATCTCTTTCATTTTTTCTTTTTAAGCATAGAGCTATAGATGATAGTTGCAATTTTGTACCTAAACACTGTTCAATCCAGAATAATAAACCAAGATAGGAAAAAACCCAGCCCTGTTGTTACTCTGCCTTGGCCTCCGTTAATAATAAAAATTCTGCAGTGCATTTCTAGACTAATTTTAAAAGCTCAAAATAAATGCTTCTACCATTTTTCTAGTGAAATTGTTCTATAGCTTATAATACCTCAATTTCAAACATGGGAATTTTGTGTGAATCTTAAAATCTAAGTTTTCCTTAAATTTTTCTATCCCTCCAACAGATCGCTTTGTATTCAACTTTTTTTAAATCTTCCTTATGTCCTGAAAACAATTTGTTATTAAGGCCAAAACGCTGGACTTCTGCATTCATTTGTACTCATCCCATTTCTAATAAGTCATTGCTATTTTTCCTGCATGATATTCTATTCTTTTTTATTATTGTGCTAACACACTACTTTCTGTAACAAACATTTTTCAAAAATAAAGTATTAAATGCTGTCTTCATTTGGAGACATTCCTGAACCACTTCACTAAATTCCTCCCAGTTAGTTTCCTTTTTTGAGATCTCCCCTTTTGCTAGTTTTCTCTTTTTACAATACTTAGGTTAGTCGCTGCTTTCTCTGGCTTCTCTAATTGCTCTATCAAAGTCCAACAAAGAAATTGTAGAGTGACATCAAGTAAGCTTCAAACAATCTACCTTTGCTTAACTCATAACTATTTTTTTAAATTATTATTTCACTTATTCCTGCATCTTTAACTAATCTTTCCTTCAATGTCTTTTCCATGGCTGTGTCAGGTCATACTACTGGGTCTCCACTGCTCAATGCCCTTCCTCTCTCTTTAACATAAGCAGTGGATTTGCATTTATGGAGGTCTAAGAACTTCAAGTATTGCTTAAAGATCAAAGCCACAGCCCTGTCACCTTCCACTTATTCTCTCTCCAGATTACTGCATGGTGCTTCATCGGGACTTGCTGTTCTGGCAGCTATAGCAGATAGCTCTTGGCAAAGCTCCAGTGGACCTCAGTGGTTTATGAGACAGAACATATGAACATCAACATACAAGAGATCAAAAACAAGAGTACATCCAACAGCTGAATAAATTATTCCTCTATTCTTAACACAGTCCAAAAAATGTTAGAGATCTCTACCTTTAGAGTTCCTTGCATTTCTGTATGCACATGATAAAGAACTAGTTCCTAAATGCTTACAAAATGTTAAGAGTTTCGACAAACAAAGCAGAAAGTAAATAAAAGGTAAAATATGCAAAACTCAAAAATAATTATATGGATACATTTAGAAAATTTAAATGAATACATTCAGATGCAAGTTCTTGAGTGCTGTGTGTCCTTTCAGCAGTTAATAGCATTCCCGCTTTACACTATGCAAACCTTGCCAACACGTGTAAATAAATCTTTTCAATTTCTCTCTTTACAATTCACTCATGATATAAGAAACTTTAGCTCCTTTAAAAGTATTATCAGTAGAAGACAGTCACAGCTGTAGTCTTGTTCTGATATTACAACTGTGGAAGCTCAGAAATCCAAATTAAAACAAAAAAAAATTAGCTGTAGTCCTATTTTCTTTTGTGAACACAATAAAGTCCTCATTGCTGACCTAAAGGATACAAGTCTCAATCCTTTGTTCTCTTTGGTATTTCAAGGAATATTAAAATTTCAGGTAGAATAAGTGGTTGCAACAAATATTGTCTCCTGGCTGAAAGCTAATGTAGATCAGCCAAAACAGAAAGTGACTGTGTAATTCAACTGAACATCTTAAGAAATTCTTCCACAGCTCAGAGAAAGGAAATACTTCTAAAATACATAACTACTTTAAGGTCTCAGTGTTATTGCACAATTCTTTTTACAGGGCATTTTACAGGGTTTTTCTAGGTTCAGCTCTGAGGTCCAAAGATCCCATGGGGGCTGTTCAAGATGATGTTCTCTCCTCAGTCAACACTGCAGAGATACTTTTTGGGGTTTTTTTTTGGACATAGCAGCTGACTTGCAAGTTTTCTGGTCTTTTCATAAAGTCTCTATAAACATTCTCCAAATGTTTCATAAATTTAATCAATCTGTTATACAGCAATATAAGATCTCCAGAATAATCTCTTCGCTGGAGAGACAAAATTGGGTTTAACACAAACAGAAAGAAATACCACTATAATAAATCTCTACGTGCCATTCAACTGCCTCTTTTATTCTTTTTTTTTTTTCCAGGCTTTGATTATTTGTCTCTGTAATTTTGAGATGCCTGTATACTTTACATTTCACTGAGCAGTTAACAAGCTGTTCCATCCATTCATTTCTCTGAAGTACGTTGCTTAGCTTTATCTTGAAGATTTTAACTCTCATATTGTTCTTTCATTCTTTATCTTGCTTAGTACCCAATGCTGCATTTGAATTCACTTTGCCTATTTGCTCAACAGAACAGGGACAGCAATAAATGTCTTTCAACATTCCTCCTTTTTTTTTATATCTGCCTTTCTGATTAACAGCCTGCTGTGCATTTCTCAATGTTTTACTACCTGAAAGGCTGCCTCAAACCTATCGTCACACATTTTCTCTGGGACTTAGAAATCCTATTTTTATACCACATTCAATACATAAATAAATATTAGTAATTTATGCTCATAAATTTATGCTCCTCTTAAAAATTAGTTGCCCATCAAAATCAAAGTGAGATTTCAGAAGTACTAATTTGGAAAAATACCACTATCAGCTATTCTATGTCATTTTCCATCAGCCGAAAGCACCAATGTGGCACACTGGCATACAGCAGCCCATTTCAACCACTGCATATGTATGTGTAACTGGACAGTATTTTTGTTATTAGTCATTCTCTCTATCTGTGATGCTTTGCTCTGCATTGGCACCAAAAATTCCATCATTTCCTGATATATATTTATCATTTTGCCTCACATATTTAAATTTAAGATGTGCAAGCAGATAGCCTGTTAAAGTACAGAAGTACATCCTAACAAACGACCTCTGAAATTGAATTACTGGCAAATGCTGATACTGAGTTTCCAATATGCAATGAGTAACAAGATTCAAGCTCTTGATCTCCAGTGCTCACTCTGTTGACAAAATATGCTGCAAAGCCTGAAAAGGCTATCAGGAGTATGATGATGGGAACAAAAAGAATCATTAGTTCACCCACACATCATTCCAAGCTGAATGACAGGTTAACACACTTGAAAAAACAGGTAAAACAGGAAAATCTTGTAATGAATTAGGACTTGAAAGATATTAAGGCTGTTTGCATCAAAACTGAAACGAAGTGGCAAGAGGCCTCACACATCTATTTCAGTTAAGCGCAAATGGCACTTGTTAGAAAAGGATAAATTTCAAAATATTGGCCAGGACATTTTATCCAATCTTGAATATGGCCATAACTGTGTAAGATGGGAAAGACTGAAAGCATGCTCAATATAAGCTGAAAGCAGGAATATCTGAAGAATTCATTGAAATCACTCAAATTAGGGAGAAGCAGACGTGAGATACTGACGATATCGGTGATTCATACCTAACGAACATACCATTCTGTGGCTGAGGGTTTGAAATGTATCTGTGTTACTTTCAATAATGATGCATAGGTGATACTCGCCATTCTGCAAGAAGAAGCCATATGCAATCAAATCAGATTTTGATATTTTTCCCCTTTTCTCCACTCAGCTATGACCTTCCACGTTTACTCAGTACACACACAGCTCTTCAAATTTTAAAACCAATACAAATGTAGGTGTCTAACAGTCTACACCCATTACTGAGCTACAGCTACCTCAAATGGGGAAAAAAAAAATAATCAAAGGATAATAGAAACTCTCTTCCCCTTTTGGAAATGTTTCAGAGTAAGAGAGTATAAACCACACTGCTGCTTTAGACAATCACAGTACATAGAAAATTATGGATTTCAAATGAGCAAACATGTCAAACATACCAAAAAAAAAAAAGGATCAGTATCTGTTACCAGGCTAAACCCAAGCCTTACACTTTCTAAGGTGATTAGACACTGCTCTTTGTTAAAATTAATATTCCTCATGTGCTACTTAATTGGCTAGTTTTCCAACTGATGAAGTTCTACATGAATGTAATTGTTTCCTAATGAACAAAGGAGGTAACAGCTTCCAAAAACTTCCACAGAGAACCCAGTACAGGATCTGTACAAAAGACACAGGCTGGGCTTTTTTGTTTGTTTGTTTGTTTTACCAAGCCTAAAACTTTTCCTATTTTACCTGTCAGAATGGACATTCATTCACTTATTTATTCTCTTGGAAAGTAAATTATTTCCTTGTAATACGGTGAGATGTTTTCCTTCTCTCTTCATTAGCATCAGCTTACTCAAATACCGTTACACACAATCTTTCTAAGCACTGGAGTGTCCTGCAGGTACAGAGACAACCGCTGTGTGCATTTCTCACTGATCAACAGCTCTCTAAGGCAAGTTCCAAGGCTGGAGCTTCAGTGTTGCAAAATGAGTGTATGGTTAATCATTGAGATAAAAATGCACCATTCTGCTAGTCTCATTTTTGCTGTGTATAGCATCGTGGCCACAGAATGTACTGCCTTTTGAGAAATGACGGAATCACGGAATTTTCAGAGTTGGAAGGGACCTCTAGAGATCATCTAGTCCAACTCCCCTGCTGACGCAGGAATGCCTAGAGCACATTACTCAGGACTGCATCCAGGTGGGTCTTGGATCATGTCATAAGATGGGATCAAAGGGTGTCACAGCATGCAATGTTGTGACATATTGCACACAACAGCAACACTCTCAGTCAAAAAGAAAAAAAATCATAAGGTAACAATCAAAAGTACCCTCTACTTCGGCAAGGGTATTAAAAGTGGACAGAGGATGGCCCATGGAAAGACAAATACCCCACTGTAGCCATTTGAAAAAGGCACCATACCCAGAATAGTAATAAAGGAGGCAAAAACCCACAGTAGTAAAGCATAAAGATACAATAAAACACTGTTTGACTCTCATAAAGATAATATACTCCCTAATTAGTAGAAAACATGAGGGCTGTTTTAGAGTGAGTGTACAGTCAAATTAATAAAATGTTAAGTACTCATGGTTCACTTCTACATAGAGATAAATGGCTTTTACAGTGTCTGTCCTCCGGAAACGAATCATAGATGTTGTCACCTGAAGTGTCACTACTGGCTCTGCATGCAGACACACATGTAGCTTATACATCATCCCCTGCAACCTACACAAAGGTGATCCCAAGCATAACTATTGTTTATTATAACTGTGCAGTGGTAAAGTACTGAAAACTGCAGTTTTCCTCTGCGATTTTGCCAGATGTACTTCACACAAAAGTTACTAGAATTAAAATATACCAGATCACCTCAAGCCAGACTACTGGTAGTTTTATCAGAATTCCAGAAGATACGAATGGGTGGGCTATTAAAGTCTAGTTTATCAGCATGGGTTTGCTCCTTTGTGTTCTTACAATGCCTTTTACAAAGGCCAACACCTCACAAATTGCACATTACCCCTTATCTTTTCATCTTGTTCTGCAGCCTCCATCTCAACACATTTGTCTGCTCCTCACTGCAACAATGCCTCAGGTAAACTATGTTCTACACCTCTCTACTTGTCTTCTCCCTATTCCAGCAACGCTATTCATTGGTGAAGGACACATGTTTTCTCTCTACTGCTGCTTTTCAGGAACAGTTGCACTGAGAAGACTTTCCAAGACAGTCAAACACCCCTTGTCAATCAGCAAACTCCAGTCTTGTACCAAGGAGATGCATATATTTCTGTAGGAGGCATCTTCTGTGGAACAGCAAGCTAAGGTGGTTGGCAATATTTGGCAATTACAGCCTGGGATGCACATGGTGCTTTGCAGCCTCTGTGCAGGTTAAGAAGGACGTGCTGTCGCATACCTGCTCCCATCCACAAGGAACTGTTTTGTGAACCTATGTTTATGCAGGCCTGAACCACAATCAGGTTTGCCAGACATATCAATGGACAGATTGGCTGTGGTTGAGCTAAGGCACCAGAATTTAAAACCTAAAAGGAAGGAGCTGCTTTAAGAAATGAACACATTTAGTGTCTTCATTGCTTGAATAAAATACCTCGTCTGGTACCAAGGGAAAGCACTATTGAAACTGACATTTCACAAAGGGGAAAAAAGACCCAGAACAGCATTTTTCAAGCCATTTGTCTTGGTGACATCATAACACCATTCAAAGATAAAACCAAAATACCAGGGTCTGGCAGAGATACTGACAATAGCAGTGCATCACACTCCAGAGATACCTCGGAACCAACTTACTTAGCACAGGCATTAACATTTGTTATTTAGCCCTTTAACTCTACTTGAGTCAATAAGAATTTTGCATAGTCCTCAGGTGTTTTCATCACAATCTCTGGCATCAGAATTGCTGAAAAAATACCCTTATTCAAGTATAACCCTTGAACTGTAAATATTCGTTGTAAATGAATCTTCTCTTTCCTTGAAACAACAGTGCCTTCTCCACCATCAATATTTTAGATTCTCTCCTACCATTTATGAAAGATTTCTAACCATATTGCTCCACAACTGTATCCAACAGTGAGCTACCTTCCAGACAGGCACATTTTTGCAACATGCCATTTTGGTCATTTTTACTATGGAACAGAATCAGTTATCATCTTCCATCTGTAGAGACTGGGCACCTTAGACATACACAAGCTGGAGACATTGCCATTTTTGGCATGAACGTGCTTATCAATCACAGTTGATTTCAAATCTAGAGAAAAATCATCTTTACAGGATGCTCAGAGACAGTCACTCAAAGACATACACAAGTGTAAAATCCATCATAAAGAAATTACAGGGGGTGAAAGAAAGAATGGCTCTGGCTTTGCACGCAACTAGACTATCGTTTGACTTTGTGTATAACTACAGTATCATTTACAGGAAAGCTTATTGCACCAAGTCAGAAAATCTCAGAAAGAATGTTTTGTCACCTACATCTGCCATCTTCTCCTTGACTAGGATCAAATATCTCAAATTTGACACTACAGGCAACAATCTTTAAGCCTTAAAAAGATGATACCCATTTAGCTCCTGAAGTACTTTTTAAAGAAGTTCAGCCTAGTATGACATACAATGTCTTCTCTATGTTAAAAAGGACAGCTAAGTGTTCAATTACAGACTGCACCTCCGACCCACAATTAAGGTCTACTGTTATGAGAATCTCAAGAGAGAACAATTGTATTCCCTACTTCATTTGCATGCCATGAAACCACTGACCCTGCTGTTCAGGACAGAAGACTTCTGTTAGTCTTTCTTCTCCAGCCTCCTGCCAGAAAAAAAATAATGTTCTTGTTCTACAGTAAATTCACAGAGTAACCTCTGATCATCTGGAAGGAACATCCTTTGAACTAGTACTGTTTCCTATTTGTGTCATACGTATTTTCATGTTCTGTAAGTTGCCCATGCTAAAGACAGTATACCAAAATCACTTATCGACAACATCAGAGTACTGTATACCAGTGCAAGGCAGGAGGAGGGAGGGAAGAGTTACTATGGAAAATCTCATAACTTTTAAAAAAGTTACATAGGTATTCTTTATCATAAGTACTTACAATTTTTGCAGTCTAAAAGTAGAATCATCCTCCTTCATAGAACCATGCTTTGAGTATCTCTTCATATCCTTATCAAGGAAAACTAGCCATCATACAAACATGATGGGTGAAATAAACCCCATCAGACTTTTTACAAAGGTTTTCACACTGACACTGTAACTTTGAAAATCACAGTAAATTTATCTTCAGAGTACCCTCAGACTTGGAATTCTTGATATGTACTTAGTAATGTTTTTCTTGTATGAACTTATTCACGTGAGGGAAGCCTGTGGTATAGGTCCTACACAATTAAATTCTTTTCTCAAACATCAGTGGCAAATCCAAATGAACAACTGCAGTACAGGAATTAGATTGTTAATTGCACAGTAATACTGTGTTTTGTTAATAGAGCGACTCCCATAACTATTTCAGAGCTCTCCTGTTAGAGCCCTGGTACCTGAAATGCATCTGCTTACATCTTTCACCTATTATTCTTACTGTACCGAAATCAGAGACAGAGTTTGGCTATGCAATCTTATCTTTTTCAGATCCCTTCTGTCACCCTCAGAGCAAACAGATGGCTAACTACAATGAGTAGGATCTACCCACATAGAAATTCAAAGGAAAACAAAGAACTACTCACTTTACAGTCACTGCTGCTCTTTGAGCTGTTCTGTGCATGAGGACGTCAGCTTGCCTTACGCTTCCACTGGCAGAGTACAGCTCTGGTCTTACCCGAGCTCTGAATGGCAGCTGGGAGCATGCCGTTCTGCAGGGTGCAGGACAAAGGCAGAGGCTACACATGCCTCTCCGTGCCCTTTCAGGAATGTAAAAATTACTCCAGGCTTCTACACAAAAGGTACAGGAACACACATCCTGACCCACGCCTAACAGCTTGAAGAGCAAGTAGGTTGTACTGCTTCCTAGTACATAACTGCCTTTTTCACAATCCTGAAGTGAGCTATTGGCTTTATTTAATTCAATGATATGCTACTCATATTTACATAAACCAAAAAAACCCCATATTTTTTTGTGTACAATGTTCCTCTTTGTGCTTCAAAAACATTATAGAGGTACATATCAACAAATGGCGACATAATCAATGACAAATGCAAAATACTTCACAATAACATTTCATCGAAAGACCAGTAATCTAGCGGCTTAGTAATGCACAGCACATCCCACCTGGGAAACATCCTAAAACAGAAACAGAAAAGAGATTTCCATTACCTTAGAACTCCTTATATCCCAAGCTTTAACTTCCGGGCTGAACCCTCCACAAATGAAAATATTTGACTCTGTAGGGTGGAACTTCAGTGCGCTGATCCTAAATTCATTTTTGCTGCTAAATATCTGCTTCCCTAAAATAAAGTGAGAAGTGGAGATTAAAATTTGAGCAGAAAATGAAATGTTATTCATTTCAACCTACTTTCAAACATACCAAGGTTGTCAAAGGTGAATATGTTTCATTAACACATTTCAAGTATCTGGGGATTCTCTGATTTACTGAAAATACAAGACTGAAGTCACTAATTTCTATCCATGTGAAATTGTTTCTGCTCATGGGCCTCTAGACTACTGACTGCTTCCTACTGAGAGGAGAGAACAAGTGGTTTCCCACAATAAGAGGAATTCCACCAAGGTCCCAGTTCACTTAACATGCAGGACTAAATCTACAAATCTAATGGCTGCATGTTTCCCTACCGAGAAGCCATAGTCTTTCCTTCAGTGGGATAAATATAGCTAGAACAAAATACTATATGTACAGAAGTACCAGATCCCAAACTATACTACAACTCTTGAGTTGTTTACTTATCTTTCTGTGAAACTTCTTGAAAGTAGGAAATAATTTGCATACCATGAAGGCAATATGAAAGCAATAGCTGTTCCCATGGATACACCGTTCCCAACAGTTAATTGTGTATACTAATCTCTGCAGGATCCTGCAGTTAGTATCAACTGGATTGTCAACACTTTCAACAGCAACAGAATTCAGCCAGGTTAATTTATAGGACTTTTCCACAGTCCACTGCTTCCATTCATCCTAATAAATTCATGATATCAATGTATATTCACTAGAATATCATTTTTGGAACAGCAGCATGGACTGAGATAAATACATTTACTTGGTTTCACAATTTCAACTGTGCTTTACATTCTACATATCACATATCAAGATCTACATTAAATAGTTACTGCTTTAAGCCGCTGTAAAGAAGGCACTGCAGAAGTCAAAAAGAACCCTTAAAATACTATGACAAAAGCTTCTTAAAATATTCATTAATCTACATTTTCAGCAAGTAAGAGTTGTCTTAAGACAGACTTTCTTAAACAACTGAAAATACTTTGAGCTAAAAACATCAGTGATGTGTGTAAATACCTATCATGAGGTGAACAATTCAGAAAAACATTCATAAAGATTTTTTATATGCCTATTTTATGATTTAGAGCCAACTGATTTGATTTTGTCATCAGTTCCATTTTCCTCATCTGCTGAACTCAACTTACACAGTCAAGAGGCTAAGACTTGTCAAATTATTCATTTATTCATTTTAAAGAAAAGAAGAGAGAGATTTTACTTCATCACATGCGCTCTTCAAGCTAGCAGGGTCAGGGAAAATAGACTGCAGGGAGCATAAGGGAGGGATGAGTGCTGTTCTATGTGAAAACAGGTTTTTGTAGGGTTTTTTTGTTCTTTTTTAATGGTTTCTTCACTGATTACCCATGCAAGACCTAAAAGGCCTCTCTGTCACTACTGAGTGAAAGATTTTATGTAGTCCATAAGTTCCTTCCCCAGAGAAAAAAGTCACAAGGGCAGCAGAGTCCCTCCCTGCAAGTCACATGCAACAGTGACCATCTCTCACCATGGGAGCTTTCAGTACCCCAACAGCTACAGAAAAAAAAAAAAAAAAAAGACTACATAGGGAAGGAAGAAGGTATTACAATCATCAGTTATAGGAGTAACAAATACTGGTCTCATGTACACTGCCACCAGGCATCATTTGCAGGCTTTAGAAAAGCCACATGCACAGGCATCTTACTCTCATCCACAGCACTTGAGAAAAATACTCAGTTTCCCCATGGAGGCTCACTAGTCAGTTTAATAGCACTTTCCTCCCAAGCAATTTGGTTCCTACTAGTACCTAGTTTAATAAACGCGCTGTAAGTACAATCAACAAATTTTTAATGGTACTGCAGCCAGAAATTAGCAAAACTGCAGCCTACCTGTACTATTCCTGTCAAACAGCTTCACAAAGGATACATCAAGGCAGTCATAGTTCTCCATAAAGTGTCTTGGCCAAACAGCATTACACATATACATAAGCGATCCAGTAGAACTCATCATCTAACCTTCCAACAAACATTAATTGTTTGACTTTACTGAGACTTGGTTTTACCTCCACAAGACTTTTGAAAACTGCTTCCTCTGTAACGCATACATTTTTTTTGCCATTGAGCTGTCTACAAATGCTCCAGTCTAAGACATAAGAAATCCAGGCAAGACACAATCAAAAAAGATGTGCACTAAATTCAAGATGCATTTAACCTACTAGCTACAAGATCTGTTACCTTTCCCACAGGAAGAAGATTGATTTAACAGAATTTCTTATTACTTAGTCCATCTTTCAATCTCATCCCCAGCTACTTCAAAGTAATTCAACCATTTGCTCGATATTTTCTCCAGAAACTAACATTCTCTAATTCCCTACTTTAACTCCCTGTTTTAAGATAGCAGTAGGCACTGTTTGCCATTTTCTTGCCTTCTAGAGTCTGTTATTTATCCAAAAGCTCTCATAGCACTGAGATCATTATAGTGTAATTCTATGAATTCTACATTACAGTGCAATACTAAATAACATTAATGCAAACAACCTGAGCATCTCATTCACCTCTATACTCTTTAACCCCTTCCTTTTCCTATTTTAACCTGTTTGATGCAGATCTTAACCATGATAGCTTTCTGACTGATCTGAGGGGCAATCAGGGTACATTAACCTTAAAAGCTCAGGCTCTCCAATTAATACTTTGAAATACAACTCTCTCATTCTCTCACTCCCCCAGGTGAAATCGAATCAAATGTCTCTTTTTGGAAGCTCAGTAAATAGTGTTCCGAAGAGTTTGGTATTATTAGATGCATACATGAATTTAATTCTACTGCCATGTCACAGAAAATGAGAAAAAGGCTGGAATGGGGAAAAGAAGAGCATGGGAGGCAAAGAAGCAGCAGACAACATACTCAAAAGGGGAGGATCACAACAGTCCAGCAAGGAAACCCTCCTATTGCTAGAGCTGAAATTATGCACAATACTCAGAATTTAAATCGGACTGCTTGCCATACAAATATGCCCGAACTCAGCAAAATGAACTTTCCTAACATGTATATTAATACATCCCTTAAACTCTTCCTTTTTAGGGATTAGGAGTGCAGGGCTGAAGTGCTGAGGCACATTTTCTACACAACTATGAAACCTCTGCCACCAGAAATCTTTCAGAACCTCAGAACCAGGAAACATATCCACCTGAGAGATTAACAGATCAGTGTGGAAGATGATGTGGGGCAAAATACCTCATGCAATTCAGTACGTTAAAACAATGAATTCAACTCTTAGCCCCTTTCTGTACAAACTATTTAGTGTGTTTCACCACTGTGAGGAGAATTTGCTGCTTCCCACGCTGTAACTGTGCTGTGATGGAACCTAGCCCGATGCTTCAGTGTTTGCTGGAGATCCTGCTCCACCTTTCTGGCAGTTGGTATTTACAGTTACGTATATTTTTGTCCACAATTACTCAGATTATTAACATTAAACACATTCAACTTTTCAGGCCTTATTTTATATATTGCAAATTATGTCCTTTGAGCAGAAGACTCCCTTATCCATAGTAGAGTACAATGGGTGTAAATCAGCAAGCTTGTATACACCTCTCTTGTGTATATATTTATTGTATTCTAGTTCCTAAAGGCAGCATAATAAAGATCTAACCAACTCATAAGCTGTAGAAAATTACATCTTCTGAAAATCTGGCTAATTGAGGGAAAACCCATACCACATATCATTTTCCTGTATGAGAGGTTGTTATTCCAAAGCAGAAAGCAAATGGTTCTCTCAATCTTTAATTTTCACAATTTCAGTAACAATATCGACTACATCTTTGCAGTGCATTTTGTATTCTGAAAGTGCTTTAGTTCAATTCTTCATTCATTAAAGGCTCACCAGTAACATACACAGTGTGAAAAAAAATCTTTAAAAACTTCTTGAACATATGTTTCTGCTCCTTTATGCTGCAGCCTACTGTGAAACTGCTCAACTATGAAATCAGATATTTTAAAGGCTATTTAACGTTGTGAATTTTTCACAGAACATCAGCACAGTTATTGAGCACAGGATGCTTCTGTAACGGTGTTTACTGGTCCTCAGGTTCACACCATCACCTGCATAATCCAAAAGCATTCACTTCCTTACAGTAATCTGTAAAGAAAAGGGAAGCCTTAGACTTACAAGGACACGAGAGTAATCTTACTAAGCAGAATGCATTTCCCTACTGTGTTTACAAAAAGATATAAGACAATATATTTAAAAAAAAAAAAATTTTATTACAGTCAGAATCCATCTTACCCAGAATAGTGAGAAGAAAATTAGATCGATCAGACATAATTTGTCCTTAACAAACCTATGTTGGCTGTTACTTATCCATTTTATCTTGGAGTGCTTACAAATTGTGTTATTATTTTTCCAAGAACTAAAGTTATACTGACGATACATGTTTCCTAATTTTTTCCCCTGCATAGTCACAAGTTTATGGCATGCAAAAGTGCTTGAAATATTAAATTATTTTATCTTTTACCCTTGAAAATGTCCCCAAAATAAACATTTTTTCTCTATTCTTATTGCAAGGTCTTTACATTAGTGAGTATAAAAAGTAAAATGCTGTTACCTCCTAGCTGGAGAGTGACCGCTAAACTATGTTCAACATTACTTAAAACTGCTGAATTTTGGGGGGAATCCTGAGACCTCACATCAAAATGCCTGTATGTATTAAAAAGAAAAAAATTGAAAAAAAAAAAAAAATCAATCAACAGGGCTGTTTTCTGAGGTGTCATAAAAAAACCTTCATGCATATTCAAATAACATACTGTCTACATAGTACTGGGAGAGAAGGGAGGAATAGCAGAAGAAAGTCACAGCTCTCCTGTGGCGATATTTATGTATGAGCACTAAAACTCCTATGTGAACAAATGGAATTACATTAACAATAATAATGTTATCTCTATAGGACTAACAAGTTGTAATATAAAAGAAAATATAGAAAAGCAAATTTGGACCATCCTCTTGGAGGTAAAAAAATGTCCCATTAAGAAACTCTCAAAATAATGTAAAATAAAATTAGCTTAAAAAAAAACGAAACAAACCAGATTTGTGTGACCACATTATATATAATCTGAACTTCCCTTCAAAACCAACAGCTTAATTTCAATATCCTAGTCATGATAATGATAAAAGTTTCAAAATAATGGGGAATTTAAATTCTCCATTATAAATCTGAGGAAGTTACATTTGAAATCAAGCTCAGTCCAGGAACTAAAATACAACTGCAGCATTTGGCAACACGGGAAATATGCCAAAATTTCTTGGAACATTCTCTCTGTCATAATATTAAAGAAATGAAAAGTATCTACAATATGCAAATAGTATCAACCCAGCCAATGTTCTGCCTATGCTATTGTACCAATTCATTTGTGACTAATGAAAAAACCACTGATGAATAAAACATATATTCCAAAAATAAAATAGTTATAAATAAATTTTAAAAATATAATTACCCTTCTAAAGTTGGTAGAGCATCTCCATCACATCTGGATGTAACAGAAGTTAAATGTCAAATGTACTTGACCTAGAACTGTTTTAAAAGCAATGTTTTTTTTATTGCTCTCTGAATACAGCACTACTTACTACTTTGTAAATAACAAAGTGTCTGAACTATCACTAGTAGAAAATGACTGCGAGTGTGGTGTTAGTAGAGATGAACAAAACCACCGGTTTTGTCTCACTGGTTCAGACTGCTGCATTATTATCACATGTGTGAAAGTTTTCAAAAAACCTTTATTTTTATAAAGAAATAACGTATCTAAAATAGGACAATTTAAAAAAAAAAATAACCAGTAATCTTTACAGGCAGCTCAGCTGCAGTTTTTGGATCTACTAGTATTTATGAAGCCCCATATAGCAACACTGAACTGGCCTCATGCAAACTGTAGCCATAGAACCACTCACATATAAATGTGAGTTTCTTTCTGCATATTTTGGATCAGACCCATACTCTGAATGCATACAACAGTTTTCAAGAAGAACGTATTTGGGGAGAGTCTTAGCTTGACATCCTGGTGTTAGGACAATGGATGACCCTTTAAGATAATAAATGACAATCTATAAAAAAACTAATTTAGAAAAAGAAGACTTATACAACAGCATCTATTTTCACCAAACCAGGACAAGTGAACTCCTTGTACCTCAATCATTCGAATTCTTCTCTTTCCCTGTTCTTCATCATAGTATCAACAAATCATGTAGGTCAGATCTTCAGGGGTCATCTAGTCCAAACCCCTACTCAAAGTAGGTCCGGCTGCAGCAGGTTACTCAGTGGTTCTGAGTATCTCCAAGCATAGAAACTCCACAGCCTCTCTGGACAGCCTGTTTCAGTGTTTGATGACCCTTGAGTAGAGCCAAAAGGCTTCCTGTGTTCCTACATTTGTCTTTTGCCTCTCATCCTTTCACTGCGCATCTCTGAGAAGAGCCTGTCATCATCTTCTCTATGTACTAGGTAAATGCTTGCTAATCTGGCCTGGGATGAAGTTGACCTTCTTTGCTGCAAGAGAACACTGCTGATTCATATTCCGTACCAGGACGTCCAGGTATTTTTCTGCAAAGCTGCTTTCTAGCCAGTTTAGCACCAGCCTGTTCTGTTGCACAGGATTACTCCATTTCAGATGCAGGACTTTGCATTTGTGTTTGTTGAACTTCATGAGGTTCCTATCAGCCTTAGAGAATTTATTCTAGCACTGCTTGTTACAACAATGCTGGCACATTCCTCTAAAGAATCTCACAACTAGATGTCATCAGACACAGAATAAACAATTACCTAGAGAACAATCTTGATTTAATAAGGCAGAAACTATGTTCCTAACAGAAAAACAACCAAAATGACAAAAAAACCCACAACAACTGAGAAGCTCAATACCACGCATGTGCTAAGCTGTATTTGCAACCTTTCCTAAACTTTTAAAAGTAATTCTCTTCAGACTGTTAGGTTTCTTTTGGTGAAGGACATGTAGCAATTTTTATAACACAGATGTAATATTTAAAATCTATACTGAAAACAAAGACAAGAAAGAATAGACTTTAGCAAACATGACTAGAAAAACATTCAACCAGAACAACATACACAGGAGACAAGAGTATAGAGCCTCAAAGACAGTACTATTATTTATAAAATCCCACCAGCATGCATTTACTGCATTTAAACACATTGGTAGTTAGTTCAGTCTAGCAATGGAAAGTAATTAAGACTGAAGTCCAAAAAAGTATCTAAAAGTCCTCTGTGAAGGAACAGTTCTAACATCTATCTGAAGTTAATCAAAGAAGAAATCATCTCAGCACTGATGAAGAGTGAGGAGGAATGAATGATTCAGTGAACTAATGTAAATCAAAATCTTATAGCTGCCTTAGTGTTTTTCAAATGGAAATGAGGCTTTTTATATCAAATTGATTTGGATTCTAGAGGCAAACTGCTTGCCCTGTTTCTCTGAAAAGAATTGACTGAAATGCGTGAAAAAATTAAGTAACTTTACAACAGGGAAGGAAATCAGAAACTGGCCTGCATGTGTAGGAAATCAGAATAATCATTCATATCATACTCATACCAAAATGAGGTGTGTCTCACTGAAAAGTCAGGTCCAAACATCAACTCCAGTTCACAGGAGCTACAAGGAATCCTGCGTCCTTGAAATAAGGCAACAATAAATATCTGGTATTTTCAAGGATTATAAGCATTCATTTTGCCTTTACACATACAGTTTATTTAAGTAGTCAGAAATACTACACAACTCACAAGTCAGTAAGGGAAGAACGATTTATAAGCTTATCTGTTTTGAAACTTGGTAAATATAATTTGTTACTGTTGTCATTGCCTAAAACACTAGAAATAGCTTCTTTCAAATGAACCACTACAATCAACTTAACCCAGAGCACTATCCCATTACTGGATAGTTAAGTCAGAGATGTTAGAAATTAATGTATATGATTAAAATTACATATCTTTGGAATTTGTTCTATGATTTTATGAAATGAGATTTTCCCCACAGTAGTTGCTTCGAATGACTCAAGCACACAAAATCTATTCTACTGCTGTAAATCCCATTAACAGCAGTAGCCATTCTGTTTAGAATTTGTAAGCACTACAGTCAAAATTAAATTCCCTTGGATTAGTAAGATTTGGTTGTATATAAGACTAGAAGTGAGAAGGTTGCTGCAATGAGACTGAAAATAAAAAAGACAAGTCATCTGACAAAATTAATGACTTGGTATACTAACCTCATGTACTACTACTACATCAGACATATAAAGCTCTTTTCCCATTACAAAATCTGAATGTTCTTGAAACATCAATATTTCGTAACTGTGTCAAATGTTTTACATTCCCAAACTACAACAGCTCCCTTCCAATCATCATTGAATTTAAATACTTCTGGTATAACAAATGTTGAGAAAAATAAATTCTTAGAGCATGGAAAAGAATCTTCTTTTTATGTGAACAATATTCACAAATTTCCTGGCCAATTTCCCAGTTCATCTGAATAGGATTTCTGCTCTCCAGATATTCACATACAATGTACTTCTTACTTTTAGGTAAGAGAAAACCCTAGTAGACAAGAACTTCTTGTAATTTTTGTAAGGGTTTCTTTTGTAGTCTTACAAAAAAATATTACACCTTTGCAGGAGTTAAACATTTAAAAATAAATTAAGTGGAAAAAATAAAATTCCCTCTCTGCAGTTGAAAAGGTACTATTTTAGGCCTAATCTTTTATACATACACAGAGGTGCTGTATTATGTACAGCCCCAATGAATATGGCTGTATGAATGCTGATAACATACATAAAGGAGAGAAGAAATACAGCTGATAGAAGCACTTTAGTTTGTGAAGGAGACATGAGGAGAGACAGCATCCAGGAAATCAGTTGTTAAGGTCACAACAATCAAATCCCAAATCAAATTCACAACTGCATCAAAGCAACACAGGTTCAGTCTCAAGGTTTCATACCAGAATTTAAGTTTCTATACTCCTAATTAAGGTCCTGTTCAGAAAAAGACAAAAAAATCAGCTAATTAACTTTAAGTGCAAACTTAAAACCAACCCAACTGAGAATGAGGTACAAGCCTGTGTTTAAAATAACCCTATGTGTGTCTTCAGACGCTTTAATGAATGATCATGACAGAGCATAAAAAATACACATTTCATTCTGTTCATCTGGGCAGTATCTGACAACAGAAATTACGTGTGAACATGAAGTTAAAGATATGTCAGTTTTCTTAAATATCTCCAACTACCCTTAATTGCTGCGATATTTTTTTTAGTGAGGACACTTTTCAAGAATTCTAACTTTGATCTATAGATTTTATCTATATTTTTAGAAGAAAGAATAAGGCTAACAAGATCCAAAGTTATCTATACTCAATAAAGATAGGGCTAAAATGCACCCTTATGTGACCTTTACCTGTTTCTACATCTGTTAAATGCAGCATGGAATCAAAACCCCCACTGAGGATCCTTCTTCCACAAGACGACCACTGGGCAGCTCGAACAGCACAGGAGTGACAGGAATATGTTTTTAAACAGCAGCCTGTATCTACAGCATCCCATACCTTAAAAAGAAGGATAAGGACAACTTTGTAAAGAATCACAATATCTTTTTTCAATGTACTGATAAGTAGCTACAGCAAATCAACATGGCTGAGAAAGCTTTGCATTCCAAAGTTGTATCTGCTAAACTGTAAAAGTCCGTTTGAAGTAACTGCATGGTTGATTAGAATTAAGGCATTTAATTAACATGGCACAAATCAGTAATACATGTTTATGACTTGTATTATTTCTTGAAATGTCTACATTGTTCTCAATGGCAATTCATCTTATACATTCCCATTTGTAATGCTGTCTTACCTCTGTGCAAGGTTGTATCCAAATACATTTTCCCTTTAAATCACTTTTCTTCCAAATTTTTGTCTCTATCATATCTTGCTTTCCATCAAGTAAGCGGAATCCTAGAAGATTACAGCTTTCACATCTACCTATAGATAGGCTATTATCGTTATTTGTCACTCAGTTTGTAATTTTAAGTAGAATTTTACCTTAACTTCACTGAGGAGACAGATAAGAATATCATCATGCATCTACATGGAGATTTCTAAGGACTGGTCTAAGTCCTCTCATTTTTCAGTCTCTTCTGGACAGAATTAGGTTGATGCTGAGCACTTCTGAAAATCCTATTCTACTAGTTATCCAGCGTTTTTTAAGTAAACAACAGATAATATTTTCAGAATATAAATTGTCCTGCTCATATTTTTAAAGTAATTTTTAAAGATAAAGGCATTTGTTTCCAAATAATATATTTTAGAAAATAGAACTAGTCTGAATTATAATTTCAGTTACCAATTATAGTTCACAATAATCAAAAACACATCCTTTTCATGGTGCTCTTTTTGTTATAGTTTTAAGATAAATTAGAAGTTTAGCAACAAATGACACATATAAAGATCCAGTACGCTCATTTCTGAGACAGAAGGCTAAATATCAAAACTGGTTTCCCTATGAATATTCTGCTTCAGTAAAAGCTAGATTATAAAATATCTTATGATTGTACGATACAATATAATACCTGTTGAGTTGTCTAATAAAATGGTACCAAACACTATAACCATACCAGTAAATCCTACATTTTATTACTTCTATTATTAGTAGTACAAATAACTCAACACTTTGACAGTGCTTCATGATAGTTTTATTGCAGTTTCAGTAAACCCAAGGCAGTTTATTGCTTTAAAGTCACCATTTTACTTCACAGCACTTCTCTTTGTGATTTGTCGTTTTCATCCTGCAAAAACTTGCAGGATGAAAACAACACTGCCTATAAGATTAGAAGGTTATTCTGAATTTCATCTATTCTAATCAATTTCTCAATTCTAAGATTGTTTATATAATGCTGAGAACAGACTAGGCAATTAACAGGATACCAAAAAATTACTGTTCTTAAAGTGGTATCAAATTCAACCTTCACTGAAGTTAGTACCAAAATAAAATCGACTGCATGTTTGTGCATTTTAAAGGATATTAAAACCAAAAACAACTCAGTAAATCAGAAAACATAAACAGATGTTTGCTTTCTTGTGGCAACAGCACAATTCACAGTACAGGAGAATGTAAAGGGGAGAAAAAAGCAAGACTTTTGGTAATGTATTTTTATCTTCAATTGTATTTTCTTCTTGATGGACAAAAAGGACTTGCTGACAATATCATTATTATATACTCCGTACTCAGAAGACAACATTCCGTTATAGAAAATTATTTCATCAAAGTATCTTCTAGCACGGAGCACAGTTCTGCAATGTAAAGCAACCAATTATCATTAATTACTTGAATAGTCAGTTAAGACTGGAACCATGATGGCCATACCATAACTATTCTACCCTATCTACAAGAAAAGTAATCAGGAAAATTTTAATATTAAACTGCTTTTGAAAGTAAGTTTCTCTGCTTTAATGAGTTTTAATGATCATTTCAAGCTTCACAGTATTAAAAAAGGGTTAATTGTGTCTTAGAGGGCTTTTAATATAAGGAAGCTAATGAGTGAAGCAAGATGAAAGGAAAAACAGGTGGTACATGCTTCAGATATTTTTCTGTCATGTTTTAGTGATTAAGTATGAAAACTCAATTTTCACAAGAACGATGAAGTAAAGCAAGTTCAACAGCACTTCTGAGTTCCCGCTTGATTAAAAAAAAAAGCGGTATAAATGGAAAAAGCGCACCACTAAAGCTGCACATTTCCCTCCTTTATGTGAAACAGAACAAATTATTGCGTCTCATGGATGAGACCATGCACGGACCATGCACAAGGGACAAGTTACCGAACGCCACGTTTCTTTCCACTGTTACACTTTCTACCAGCTCCTTCTGCTCAGGTAATGGCGGTGCTGCAATGCCTTCTGGAATTAGAGCCGCGTGGGCAAGGCAGTCCTGACTGAGGAAATTCACTTAGTTTATTGCCAATTAACGTAAACTTTTAATTACAGCTTCAAGTATTGAGGAAAAAAGAGCAAGAGTTAAACGAGGCCTTGGGGAGCATCTTCCCTCCCCTGGCCCCACTTCAGCCCAGCACTTCTCCTCCCCTATTCCTACCCCAGCTCCCGCTGTTTTCACCGGGCCTTGCACTCGGTCCCTTCCACAACCCTTCAGCCATCACAGGGCCTAGAGGCTTCTTGTTGCCTCTCCTTACGCCTTACTCTCTTCGTCCCCTGCTCTTTGCTTCTTTCTGTTTCTCTGTTCCTTCTCTCAAGATGTACATCTCTTGCCCTATCTCCTCCCATCACCTTCTGTGTCCTCACACACATCTTCGTGTTTCATGTGTGTCCTCGTGTCCCCTGCCCTCAGCAGCTGCTCCTTCTCTTCAATATGCGTGAGCGGAGGCACCACATGCTCCTCTGAAGTTCTGGCCCACGGTGAGTTGTTTTCATCCATCGTGGAGCGATCTGGAACCAGCTGTAGCAGCACAGGGCAGCTCAGGACCTTCTCCCACACAGGGGAACCCTGCCGCCCCTGCTACCAAACCCCACAGTTTATGCCCAGTACAAGCAGTCAGTTCAGACAGCAGAGTTAGGACAGACCTCCATCAAGATATGGTCCAACGCAAATTCACTGGAGCCCATAAATGCGCTTTCAAGTAATGCTGAGAGGTGCCACTTCTGCTGCAGCTTCACAGCTTAATGGATAGAGAAGTCAACCAAGGCAGCAGAAGATGATGGCAGACCCTGTCCTGCTGTGCAGTGGCAACGCTCTGCAAGCTTCATCCAGGCGCATTCAATCCTAGGTATGGCTCCGTATGACCTGCCTGGGATTTTCCTTCGACTCTCACGTCTGGTGAATTTAGCTCAGTGTAACTTTGATACATTAGCGTGTGCCCTGCTGCAAGGAGGATACTGTGCAGTGCATCCCCAGAACAGTCTCAGAGTTTGAAGTTTCAATATTCATCTTCCACAGGAAAAGGGAAGCTATTTGCAAAAAGTGGTATTTGATATTTACAGTTAGCTCTTCAGCAATCACTTAAAGATGCAGCGATGCCCACAGAAAGTCATATAAAGGCGAGCCATTGCATATCAAGAAACAGAAATGGGTGTGCAGAACTCAAAAAAAGGCAATTAAAGGACAAACTATGCACCTTCTGTACAAGTAAGAAACTATGGAAAGGTGGGAGCTATGCACGCTCAGCTGTGAATGTGTCTGTCCCAAGTTACAAACACTGTTCTGTCTCTAGAAGTGACAGAGATGTTAACCATGTTACGCCCAGAAATGGAGAATGTACTGTATTTCATTACCATGGAAAGATGCTTCAAATCCCCTCCAAGGATCATCACAAAGCCACCATCAAGTCTGCATTTTCTTAGAGTCTCTTGGGTAGTTTCCCATTCCTGTGGTATGGCATTTCTACTGCTTAATCATAAGGGGAAAACATGGCTAGAGGGAGAGTTCCAACATACTCCATCCAAAGCTTTAGAGGAATGTCTACTGAGTAGCTGGTGCTCGCTCTGTAGAGGCAGCTGCTGTCATTAAAAAAATGAGGAAAGGGGTTGCAAAGTCCTTTGTATGTGAGTTTGTCTCTCTCTGCTAAACACTCAGACACCAGTAAAAGATATCCTCCAGGATGAAAGGCATTTCAGGTTTTTTCTTTCAACTGAGACAGTCAAGTGCTTCAAGAATAACTTGTGTGGAAATTATTTTTTTCTAGTCCTTCTTTCTTCACTTTTTCCATGTGCTGGATATGCTGGCTCAAACCAGGATGGAACAATAAGCCTGAAAGGCTGCGGGGGCATCACCAGCAGAGTTGATGAAATAACCCACATCCCCAAAGAGCATCTAACATGATGCCTGAACCCAGAAGCACGTTCTCTAAATTACCAAGGTAAATAATAAACAAACAGACACTAATCATCTGGTTTAGAGCGTGGCAATTCTGCAAGGAATATAGAACTAGGCTACCACACAGCCACCGGACTTCAGCCTCCAAAGAAAAATTTTTTCAGGGACTGGCACAAACCAGGGGACAAGAGAGTTCCCTAGGAATTAGGACCATTAAACCCTTCCTATTTCAAGTGAGTGAAGTTGTTGATCATGCCTTCTCTGCCACAAAGGAACATGAATTACAGACTCATTCTTCTGACTGGCATCTACATATGAGCTCAGAAAAAGGGTTTGTATCCAAGAGCAGCCTAAGGCTGAAGGCAAAGGCCGCACCACTATCATTTAAAAAAGTCACAGTTGTAACAACTACAGTTTTAATTTCAAAGTAAACATTTTTAAGAAAATAAGTGTCTTAGAACTATTTAGAAAGTTGTATTTTAAATACCAAAGGCTGCTAACTTTAAGCATAACTAATAATAAATACCTTTAAAACAAAGGTTTATAAAATAAACTCATAGATTTACATGGAATAAAGGCTTATATATTTAGTACATAATAAATTACTCAGGCAGGGGAAACAGTTCAATAAAAAAATACACAGGCTGAGCTATATATCTTCCTTTACAGGCATTTAAACATGTGTATCAAGTATTATAGGACTAGACGCTATCGTGCATCTGTCTGAAAGGAGGACAGATTTATATTCAGTTGTTTTTACCAAAAGATCAACTGTTTTAAGTGTTGTTGCTTGATTTCAAAACTCAGATCTTACAGACACTGAGTATTATTTCTAGATGAAATACTGAATTCTCATTAAATCTGAGGTTGTTCTTTTATCTTGTGATGTCAGATGTGATTTTAATTGCTCAGTTAAAAAGTTAAAAGCACACATTTCAGCCTGCTACTCTGAAAATACTGCTTATTGCCATACATTCAAGCAATGTTTTATGTTATAAACAGTAATGAGTCCATCCTTTCCCTTTACAAAGAATCCCCAAAAGAATGAAATATGCAACTGTTATTAGGAAAAAGGCAAATATTCCTGTATTATCTCCCATAAATCTACAATTATAAACTAATGAATTCTCCAATATTTGAAAGAAATAAACAGCCAAGACTCAAAGCTTTGAAATTAGCTAGTGCTTTTCAAACATTTTCTTCAATGCCTTTCTGGCATTAAGGTATCATGAACACTTTAATTGCATTTTTTCCAATTTTACTAAAATTGGTTTTAATGTGTCAAGCTGGTTCATATTTCACTACTAGTTCTTACTGCACTGTAGTTCCCCATTTATAACATTGCCTTTCCGTTTGTTTTCCATCAAGTGCTTTCATCTCATTTCCTCTCATATTATAGAAAGAATGGTGATCACATAGTTATCTGCTAGGATTAATATACGAGGCCAAAACGGCAGGTACAAACAGCCAAGTGACAAAATTATACTAGAGATTTATTTATAAAAGCAATTTTATTTTTACTTTCTCCAAGGCGTGTTGTAATCCAATTGCTCTTTCACATTCTTCATAACATTTGGAAACAAAGGCTTTAGAAGTTGCTTCCTTTCCTGTATAGCTTAGGAACACTGTGAAAATACTGTAACCAGCATTTTAGGTAATATAACCTGACCTCCTCACCCTCCAGATCAGAAGTTCACAAATCATGTAAGCAACTAAACAATATAACAGATGAGATTTATTATAGATGATATGTTTCCAGATCCTATTTTCTGCCTGAAAGCTTTCAGGAAAATAGCCCCTGAAAATAAGGTACTTTTGGTTGAAGATAATAAAAACTCTCTTGGTAAGTCACAATAGAAAGCAGGAGAAGGTAAGCATTTGATACTCAAGTAAATAGCAGCCACAGAAGAATGTTGCAGGGTCTGCTAGGCTATCAGCCAGCTCATAGGACATCGAATAAAGGCTTTTATCTTACTGACCATCCAAACTAGGCATTCATTCCTAGGAAAAAAAGTCACAGCAACACAGGCCGAGTAATCAAAGTAATATGAGAACTCATCTAGCATACAAAGATGGATAAATTAGGAATTGACCACATCTCTTCCATTGTCATTCTATGATTACCTGTAATGCGCTTGCCTCCAAGCAAATTAGATTGCAGAAAAGAAAATGTAGCAGCCTTACTTTTAGAAAGAGAAAGGTGCATCTATTCAGAGACAGTCAGTAATTGCACAGTGAACCAAGAACAATGATTCAATTGTGATGAATTAAAGGTTGGAAGCAAGTATCAGAAATTAAGTTGTACGCATTTTGAATTTGCACACATAAAGGAACTACAGCAGAGCCAATCAAGAATACGGAACAAGAAATTAATTTCTGAAGCATGCATAACAAAATTAAAAACTTTTTTAACAGCTCGATTCAAGTTAATGTCAACATAACATCCATACTAAAATAACAGAACTCTTGCCCCTCAATTTAACTACGTTGTGCCATTCTTCTGTAATTACCAACTTCCTCTGTCAATGGCTCCTACTACATGAACGACAGAAAGAGTTTCCAACTTCTTGATTAATCTAAATACAAAGATGGCATTTAAGAAACAGCCCTGTTCAGGGATGGTGTGGGACAGTACTGAGTTACAAGAAGCACGAAGAATTACTATACTTCGACTAGAACATATGCTGCTCCCTACCAAAGCATGCTCAGGTTGCTCCACAGACTTGTGAAGTTGAAGAGACATGACCCTCTCCTTTCCCTTTTTGGAATAACATTGCTCCCTGGTATGTCTCAAGGAGAAAAAAAACGGATTTTTTTTTTTCTTTTTTTTTTT
>VYXH01002730.1:163110-185981 GCA_013397275.1 Burhinus bistriatus
AGTTTCCCTCCAAACACATACCATAACTCAGTTTTCTTCAGCCAGTGCAACCATCACCGTAACTATTCCTTGGCCCACTGGTGGGGCACCGCACAGCTGCAGGGGCCGGTAAGAATGCCGAGCAGCTTACTGTGACCAAGAAAAGTCTCGCCTTCCCTTCCAGCTTCCCCCACGTTACAGACAAAATTAGTTCACTTTCACATTTATCTCCAGTATGCTGGGGCCTGTGCACTGATTCCTGCTCTTCGCATCCATGTGTCTCTATGCTAGAGAGGGGTACAGTTTCGATTTGTTTTCCCAGTTGGTAAAGCCCCCACCAGCTTTACACCAACTGTCTCAGGTTAACTGAGACTTGACTAATTCACAGTAATTTTAGTGCAGATGTACAACATCAGCTGTGTCATCCTATTTTCTTTTTAAGGATATTCACTTTTCAAGTGAAGTGATTACAGCAGCTCCTCTTCTCCAAGCAATTTACACAACGTCAACATGCATCATTAGAATACTCAGATTTATTTTTTTTTGAGGGAACTCAAGTATCTACATATTAACAGCTTTACATAAAACAAAACTGATTAGCTTTTGTTATTTCTCCTTTGCATATGTATGCAATCCATTAGACAGAAAGGGGCCTGGTATTCATATGACAAATAACAGAAGATTGCAAATATGTTTAATATTCCTCTTTGTAATATAGTTTGGTTCCTATAACATCATTTAGATTGCCCTACGGAGTTTCTGTACTTTGTACTTTATAACATTTAATCTCTCTCCTGCGAAATCTTGAAGAACAACCTATTACATAAGTCAACCCAACAGTAAGTTATTGACAATGATTTCGTGAAGGCCTTTATCCCACAGGGCATTGGTAGGTAATTTGCAAACCTAATGTACATGTAGTCAGCAGAGAGGGTTTTCTACATTTGCTTACATTCCTATAATGTAGTAGAGTAATATAGACAACCTGATAGTCGAACAACAGATCTCTGACTGTATTTTTCATCAATACAAAGCAGAACAGTTTGCATCAAATTTTAACATTCAAAAAATAACCTTGAAAGAATGGCTAGCTATTTCTTCCACATCCTCCAAAAGTCTTAGGTAAAGAGCCTTTTCTTTATTAATACCTTAGGGGGCTGTTTACTTTAATAATAGATTCAACAACATTAAACACAGCCTCAATATTAATTTCAAAAACACACATGATTTTTTTTTTTCCTAAAGCCAATAAGCATCTAAAGATTGTGTGTTTACTTTACTTAGCTATAACATGGTAAGAAAAATTTAAGATACAAGAAGCTGTGCCTCAAAGAGGGATTATTTTTACTGTAGTTCAAATGTGTCAAAGCTATTTTCCATATATAACTATTTTTTTTTTAATTTAAACTAGTAGTACAGCTCAAGTGAGAAGTCCTGCTATAAAAGTGTGGGTGAAAGCATCTATAAATACACAGAATTGTACAAGTTAAAAAACATCTACTATGTTACTCTATAGTAATAATCAAGAAATTAAGTAAAAAGCTTGCATAATTATTGTGGTTTTGTCATATTATGGACACAGTACCACTAACTTTATTTTTACAGCTGGTATAAGAGCATACCTTTGAAAGTGGAAGTGGAAAATAATACTCCATACTAAAAATCTAGAACCAGGTTAAAAACTAGCTTTCTCCTATTTGGATGTTGACATGAAACCATGAAGCAATGGCAATTTAAAGTTATCAAGGAGCAGATACAAACATACTGATACAAAGATTGCCTGGCACTTACACAGGACCCAGTCAAGTTATTTTTAACTATATAAGCAAGTGCAATATTTAGATATTTGTAAGATTACACATCACTGCCCCTCCAACACACTTTTTTTCCTAAAGCCTGATGAACACATTTCATTTTAGCAAGCAATAATGCGTAATAATTTTATTCTGTCAGTACAGGCTGCCTCTGACTACAGTCATGTAGCGCCAGCCGATGTGATCATCACATCAGGGCAGTGGTACCACGAGACATCCCACCGTTAACCTCACCCCAGAGGAATAACTCCCTAGCTTATGAGGGAATCACACCAACCCTGCTCTGCAGCTTCTAACACCTAAGCTGGCAGCACTGAAACATGCACGTAAACCCAAAGTAACTTCCACCATATGTCCCAGGGTGCTCGACTCCTTGGCACTACTGGAATACAACCTCTCATTAAGTAGAATTTGATTCAGCATTTCTCACTGCTGTATGATACACCTAGAGGAAGTGTTACTTCGCTGCTCTATTTCATTGCTTTTACTTCACTATCAGTGTAGAACTACTGAATGAATATTTTAAAAATGAAAAGTTAATGTAAATATTTTGGATTTGGGTTACTTGAAAATTCTAGTAGCATTACAGGCTTCTACATCTTAACAAAAATTTAAGGAGATTAGTGACCAGTTTTGAACATATTTTTCGGGAGTATTTAATTCCTATTTAAGCACATAAAAATGAACAATTTCTAAAATAAACAATCATAATGTCAGTAGCTGCATATCAACCAGGCTCTGTACTGAGATACTCAAAAGCAGATTTCTCATCAGTCCTTACAAAGAAAAGAGTCGTTCATGTATAATGTTGGAAAAAAAATTAAGCAAAGTGTTATTTTGCTTCAACCCATTTGACATAGCAGACATACAGGTGAAAGCTTTTTGACTTTCAAAACATTACCATTCAGTTAGAATGGGTCTATGATGATCTCCAAATACTTAAAATCAAAACCTGGTAGTTGTGAACAGCTTGTTTTCTCCAAGTCATTCTACAACTGAAAAATTACTATTGGGAAGTCTCCCCACTGAAGTGCTTACCACTTCCAATGCTATTTTCACATAACACGTTGAAGACCCTTCCACAATCACATTCATGTTATTATTTCGGCTTCCTATCACTCAGCTGCCTCTCCATCTGTGTTGGCATCACTAAAATACTTTTACCACTCCAAATAATATTCATCACTTCCTTGGTTAAGCCTTCATGTACCTGCAGTTATCTCCACTCCCACTGCACAAAGCACAGATAATTAGTTTAATTAATCTTCATGACTGTTTCTAAAATTTAGTAGCTTTTCTCGCTGTTCTCCGAATTAGCTTTAAATTGATGTCTGAGAATTAAAACATCTGTTTTGCATGTTTTAAGTGCTGTCACAAATTAAAAACTTTATTGTAAAGCATGTAATGTACTTTACAGAAAAAGAATATTATGAAATGTAAGTTATACATTATTACCAGGATTTCAATGTACACCTCATCCATGCAGGTAAATGAAGTGTGCAGGCAGAGAATATCCAGTCTGTAAGTACAACTAATTGACAATAGAGGTTTTCTGTTAAAGCTCTTTATATATATAAAAAAATATATATATTAATATATATACACACACAAGCACATGTAGTGTGCTGGTGCAAACTAGGAGACGATCCTTGCTGAAGAAAGATTTATTTTTTAAGGGGAAAAAACTTGAAGGAAATCCTTTGACATTTCAATTAAGTTTCTACATGAAAGGCAGAGAAGATGGAAGAAGGAAGCTGGAAACCAGAACACAGGGAGGATTTTCTAGGATCTATGAGGGTTTTTTCTGGTTGCAGTGTAAGCTGTCTTGGGTTGTATAATGCTCTTTGTCAAGAAAAGCCATCCTTACACAGAGAAAAACATACTGAGCACAGGTGCTAGGACTGAAAAAACCCTTCTGGTATTATCATAAGCCGTATTTCTTCCACTAAAGATGCCAACACACCTTTGTAACACCTCATGATGGATCTAGACCGCCAGTCTAATTTGCTACTGCATCTCTCTTCTTATTGGGCTGAATTAAAAAAAAAAATAAAATAAAAAATCAACTGCTTGCCTTTTTTTTATAAAGAAAAAAATATTATATACAGCATGGGTCGGGCATTAGAAACACTGCCCAGATGTAGCGGAGCAAATGGAATGGAGTAACTGATTCTCCATGCAGCAATGGTAGAAGTAAAAAGTACAGAGGGTCTAAGCAACAGTAACACTTTAAGAATGAGTTAAGTAAAATCTGGGTTTTATACTGCTAAACCTTTAGAAGCAAAGTACATTTTTCACAGTGGGTAAGAAATTCCAGAAACATAAGTACTACCTTGAGTAATTATTGTTAATTAACTAGCAATGAGGCACTATTTCCAAATGTGACATTTAAAGCACATAATGTGATTGTGAATATTCACAAAGATAATTAAGTTCATCTGCTTCAAGTCCTTGATTTCAGCACATCTGAAAACACCTCTTAAACTATCATTAGACCTGTAATCAAGTATTTTGTTGCTCAGGAAAATTGGATACCTTTGCTTACCTGCTAATATAGGGATATGCGTTCAAATGCAAGTACATGGCTTTTGTTAAGAAACTCTCCTTCAGGCAAAAGCTGAGAAAAACACTAATTCTGATTGTTTTCTCAGAAGAGACGGTTAAAAATAAATTCCTGACACCACTAGATGGAAACAAAACCAAAACTGACCGAGCTTCCTTAACTGAACGCAAGATCACAAGACTGACATGAGGGATATTTGTTTGAAAGTACTCATCATCAAGCCAGGGGTACCACTACTAAGGTGCATACTAAGGATACTATCCACATTACGTTGTATACTTTCTTCCATCTTGTTTACAGCTAAGTCAAATTCATTACAAAAAGAAAAATTCAACCAAATTACAGGGACAAAATACAATGTATAATGCAAAAATGTGAAAAATCAGAAAATGCATTGACATGATTTGGTTGGGGAAAAAAGTTATAAGCATTACTGTCTTCAGAGAAGGAAGGTGACTTTGATCATTAACACTTATCTTGGTCTTGATCAAGGCTTCTTGGAGAAATAAACCCTGAAAATAGGGAAAAACTGACCCTAAGAACAGAGTGTCAAAACAGTCATGCCTTGGTATTTTATCCTTTATTCTTTTAAGAGTAAAGAAAGCCTCTTTCCACTAGAAAAGAGCTTAATGAGTAATGTGCTTCAAGATGGAGAAGAAACGTTTAGGCATCATTCTAAGGTACAAAAGATTAAGTTTACTGCTCTCCAGTTATTTGACACAGGATTTTTAATCAGTCAAAATATCAGCGTGAATACATGTATGGTACAAGGATGTCCTACTGGTCTGTATCTCTCAACCCAGTCTGACTAGCAGTTTTATTCTATACCTGAAGAATCTCTCCTGAGTTTTGTCAGGAATTATGTTTGGAGAGAAAATGAGTTGAAATCTTTCTAAGAAAAGAAAATCAAATGTTCTGAAAATGTGTGTAATGCTAAGAAACTCCTGACCTTGTCTAAAAGACAGTTCCTGCTGCAGCCTAGCTGAGTAAGTACACATTTAGTGTTCTGCTTCAAAGGTGTATCGCAAGCACTGGCAAAGCCAGCTGCCCAGAGAACAGAGAAGGGTACGAGACGCTCCACGCTGCAGGGCATTAACCTCCAAGTCTGTACACTGCTTATAACAGCAGCCAGCTAGACTCTGCTTGGGAGGATGTCACCCTCCAAGAAAGCATCGGTCCTTTTCTCATCAGTGAAAGGACAGTACCGGACCCCAAAGAGCGCATACATCTCAGACTCCCAATTCCAACTTTGGGAAGAACTTCCTCAAGAGATCTACATGCTACCTACCTTCCCCAATGTCTGTTTCCTTAAGCTGTAAATGGACTGAGAAAGCAAGAAAAAAAATGTTCATGAAGTCTCTGGAGATGAACAACAGTAAGAATTAAGACCATGTTGCTGCACTCCTACTCAAGACACAAGTTCAGATAAAATTGATCTTCAACCAAACTAGTCAATAAAATCACAACTGTAGTTCGAGTGCTCAAGGCACATTTCAGAAAAAAAACAACCTACTCAGGCTTATCCAAAAAAAGAAATATAGTGGAGGAGTAAAATTTAGTATAGATCTTTCTTGTCCCTCTCTTTATTCTGTGTTAGAACACCAAAAATACTGTTGAAACACTTTCTTACAGTCAAAATTCAGTAATAGTCACTTCTGGAAAGTTTCATGAGCACTACTTCTGTTTCCATATAAAGTGCTCAGCATAATAAAATGGACAGCGGGAGGTTACATTACACTAACTTTAAGGTCTGACAAACAGGCATTAACTGAAGGCCAACTGCTATGGTTCAACTTCTGAAAGCTACTGCAGATTTTAACCGCCCCCCCAGAGCAGCTGGGCACTTTCCACAGGGTACTGCTTTTTGCAACAATACAGCCAGGGAACAGAAGGAACAAATAAGAAGCGAAACTATGTTGTTAGTATTGTTCTCCTCTTTCTGTGCACTTATGATGAGATAATGCCTTTTGACATTTCAGGGGAATAAATGTATATGTTTCTGATGCTCATCACTGAATTTACAGCAAATTAAGAGGAAAGCAACACTTTAAAACATGTTTTTCAACTGAATTCATCTGCTCTACAGAGACAGTACAATGGCGTTAGACCATACACATCATAACCCACCAACATCTAGATTATGCATGCTATTTTCTTGAAACATTTTAAAATCCAAATTAAGTATTCTCTGAATTACTGCAGAGATTCATACTAAAGCAACCTAGAATTCAACATCCTCGAAAGCTGAAGAGGGAATTTCACAAGGGCACATAGTGATAGGACAAGGGGTAATGGCTTCAAACTGGAAGAGGGGAGATTTAGATTATCTATCAGGAAGAAATTTTTCACTGTGAGGGTGGTGAGGCACTGGAAGAGGTTGCCCAGAGAAGCTGTGGAAGCCCCACCCCTGGAAGTGTTCAAGACCAGGCTGGATCAGGCTCCGAGCAACCTGGTCTAGTGGAAGCTGTCCCTGCTTATGGTAGGGGAGTTGGAAGTAGATGATCTTTATGGTCCCTTCCAACCTAAACCATTCTATGATTCTATGTATTGGGCAGTCCAAATGAAACATCAGAAATTCTCAGCAAAAATATCAAATAAAAGTTACACGAACAGTTGAGGTAAATCAGGCCAAACAGCAAGATTCATACGGTAAGAGACTTCATCTGATATTTTAGTCATCTATACCAATCATTTTTTAGCTAATTCCCACTATTTGCAAAAGAGGTATGCTTACCAAATGCTGAATACGGCAAGCTGACAAGGGAAAGAAAAAAAAGAAAAAAAAGAGAGGAAAAAAAAGAGAACCAGCTATAAAAAAAATATTTTTCACTCTGAAGACAGGCAACCTTTACATTACAAGCAATGCTCACAAAAAAGGCAATTTGTAAATAAATATATATATATACAGTGAAGGATACTGAAAATCATTGTTTATCAGCGACTCTACCCTCAACAGCAAAGTGTTTCTGCCATCGATTGCCATCTTTTAATGTACTGTGTTCTTTATTGTGCAGAAAGTTTCTGCTATAATCATGCCTGAGGCAAATCACAAATTCTCCATAAACCATTGACTCTAAGGAAGATGCTCAGACAGATCACATTTGCAGCCGCCTAAAAGTTAGGAGCGTGACTAGTTTTTTTGTACCTACAAAATAGCAATTGTACATTCATGCTGGGCAGACAGTGCAAGAGAAGTAACTTCCCACACACATCAAAATAAAGGGAAGAATTCACACCTATTTTACACTTAACCTTTAAGTGTTTTGTGACTAATTGTTGTAATATGGCTAACCCTGTGGATGCACCTCAAATGGTAAGTTCCTGGAAAATGAAGAAATGAAAAGAAGTTACAATATACTTATAAATCAGTTAGCCATTTAAGCTATGGTTTGTTGTACAATATGAAAAATCAGAATTATTTTAGCAGAAGGCGAAGCCAAGTATGGCAAAGATACTTAAATCCCCACCCCAGTTGTGTACTACATATACTAAAATTTTGGCCTGAGAAAAAGAATGCAAAAAAGTTTACTTCAGATAAACTATCTGCTTCATACACAGCATTAGGCATATTTGGGATGACATGGTTAAAGCAGAGCAGTTTGACACACATATTCAGGTAAGTCAAGAGAAACCAATACATGACAGGTAGCTATTAGGAATTAGTTTAAAAAAAAACCTAAATTTTCTACTGCTGAACCTATATGGGAGAAGAATAACACGGAATAAATTTGGCAGTTTCTCATCGACTTCACAGTGTAATAGTAGTGTGTTAAGAATGATATAAACATGTTCAGGCCACAATCACAGTAGCAGTTACTAGTAGTTAGTATTCATGCCCAAAAAACACTTAAGTAATCAATATCTTACCAGCAGGCATAGGAGAACTTCAATGTATTACAACTCCCGAGGAGATAATTTGCTAAATTACTATAGCCATTTATTAAATAATCTGATTTTCCCTTCACCTCTACATATCATATTCATTAGCATCAATCACTTCCCCAAGTCACATATGTTTATGCTCTGTTAAAAGTGGGGATTCCTCATAAGTGTTAAACACCTCCATTTAAGACGTATAGCACTTCGGAGGCAAATTGTCTCAATTGTCCTCAAATCCTACAGGTAACTAAGGACTGGATAGATACATTCACAAAAATGCATCCCACAGATTTGGAACATCCACTATTAGAGTAAGAAACACTGTTCTATTCAGAACATATCTACAGTCTTCGTAACTGTACGCCCCAGCTTCTGAAACACTGTGTACCTATTTGCTGTTGACCTACAGATTATTTCTGAAAACAGGAGGGAGAAAACCAACACTGACCAACTCCTTTAAGACATTTGGGTTTTTTTTCCCTTAAGCTTCAGTTAAACAGTGGCTATCAAAATTCAAAACATACCTATTTGTACTGTACTTCAATATTATCATATTTAATACAAAACTGTGAATCAGCTAAGGCCACTCGTGCTTTACAGCTTTATATTGATATATGTACATATATAAAATCAGATAACTATCTCTTCTGTTAATACAGTAAATAAAACAAATAAGCACAAACACAACAAACTAAAAGGAACCATTTAAGCTCTCTCATTCTTGCACGTTATCTACCGGGAGAGCTTAACACAGTGTGGACAACAGCTACAGACAAGCTCCGCCGACCCAACCATCAGATGCGTGGTGGCTGTTCTACAGCACAACACAGCCGGGTACACTGTAAGCAGGCGCATGGCTGGCAGCATTTGTGCAATAGAACAGAAAACGCATTGCTACCACAGTTCTAAAAATAATGGTAAACTGTTGTCATTAAGGACAAATTTCTACCTCTAAGAAAGAACCTAATCCAAATTTATAGACAAATTCTGTCCCATTCCCAGTGTTAACCAGGTGGCTTTCTTATATTAAGAAGTACACTGATTTGAAGTAATATCTAACTATGAGAGGCAGCATGAAGTTAGTTATTTAGAACAACTATCAAAACCAGAGTTTTAACGGATCTTGTGCTCATTCATCAGTAAGCCTGGGCAAGTAACATTTTCTTTACAGCTCTTCATTCTTTCAACTAAAAAATAAATTGTTTATTAATTCCAAGGCTATTGAGAATGTTAATAACAAAAAAAAAACCAAACCCAAACCCAAAAGATGAAAAATCCTGGGAAAATATAGATGCAGTCCTAAACCCACTGATGTCAGTGACACAACCCGGTTTTAACCATCAGCAGAACTAGGTATTTAATTATGAAAATAAACTATTCATTATGTCAAGCAGCTATGTGTTTTGCTGGCAATGAGGACATTCATAACTAGTACTATTTCAATACTAGCAAGCAGAGTAAGATTGAACTACCTAATTAATTTCCTTTTGCATTGTTAACATAGTACTAGCTTTAACATGTTTATAATGACTATGTCATCCCTAACCACCTGCATCCTTAACAGCCATCCCTTCCATAGAGAACCAGCTGTGTCCCTTCCTCAACAGTATACAATTCCAGCCACTAGTCACAATGTTCAGAATGAGAAAAATTCTTTTAATAAGGAAAGTATAATCTGGAAAAAGACAAGACGACTAGAGAACAGGACAAATTCCAAAAGCTGACTTCAGAAAGCACAACATACAAGGACACGCAGTCTTTACTATCTGTCACGCCCAGTGTCTGTAATCCATTAACCAATTGAAACATTTGAGAAAGGTAGAATTTTCTATAACTACATTTTTAGATGTGTCCCAGGAGCAAATCAGTAGTTTTAATTTTTTTTTTTTAATTAAATAAATAAAAAGCCTCCACAAGCACACTGAAGGTAAAGCTCAGTCATCATATCCTAACCAGCCAGTCAGTCAGCACGTACATACTGGAAGACAAAAATCAAACGCAGTTCCAGACTAGCCACAAAATGCTTTTTCTTTGAAGAGGCAGGATTACTGCAATGAAACATGATATGTATGATAAAGGATGGTAAGTCATTAGTTCCACAGTAGTGAAGAAACTTCTCTAAAGTACAAGGGGTTTATTAATGTTTCTTTCCACTTTAATTTAAAGAGAATCTATAACTAACAGTTGTCTTTATAGCATAAATATATAGCAAAATGTCATTAAAGTTCTTTCTAGCAGGCTTCATCTAAAGATCAAATGTCAGCAATCTTTGGTACATTCACTAATATTATGACCTTAAAGATGCAGCTATTTCACACATGCTAAAAATAAAATCTGCTTAAAAAAAGCAAGGACATAAACGTACTGAAAAGAATAGAAACTTTAGGCAAATTGTTTCTACTCCTGATGCTGGATAAATCCTACACAAGTAATCTCTCTACAGAACCTGAAAAAGTAGAGCAAAGCTTCTCAAAAATTTGTTTCCTTGACAACATCAACAGACCAAGAGAGGTAAGGAATCCAAGTCATAAGATGCCTTGTAGCTTTGTTAGCAGATTATTTTTCTTTAAATATATAGCGGTATGTGAGAAGCATCTATAAAGCTAGAGTTCTAGAAAAGAAGCAAAGTTAGACTGGTGTTATTTATATTTTTAAACAGCAAAAACATTCACAATTTCTCAACTGTTAAATGAATTGAGATACTCCCATAATGTCGGACAGGAACTTCAGAATTTAAAACTACTCTAGCTCCGTTTTTTCCAAGCACCAAAATCTTGACTTTTTCATGAGCGACCTTAGTGAAGCATCCAGGAGAGGGATAACACCACCATACATTTCTCCCATCTCAGGTGACATTCTGACGTTCAGCACCACAACAGCTGCCCACAGAGATCCTATGCATAATTGGAGGGCTTAATTTATGACATTATCAGTTAAGCTTCATTAGAGACACTACTTTATTGACATCTCTAGCCCTGATTTTTACTTCCCTAGTAGGCTGGCTATGCTGGGGGGCGGACAAGGTTGCTTATTTCTCTGCTGCAGGCTACTTAAGAGACACTTGGTAAACAGCTGGAAGAGTTCTCAGTAGAAAGGAAGCACAGAACGCAACCATTCCGGACAGATGGGTTTCCAAGAAAAAAGTCAGATAAACAATATTCTTGAATTTTCTGTAAGTAATGACACAAGTAACCAAAACTCTTTTTAGGTAACATGAGGAAACAGAATCCTTTCTTCCACATCATTGTTAAGCATATCCAAAAGTTACCGTCCATCCTTTTGGATTTCCACAGAAAGAAAGGTTTGTGAAATAACACTGTCAAAACAGCCATGCCCCTCATGCGTCTCACTGGTGGCCACTTTGCACCTATTGGTCAATGCCAACCAAATTTCACAGAGGTCTCAGTATTTTCCCCTCAAGATTTAATCAAGCTAAGCAGCTGAATAAAAGGGAAAGACACTGCAGAAACCCCAAACCAGAGAGAAATTGAAGAGGATCTACAGCCAGTCAGCCTCAAGACCCAGCCAGGCTCCATTAACTCTACTGTTCTTGGAAGAACTTCATTTTTTGACTTTATTTTCTGTATTTTTCTTTCAGTAATTCCCAATTTTGGGGGAAACACAGGCATATTAGCTGTGCCATGAAATATCCATCTTCTCTCCCATAGCCACATCCTTAATATGGCCATAAAGCAGTCAAAAACGCTTTGCAAGACCACTTGGGGTACTACTCTAGTATTCTTTAAGGAGATCCTAATTCAGGAAACATTCCCAATTGTAAAGAAAAACTAATGCCCTTACAGAACTGAAAACCTAACTCAGAAGCTGAGAGGTTCACTGTGGTTTTGCCCCTTCCCCCCTTATATATTTTTAAATGTCAGTTTTCACACAAGTGTTAAGAGAAATTCTAACCCAAAGTACCACTGAATTTAGTTCTTGTTAGTGAAGAAGGAAAGAAAACAATGGCCTATCAAACAGTGTAGAGATCAAGATGGTGCTATTTATACTCAAAGAAACATACTCCTTTGAAAAAAATCCTTTGAGGCGCAAGAGTGTGTCAACTACTAAGAACATAATAAAACCTATACAAGTCATCTCCAGCTGCGGATTCTGAGAAAGTGAACAAAGGCATTACAAGGATTTCTGTTTCCTTGACAACAGCATTGCTGGAAACAAGAAAATAATTAAAAAACTACATCTCTATGTAACCGTGATCTCTAAACATATCTAGGTATTCACATACCAAGTGTGGAACAACCTTTACCCACACATACCTTTGTGATGGAGACCAAAATCCACCACCTTCATGAACTGTTCTTTGCTGACTTGTGTTAATGTCTTTTGCAGAAAAATTGAGTGAGAGCTGACTATTACATCCTGACTTGTATTATCACCAAGGCATAAGCACAGTCAGACGCTTTCATTGATGGTCAAGCACATTCCTTCCTGCATGATGTTCCTTTTCTTACAAAATAAACATTATGGAGAATACTTCTCATTGAAGCATATGAGATAATTTTGTTAGCAAAAGATCAAGGTATACAAAGAAGCCCTTCCAGCACTTGGGAAACTGGTATTACTATACATATATCTATCAAATAATAAGTGTACTTCCACCTTAATAATCAGCAAGCTTAAAGTCCTTGGAAAAAATACACATAGTTCTAAATAGCCAAGGGAAGAAGGTCAGAACAAGGCATCATAAAGAAAAGTCAGCTTTAGTATTTCACAACAGCCAATTTAGTAGCCTCTTCGACAAGAAAATGACAGTGCTTTTTTCACACGTCTAGGCAAGCAGCACACAATCTCCAAAATATGAGCATTTCTTCGCCACTTCCAAGATAAAGGGAAGAACTTCTTGTTATTTTTAAAATACAGTATTAAAAGTGTACCGACATCAGAGAGATCTTTTTTAAAAAATTTCTATTAAAGTGGAATATATGTATTAAATAGGATGACTCCCCAAATTCTCATGTTATGCATCAGCTACAGCTAAAGGAGCGTTGCCACAATTAGATTTTAAAATTAGTTTAAGAATTGCAATACTTGGGGTACTAGCAGCATGATACCTAATACTGCTTAGTGAACAGTTTGAATCTAGCCCAGCAGTGACAGGGCTATAGCTATCTGACAGCTACGCCTGAGTTTATAGGAAATATGCCAGCAGCTTAAATCCATTCCTTCATGAACAGACATGCATGCAACAGAACAAAAAGAAACACCGCCTATTTCAAGTGACTTGTGTGCAGAATGGTTGAAAACAGAAAGGTTTTGTTTGTTACTCAGAGGCAGGGTAACAGCAGTATCTAGGAAATCTGTATTGCTACCATCAGGGCTACACACATGATATGGATGAACAGAGGCCACCAGGTTCCATCGCTTTCAGTCCAATACAACAGGATCAAGACTAACAAATTCCTGGAATATACTATCATGCTGTCTTTCTCCTGATGAACACACAACAACAGAAGAATAAAAGGTTTTGAAAATATGAATAAAAATGGTATTTCTTGTAGTACTTGATACACTCCAGGAAGCAAAATGCATACATTAAATTTGACCGATATGAGTAACATACCACTCTAGATCTAATGATCACAAGAGAGTCTGCTAAGACTGGAGAAGTATCTGGAAGAGACCTCTTGAGGTAGCAGGTTACAAAGATGAACTGCTTTGGAGCCAAGAAATCCCCTGGCTTGAAAACAAGCAGAGATCAGACGACGACATAAAGGCACTACAAACCTTTGACTTGTTCTTTTTCTCTAGGCACCTACTTATGGACTCTACCAGAGACTGAGCACTGGGCTAGCCAGAGCCTTGGTCTGAACCAGTATGGATGTTCTTGTGTTCTTAATCAGGAGAAGTAGGCAACACCTTTGTTCAACAGGCTGACATTATTAAACTAATCTTAAAAACTTTTACATTCCTTGTATAGATTCAGCTGTGACTAAATGGAGATACAGTTCAACTAGGCAAGTTGGGAACAAAATGCATAAGAAAAACTTCCAACACTGTGTTGCAATACAAGTCATCCCATTAAAGTACTATTAATATACATTTTGCATACCAAAGAATCACAGTACTTTCTTTTCTTGATCCTGTTCATCAATGGAACGTGAAAGTGCTGAAAATTAAGAAATACTTTGCAACAAATAGAATACCTGCTCTGATGCTCTAAATAGAAAACCAGGAACACGGAATTAAAAGTTTACAGATGATTATATAAAGATGTTACCTTGAGTTAATTTTAAGACAAAATAGGAAATACAGAATAACGGTATGGAAGTCTTGAAGCTATGAACAATTGCTAAAAAGTTAAGTCTGGCATAAGTAACTAGTGAAAATGTTTACAAATCTATGGGTCTATGCAATTATAACATCTTCCAAATAAAAGACACTAACAATGTGAATGTAGTATTGTGGATTCTGCAATTGGTAAACATGTCTTTCAAAAGACAACTTATTTACCCTGCTAGCTAAGGTAAAAAGCTGTATTCAATGCTCACCTGTGATTCTGGATTCTGTATTTGGGGTTCTAAACCAGAAATACCTAAACAAGGTCTGATTTTCAGAAAGCACTGAATATCCACACTATGGAAACCAGGCATCTTTAATAACACTGCTGGGTCTCAAAACTTATGCAAAAAATACTAGACGAGAATTAAAATCAAACACTATCTCAGTGTTTAAGCAGGCAAAACCAAAAATGGCAATAGCAGCCTAAATTTCACTTACAGCAGCTATTCAAACAGAAGGTAGAGAAGAAGCATTATCCAAAGAAAAAATTTCATCAGTTCAATCATGTTTCGCAACCCTTAAAATACATACTTCAACTAGAAACATAAGCCATTGATAATACAGTTAGAATGTAACAGTGAAGAGGAGCACTGCCACAGTAAGAGCTCCCAACAGTACTTCCCCTAACGTGAATCAGGATTACTGCCCCTTTCTCCAGCTACCTAGGCTAGAAGTACTATCAGCTTCCCCTTTGGGAGGGGAAGCTCAAAATCCCAATAAATTACAGGGTAAAAGACTTGCCAAAGCCTAAACCTAAGGTTTTGGGTTTTTTTTCCTTGCAAATTTAAAATTTAGCATGAAATAGTCTATTAACGCTCCCAATCTGAAGAACTGTGGGTAATTAATCTGTAATATGTATCACTTCCCATATGAGGTTCTATCTTACTTTCAGGTCTCTATGAAGTTTTCTTATGTGCTTTGCAACACATGCATAAACTTTTAATTTTGGTCTTTCAACACACAACATGGAGGCAAACATTAAAATATCGCAGTCTTCAAAGGAACAGTTTAGTTGCCATCCCTTTCTCAGATGCTGAGGAGCCCATCTGCTGGCAGAAGTGTTAGTCTAGAAAATTACACCCCTGAGCTGGTAACTCTTTTTTTTTTTTTTTTTTTTCCAACTGTACCACTTGATAACTGTTTGGGTTTTTTTAAATGCAGCCATACACAAAAAATTAAGAATACTTTTAATGAAAAATATAAAATCCTCTGAAACAGTGCATTCCTTCCTAAATACGCAAGATATTTACAGAAACTGCTTCAGATGATCTTTTCTGACACTAGGCTATTCTTCAGTCAACACAAACTGAAAACATCAGCTCAATTTTTGCAAACATTTTAATACGACTTACACTAATTCATAAAGAAAATGGTAAAGTGCGCATTGGTTAATCTGGGAGAACATAAATGGAAGACTGTTCCTTTCCCCTGTTTTAAACAGGATACATATGCACACTTAAAAAGTACGAAACCACATAATCAGTTCTATATATACATTTTAGTTATATCCCTGTGTGATATGGACTATTTAGTCATAGTAATTTAGATGGGAATAAAGAAATTAAGATCACTAAATTAAGATAACTAAACCAAGTATTTCTTCCTTCTCCATGCCAAAAAAAACCAAAATTCTTTCCTATAAAGGGAAATTCTTAGTTTGTGATGAAAAATTTAAGAAGAAAATATGTAAGCACATAAGAACAGATAAAAGATGCAAAACTGTTTGGCTAAATACTACAAAAATTGCATACAACTACAGATCTTTTGATTTAAGTACAATTTAAACTACCACAGTCTGTCAGATCTGCTTAGCCAGAAATCTCAATTCTGAGAAATCTCCACAAATATTGGACTCCTCAAAAGATAAATGTCTTTAGATACAGCATTTAGATAAACGCAGAGGCTGAATGCAAGGACTGAATCCAAGATATTTACACATAAAAATATTCAGTCACAGTCACTGACATGAGTAACTGAAAATACAGAGTTTTGAGGCTCTGGATTGCCTACTGTCTCTGATCATACAGGGATTTTAGGCTCCTAACTGTGCTTTGAGTTTTATCCAAATCAGATGTTCAAAGTAAATAGTACAAACATCTTCAGTGTCTGCATATTCCCATTAAAGGGAAAGAGAAGACGCTTCCACTGTCTGGATTTAAACTAGCAAATCCAAGCAGATGTTTTCGGAAGAAAACAACCAAAAGGTAAGCTGTGGGAAGGTATGGGATCAGGGAAAAAAATAGCATCTACATCTGCATTTTCAATCAGTTGTTTTATGCTTACATCAAAAAACAGAGAACTTCAAGCAATGGTAGACAGCCAAAATAATCCCCAGAAGATAAACTACTGCTGTCATAGTCATTAGAGATTCACGGGCTCGTGACCCTATAAAGTTAGAGCAATTAGTTTTGTACTATCAAGTCAATACTTGATCTAACCGTGCCCTCTACTGGCCTGCGAGGTACTTGTGTAAAGGTTCAGGCTTCGGAGATGCTACTGCTCGTACCGCTGTGGACTTCGATTTCACTATGAAACAACAGTAAGAAGCATTCATAGGTATTTCTCTACAGGCTACCTTCTAAAATATGAAAGTGTGTTTTAACACACTTTGTAATACTGGCATTATTACTTTATTAATGTTTCAGACTCGCATGCTCTGAAGTGTTGCCAACGTTAACATACTCTATTTACATTGAATTTCCATGGTTTGCGGCACCTAAAGCAATTCGATTTCTTCGAAAAACAGCTTTACTGTTAAAGACTGCCTCCAATCAGGGGTGGTAACGTTGCTTTAGGAAAAAAAAAAAGTAATCTTTCTTTCTGCTTAGAAAACAAAACAGACAGGCCATTATTTCCAGTTTTTAATAATTTTACATTGCAATAACAGCTTTGATTTCAGATTGTTTTACCAAATTTAACACATCCATAATTTCATTCATCAGCAAAATGAGGCTCTGGGATAGTAAACAAACATTAAGCATATGGTGTGACAGGTAAGGCAAAAAGTCACATTCAGACATATTGAAGTCAGAGGTGCATATAGTTTTGTAGAACCCAACTTTAAATTGCTGCTTACCAAACACATCCATCAGCACTTTTTGCATATCTTGGTCTTTTCCTTCTAAGTCTGTTCTTCAAGTAGCACCAAGATTTAACTTATTCAATATATTAAAGAACACTTGCAAAGAAAAACAAAGCTACTTTTTTCCTCCATTTAATCTTTAAGACAAAGATGTAAAAAAAGCTTTGGAAAGAAGATGAAGGAGGAATTACCCACAGTTCAAAGTATTCAGACTTTGATGATGTGATAGGTTATGCTGACTACAGAACCAGTGAAATTATTATAACTTAAGAGAATAAAAGATACGCAAAAACTCTGTCCAAGATTCAAGAATATCACTGCTTCAAAGATGCAAAGTCAGCACATATTTCACAGGGCCCCATGGCAAAACTGGGGAAAGAGGAAAGAAAAAAAAATTCTAAGACAAGAAAAATCATACAAAAGCCAAACTACATGAAACCCACTTTTCCACTACAAATTAGACAGCAAAGACTTAAAAATAAATACGTAAATCTCAATTTTCATATGAGAATTTAAGAATTTTTTTCCTACATTAAATCAGAATTCAAATTCAGTTTTAAAGTTTCCTCCTCTCCTTTGGTTTTAGAAGTATGCCGATACAAAGGGTGTTCTTCTTGCCTCTTTACTTAGTAAGATTTACTTAAAGTTCTAAATTTTAGAACCAAGTTTTAAAATAATCGTACCTGCTAAGTTAAATACATGCCTTCCCTCAGAAAGGACACTTTCTGCCTGCTCTGATCAAAACTCTGCTCCTGTGTAAACCCACTTCAGAAAACTATTATTTTAACCCAGAGGTGGTATTAGCCCTCTATCTGGGAAAGCATACACATAAAAGATTTTTATTACCCATTGTTAAAATACAGGTAAGACTCATTGGACTGATTGAATTAACAAACAAAGAAGTGAAGCCAAATTCACTAAAGCTAGAAGGAAAACACACTAAGTATTGAAAAAAACTTAAAGCAGGAGGACTCCTTAGATCATGACAGGGTAACTTTCTGGGAGGTAGGACCTGCCACACTGACGAAAAAACCCATCTGACCTGACATACCTCCTCCAGCAGTAGTCACTTAGGCCTGTCAGAAAGGTAAAAATTCCTCAAAATACTATTCCAGTGTTAGCAGTCTGTTGTTCAATGACTTAACGCAGAATCTGTACCCAGACCATAGCACTTGTGACAATTGTGACATTAAAACGTAGGAAATAATGAAAACCTAGCACTAATACAGATTATGAGAACTGACCTAGTAGAAATCTAACTTCTTAAGATCCAAAACACCAATATGTCTAATACAAAAAAAAAAACCCAATAACTAAACACCACATTCCAAAATAATAGAACTGACTGTAGGTACAGTGAAGGATTAGACTGCAAGTTCATAAAAGAGTCTTGTACTGCAAAGCATCTCCTCGAATTCTGAATACTTTAGAACTGTTAAATACACATAAGCAAGGATGTTACTCCCAGAAGATCATTATTCAATACAGTATTTTTAAGTTTGGTGATTGGTCCACAAAGCATCTTGCTTTACATTACCTTGACTGTTTTATCCATAGAAGCCGAGAGAAGCATGTGACTTTGTTCTCGCACAGGACACCACTGGATTTCATTAACAGGGCCGCTGTGTTTAGACATGTAAAATATTAAGCTTTTGGGGACTTCAGTTAATTTATATTTGGATCCCAAATATGGCTTAATTAATTCAGAGATCTTTCTCAAGGTCTGCTCTCCTGATATGCCTAGCTTAACATCACAATCTGAGCTATCTCTCTGATCAGATTCTTTTTTCTCAGGTATACTGGAATTTTCTTGACGCAATCTTTTAGGGATATAGGGTCTAATCCCTTTTATGACAGTAGTACTGTCTTTATGTATTCTCTTCTGGGAAACACCATTTCCAGAGTTTGTTGAAGAGCTCCATGTCTGTTCATAGCTTTTGTAGGACATAGATAATGCAGTATGGCCAGAGTATGCTCTCCTACAATAAGAAGATGTCAAATCAGCGCTATTATTCTGTGCATAATGCTCAGGGGGATCTTCACAAACAGTGCTTGTGCCAGAACTGTCAGTGTTCTCAGTAGGCTGCATTTCATATGTAGGTTTTGTACTCAAACTACCAGGTGCAAAGTACTGAACACAATTCACAGAAGAACTTGGAAGGCTTGTTTGTCTGCTAGAAGTATTGGGGACTTCAGTTTTTCCAGTTTCTGCCTCAGAGTCTGAATCATCATAAGCAACCAGTGACGAACTCATTATGGCTAGACACAGCAGACTCCAAAAATCTCAGTGCTGGAATCCTCCAAAATGATGATCTACAATAAAGAATTGATTATTCAGAGCACAATCCAAGTCTACAATTTCAGTAACTTCAGGATATAAATATACTTTTCTTGACAAAAAACTCCCATAATTTTTATTCCTGTTTATTAATGGAATTTATTCCTCTATTACAAAACATCTGCACATTCAATTATGCAACACCTTACCTCCAAGCACTTTGCATACATTTTTAATGCATTGCAGAGATGCATTTGCATACCACAAAACAATGAAAATGAGCATGAAAAGGAAAACAAACTTGCAATATAAGTACTGCAAATCACTTTAACCTTACTTGCAGTAGCACTTCCCCACACACACACACACACACAAAAGAGGGTAATTAATTATGTAGTGTTTTGTTATGTACATTATAAGAATACAAATACTACAACTATTTTGGAGCCAGTCTAACGATATCTATTTCTTAATGGTACAGATGACTTGAAAGAAGCATGAAGGGGTTCAACTAGCAACTAAAAAAGTAAATACATTTTTGACTCATTCAGCAGTCTTGCAGTATGAGGAAATTTTCCAACTATATCCACACAGCCTTTAGTTTTACAGAACCAGCTTATGCTAGAAGCTACACTGAATTCACTGTTTGCATTTACTTACAGACAAATAAGAGCATAGATGCCTTGTTTACTGTGGAATAAACTTTTTCAAAGTGTCTGTGAGAAAGAAATCTCATGCTGAGACTGTGTATGTAACATGCTGAATAACTCACCACCACAACAATCCCACCATGCTCCTTCCAAAAATTTGGACAGAGCATGTGGAGTATAGGGTTAACTACATTCAAACAACTGATGTGCCTGCAAAAATGATCTTTCAACCTCTGCTGTTTACAGTCAAAAAGTACTGTTATCCTTCAATTGCTATGACTGATTAAATGGGACATTTTACTTCTGTTTTGTTTCCTTGCCCAGCTGTTAGCACTCATCATGCTGAAGTGATTTAACCCACAACACTTTCAGATCAGCTGCTGAAATTCTTGGTTTAGGTCAGTGAAGAAGCTGCCCTCAAAAGTAGCTTGATGAAAATGAGAATGCCATATGAAGGTCAGTATCTACATAAGCATTTGCAGAATTAATGCCACAAATGTAGGTCCTGCAAATACTACTGCAGGAGTACTACACTGGAACTTGTAAAGATTACTCATTTAACTTCAGAATTAGAACTATTTTGAATTAAAACAAGCATGTTGCATTTAACCTAGAGTACAGACTATGGTCTGTATTCTGTAATGAAATTTCCAAGCACAGATCCAGAAGACAGACCTACACATTCATCATCACAGATCCTTTCCAAGACAAGTGATGAAGACATTTAACTGGAATGAGGTGACTAACATTTTTGCACATAAAAGCATCAAGATCTCCCTCTAGAGGACACTTTGTCTTTATCTGAAGTTTATCACAGCTGTTAAGTGACAGCAACTAAGAGCAAGAACAAATTCTTTTTTTAATAATAGTTTCATTTATTAAGACAGCATTTCACTTAAACAGTGTCAAGGAAAAAAATTAGGTAGTGTTTCTGGAAAACTTAACTAACAATTCAATTCAAAAGCAGTAAATTGAAGTTTTTAGCAGTAAACTGAAACCTCTTAGCAATAAACAGTAACTTTAAAGGACTGTGCTTCAATAATTGCAACAAGTGGTTACTATTTGTATTGCAGTGCTGAAAACAGGCCTCAGCCAAAATGCATCATATTCAAAGAACAAATACAGTAAGAAGTTGACCTCTGGCTGAAAGCCATAAATGAAGATACACAAGTGGACGGGGTTAGACTTTTGAAGTTACTTTACTTTCTTTCAATACACACAAAAAAAAAAAAAAATCAAGCTGAGATTCAGAAGTAAGTGCAAGATGGTGCCTTGCATACACCAGGTTAAAAAAGTTTCCTATGGGATATTGGAAAGAAATTTGGTCAGCATAAATATGCCTACAAATACGTAAAGGGAGGCTGCCGGGAGGACGGGACCAGTCCTTTTTTCAGTGGTGCCCAGTGACAGGACAAGAGGTAACAGGCACAAACTTGACCATAGGAAGTTCCATCTGAACATGAGAAGGAACTTCTTTCCTTTGAGGGTGGCAGAGCACGGGAACAGGCTGCCCAGAGAGGTGGTGGAGTCTGCGACTCTGGAGACATTCCAAACCCGCCTGGACGCCATCCTGTGCAACCTGCTCTAGGTGACCCTGCTCTGGCAGGGGGGTTGGACTGGATGATCTCCAGAGGTCCCTTCCAACCCCGGTGATTCTATGAAATCTATCCCATCACACACATCACCCATAACCCTTAGTATTTTCATAAAAGCAAAACATCTCCGTCATCTTAAGACTTCCCATTCAACTTCTGTTTCAAAGAAACACCACCCCAAAGCGTCTAATGCTGCCCCAACTAAAGCAAAACGCAGAGGAAAAACCCCACAACGTGCTTCCTTGGACACAGAGCGTAACCAGACTGTGAATTTGTTCACGCCACGATTCACACCGCCCGAAGCCAACAGGGAAACTCACAGAACTTTTGGTTTCCTTTCCCTTTCACGCGAGCGATTTACCCGCGCCCATTAAAGCAAAGAGCGCTACGTTCGACACCCACACGGCCACACGCCCGCTAAGGGCCCGTAGGTGCCCACCCCGGTACGACACGGGAGCCGGGAGCGCTCTCGGGGGGCGCCGGGCACCGAGGCCGTCTCCTCCCCCCGCACCGCAGCCATTGCCGCTCCCCACACGCGCACTCTACCTCTACCCCCACCCCCGGGCACCGAGGCCAGTCCTGGGGCCACCAGCACCCTCACCACTTTCTCACCCCAGCACCGGAGCCGCCCCCGCCCCACAGGTACCTGCTCTGCGGCGCGCCGCGCCGGCGGCCCAGCCCGGAACTCACCAGCCGGCCCGCGGCGTCAAAAGCACGCCGGGTGGAAACGTGGC
>VYXH01002730.1:186005-237883 GCA_013397275.1 Burhinus bistriatus
GTGGCGCCCCTCTCAAAAGGTTCCGTGCGTCACAGCCCTCTCGCAGGCACCGCCTGTTGGGAAGGGCAGGGGTCAGACCGCGGCTGTCTGGCCGTGCTGGAGCCCTTCTCCCACCGCTGCGGTGGTGTGGAGGGCGCTTCGTTGGGTTGGTGCCTGTAAGTAGAAGGAGGGCAGCGGGAAACAATGGTTCCGCAGGTGTGCGTTTTCCAGTCGGGAGTCGTGGGCGCCGTGCCGGTTGGGGGTGATGCAATGGCAGTGACAGGGGAGCGCTGAGGCGAGCTGAGGCGAGCCGGGCCGGATTGCGGAGAGCGGGTGAGGGCCAGGTCGGGGATGGGGCTTCGCTGAGAGACCCTGGCGGGCGGGAGAGGAGCTGGTCGGGTGGTTATTGCCGCCCCCGTGGCGGGTGCGGGGAGCGGGGGTCTGTGCGGGGCACGTTCCCTCCCTCCGCCAGACGTCGATGCTCTTGAGGGATTTTTTCCTCCCGTACGTGGCCAATACGTCGGGAGAGAAAGCCCTTTTCCTTCGGGAACGGGGGAGGGGGGGAGCCCCGGCGGCTGGGAGAGGCGGCCCGGCCCAGGGAGGGCAGGGCTGGCGAGTGCCTTTGCCCTGGCCGGGCAGGCCTGTGGCGGGGGAGCGTTGCCCGTCCGCGGGGTTGGGAGCGTTGGCTTGGCTGGTTGGTTCTAGAAGTGCATGGCAGTTCCTCCACAAGGGCTGCTTGGCTCTAAAGAGCTGTAATATCGTAAAGATTCATATTGGGCTTTCTTCAGATGAGAGTGGTCGAGTGGTCGTATTATTATCTCAGGGAATCGTCTTGCACACTTTTATTGTGTTTTTGTAGATAAACTGATGGGTACCATGACCGCAAAGGTAGGTCTGCTATGAAATGCAGCCCATGTTGGAGTGCTTCTCAAGGCATGTGTCATACGACATCTGTGTGCATGCTACCTGCTTTAATTCCACTTTTTTTTTTTTTATTTCCAGGAGGCAAAACAGTTTTCAGGAACATAAGTCCCATCAGACTTAAAATCACATTCTTTCATTTGTTTGTGAAAATTTTTGGGGGACTTATGTATTACTGTTGTCTTTGGAAGTCTTGATGTACCTTCAAGCAACATTTGTCATAAAAGAGTTCTTAACATAATGTGAAACTCTGTTCTTTAATTCTCAGGTCTCTAACTTAGCAAATCAGATAGCAAACAGTGAAAATGATCTTAGGTCTGTGATTGTCATCCAGCTGGAAAGAGAGGAGAATACAGTTGTTTTCTGATACCAATGCCAAGGATTACTTTTGAGCTTTGTCTCATGATGATTTAATATTCTGAAACAGTCACAAGAGCAGTACCCATTACAAGTTACCATGCATTGCACAGATAGAAAAGGCACACAATTGGTGGCTTTGAGGTTCACACTGTGAAACTGAGGCTTTTAAATTCATCTTAGACTCTGGTCCTAAATGTCCTAGTAGTCCATTCTCAAGTTCCCATGTATCATTTTTTCCCTCCAAATCTGTTCACTTATGGTATCTAATGTGTCTGAGACGGTTAGTTTTCATAATATCAATAAGAAATGCAGAATATCCAGATGTTTCTTTTAAATGGTTCACAATTGCATTTATGAATTTCAAAAGATAAAGACTTGTGTTCCGTATTACTGAGTTCCGGACTTGAATTCCACCAGCAAATAAGGACAGTACTGAAGTAAACAGAGATAAGTTTTAGGTAGCAGTCAATATCTTTTGCATTCTGTAATCTTAATATCCTAATCTCTTATTGCAGTGACAAGATTACTTTTGCTACTTCTTAATGAAAATGCACCTTCATTTGGGATTCTTTGCTCAGCTTAAATCCGTAATATTCCAAAATTTTTAAAGAATCTTTCTATTTTACTGCTCTCCAGTACGTGTGCTCAGTTTCACTGTGACGTTTCAGCCTTTCTGAACGGAGGCAATCTATCAGTAAGAATATATGTTCAGGAATTAAGTTAGAACACCAAGTCACAATTTGTTCTACACCAAAGAATAATTCTTGTTTACCTTTTTCTATTTTGTAAAATTTGAAGCCAGTAAATGTAACTGGCATATTCCTACAGAAAGGGGGTGTGTTAATATTCATAAACATTTTCTAATATGAATTTACCCTGTAGATTTTCTTTCCCAATTGAATATCTTGTGGCCACGAAAAAGAGTGAAACACTAGTATCCAAATAAAAGAATGTAAGTAAATTGTAGGAATACAGCAGAGAATTATTTGATATGCTTCAAGTTACCTCTTTAAAATAACACTATAAAACTGCAAATAATCAAGCTTGAAGGGATTGAGGTTAGGTTAAAAACTAAAGTATTACTGATAATACGTTAGCCAGTCTTATTTTTTTAGTCAGTTATGTAATCTAAGTATGGTATCAGTATTAATAGACTAAGTGAATTAAATTAGCAAGTGGCTGTATACACTTCTCAGCTTTCTCAGGGTATTCAACTGAAGCTGAAATCTGGGAATACTGCAGCTGCCTGACAAACAAAACCTTAATGCTACGTTTTGGTAACCAGCAAGTTACCAAAGCAACCTTCTTAAGTTTTCTAGGCAGGTGAAGGCTTTTTACAGTGGCAGTTTAAATATATACTATGTAAATATAACCAAGGTTGTGATTAGGCTGATTATTTTGTAGAAGGCTTTGAAATAGTGCTGAACAGCTAATGCAACTATTATATGCGTTGATTTCTTCTTTCCTAATTCTGGGAACAGAGAGCCAAATGAACGTGTTTTTTATTAACAGCTTTTATGACTCACCTCAGTTACATATGTATCTTGTAAATTCAATCTATTCGTGCTCCATGCTTAGCAATGGATCAATAATATGCTAGAGAATCTCTCCAGAGAGACCTAATCCTTTGCAAGTCAGTAGGACTTTACATGGGCACGGAGTTCTTCCTTCATGGACATAAGTATGGCATGAGAGAGAATGCTTAGGGTGAATGGTGTGTTTCCAACACACCACTGTTTGCAGCTCGGTATGAAGTGAATTTACTCTTTCAACATGCATTGCATTTGTCACTATCACATCTGAAATAAGCATCAGTTTATGAATTAAGACAACATCGCTTTCCTCAAGTAAAAAAGCTATACAATAGCTTGGGTGACTGCATATATTGACCACATCAGATTGTGAGGCAGCACTTCACAATCCTGGCCAGGTTACTTTTCCCTCAGTTCACTTTTGTCATTAGGATCTGCACTGTTAACTGATTTTAACAGCCTCAGGTTTTATGAAATTCTTTTATAATTCTCTATGTGCTTCTCCATGGACCTTGTTATTGTGCAATGTTCATCCCAAATGGATTCATTTGACATAGTTGCAGTTTCACGTACAATGTTGTTTTTCCAACAGACGGTGTCCTCCTTACCCCTTTTTAACACTTATTTTCTTCTATGTAAATATGGCAAGCTAACTATAACCAGGACCATAATGGTTTTAAAACTCTCTTCCCATATCAAGTTAATGCTTGTTTATCCTCAGTTCTGAATATTTAAACAGCACGATGCTTGAATTTTTATAAAAAACTGCCTCAGAGCATATGTACTTCTAAAGGTCTTGTCATTTTGAGAGGGAGAGCTGCTGAGCATGAATAATTTTTGAAAGTAGGAATTTCTTAAATAACTCTGCCTTTGCAGTTGAAATGAGTTTTCACTCATGGCAGGCTGATAACAGATTCACCAGATTTCTCAGACATGAATAAAACTATTTTTAGATCAGAAAGTAGCTGAAGACAATTCATCAGGTAATTTTAGAAAAATTAGAGGAAGAAATTGCTGGGTAGCATGAATGCTGTGCCACCTTTATGGGAGGCATAGTTAGTAAAGTATTAGTTAATTCAATGCAGTCTATATTACAGGAGTCCCCTGTCTTGGAAATTACTAAGCGGTATTCAATTTATTCATTAAAAATAAGTACAGCAGAGCTTCTTTATAACACATTTTAGATTATAACTGATGGGACAAAGATCAAGATATTTCTGATGCAGAGTGAAAATAACCTTGCTGATTTTAATGCATTTGATAACAAAAACTGTATACTTAGCATTTTAACAGCGTTATTTAACTTTCTGTACTGTCTGTGTACACTATGCAGCAGTAGTTTTGCAAAGTCTCAATTGCTATTAATTAAAAAAGAAAAAATAGACTGCTAAGAAACTTTCAGATAATGTTATTGTTAATATATACAACGTTATAGATGTTAGCCTGGGAGAGAAACCCATTTGTTGTAGCATGGGTGTGCTCTGTTCTAGGAAGCTCCAGTGATCAAGGTATATGTTGGATATAGGAAGACTTCTGTGTTACTCTTCTTGGCCATCTCATCATCACAAACCATTATTATTTTTCCTACATACTGTTGAGACACAAACAGTTCCTTAAATTTAAAGCCTATCACTTACCCAAGGATTGATTGTTCTTTAGAAAGCAGCATTTCTCACTAATCATCAGTGTGTTTTGTAACCTCTGGAGCAAAACAGTAAAGAAGGTTGACTAAGCTTTTCTATTGTATATCTTTCTTTGAGCTGAAGTACTAAAGTACTATATTATATGTATTAAGACAAAATTCCATATAATAGTTATAGAAGTCTCATTATCATTCAGAATTTCATAGAATGGTTTAGGTTGGAAGGGAGCTTAAAGATCATCTAGCTCCAACCCCTTTGCCATGGGCAAGGACATCTCCTACTAGACGACATTGCTCAAAGCCTCATCCAACCAGGCCTTGAACACTTCCAGGAATGGGGCACGCATAACTTCCCTGGGCAACCTGTTCCAGTGCCTCACCACCCTCACAGTAAAGAATTTCTTCCTGAGATCTAATCTAAATCTACCCTTTTTTAGTTTGAAGCCACTGCCCCTCGACCTATCACTATACGCCCTTGTAAGAAGTCCCTCTCCAGCTTTCTTGTAGGCCCCTTTCAGATAGTGGAAGGCTGCTATAAGGTCTCCCCAGAGCCTTTTCTTCTCCAGGGTAATTTGACAGGGTATCAAGTAGTACAAAAACATTAACTAATCATGAATCAGATAACCTCTACCAGCTGTTCTGAGATGCCCTGAGTCATATGTATATTTAATTACTTTTACTTTTGTCAGGAGTTTGACTTTGAAAAGATGTTCAAGTGTTAAATGAGATACGTAGACAAACAACGCGAAGAGTGATCTCTAAATTTATTCGGTACTCTTGTCAGTCTCAGTCCATTTCAGTATGAAACTGAAGCTCACTGTGTTAATGCCTCCACATTTATCAATCTGATATGAATAGAATTAGGTATGAGGTCAGTATAGTTTTTACGATTAGATGAAAAGAACAAGAATATAAAGATATACACAGAAGAATAAAACACTATTTTATGCCCTACAGTTCTCCTTGTTGCTGCTGTTCTGAATCTGCAAGCCGAAGAATTGGAAGACATTAAATTTAGTTGAATTGTAAATAAACAGATCTTTTGCAGTCCAGCAAAATGGCTGATAGTCCGAACTGTGATTTGAAGTCTCTGAGCCCGCTTCAGCTGTTTGAAAGAGTAACTGAACAAGGAGAGAAAGTCAGAGCACTGAAAGCAGGAAAAGCACCAAAGGTATTTCCATTTCATGTTTTGAACCCATCCTTTTTCAAGTTAGGTCTGTCTTTAAGAGCACTGAAGAATATGATTGTTCTGAGATCTATTTTGTATGTAGTAAGAAAAAAATTTTCTCAAAAAATATGTCCGTTTTGTGAACTGTGGACATACCTGGAGCAAGCTAGTTATTAGCAAAAGCAAAGTTCTTACTCCTGAAGTCAGAACAGAGAGTCGTAGGCTTAGAAGTCTTGCTTCAGCCAGTTGCCATGCTACGTGATGAGATCCAAGATATTTGATTTTCAAGTGAAATTTATATCACTTGTCTTCTGCCCTGATTTTAGATTCTTTGTTAAAATCTCTTTCTCCTTGCATTATTATACACATCAGCAAATATATCTTCCTGTAACTGTACTAAAAGTCCCTGCTTAATCCCCCTTGAGTAATTTAGTAATTTGCCCTTAATTTCAAGTTCCTTATTTTGTCATCACTGTTGGCAAAGACAGCTGAGTTTTAATATGGGCTCTCTTAGTGTATTGTCTGTGGGAGTAAGCCTTGAAAACTGGGAGTCAAATAAAGTGTTGATCTATTTATTGCTTGCGTGAGATGTTGCAATAGCTTTGTGTTAAAAAGATCATAACAATGAAAGTTGTAAATAACTTTTCATTCTAGTTAGTATTCAAGTCTGTCAATGAATTGTAATGAATAAATTATTTTAAAGTGAGCCACTAAAAACATTGTAAAGTAAATTAGATAATAATTTGTTATGTTTACAGGTCTTAGAAATTTGTGCTTAAAATGTTAAGCTTGTTATACCTCTGAAAAGCAGGCAAGCATTTTATTTCCTCAGGCAGAAGTTGAAAAGTACTTTAAATATCTTGGCCATGGTGATGCTTTGAATTCTGCTGGTTGGGATATAGTCATCTGCTATTTGCTTTTCTTTTACCTTTGGCAGTGATGCTGCAAACATGCAAATAAAGGTTTAGAGTTTATGAATAATGCAATTCAAGTCAAAGCATGGATGCAGGATTTTGAAGGGTTGGGACATTAATGTAATTGTCAGACAGCTTCTTTTTTCCTTTATTCAGGATGAAATTGATGCAGCAGTGAGGATGCTATTATCATTAAAACTGTCATATAAAACAACAACAGGGCAAGATTACCAGGCAGGCTTGCCTCCAAGAGATCTTGTATTAATAAACAACGGTACAACTAAAGAAGAGGACGAGGATTTTGTGGACCCCTGGACTGTGCAGACATCAAATGCTAAAGGCGTGGATTATGACAAACTCATAGGTATAACTCTTTCTTGACTGCTACTAAGAAATTTATGTCAAGTGATCCTAATGACCACAAAACCGGCAAGGGATCGTAATAAATCCTGACCAAAACCATCATAGGTGTCACTTAATTTATGTCTAATCTTAGCATTCGCATATCTGAAGAATTTGCTGTAGGAATTGAAAAAGGCCCAGGCAGGGATCTCCTATGGAAGACTTAAATACTTTGCAAATAACTTTTCAGTTTAAGATAAAAGTTTTACTTACAGTTTGTTTTTTGGCATAAGAGCTGTTATTAGAATTGTGTTGATGAAGACACTGTGACTGAGTATCTGCATCTTCTGTGACTGTGATGCAGAACAGCTAGAGCCTAGAGCATTCTCACCAGGCTGCAAGATTCTTCATACCATCTTTCCACATCTGCCTTGACTTCCAGATTAGAGAGAGCAGGGGTGATACCAAACTAATGCAGAAATCTCTAAGTGTAATGACTCCTTCACAAGACACACTATCAAACAGCCAACTGCTGGCTGGGATGAAGAAGGTGCAGTTTATTCAAAAAGTGTGCACGTAATGGAAAATATTTTAGACAGGGATGTTACAAAAGTTGCAAGGTTTTGTAATTGAAGAAATGGGTTTAGTTAATTTCCTTATTTGTTTTACAGTCCCTTTTTATAGCTTGTTTGAGTCTAACATAGAACCAGGTGAGAGAACTATTAATTATTTTTTACTATTTTTGCTTTTTTTAAATTATTGTCAGTCTTCATATTTAGTACTTCAGTGAAAATTCTTTAACAGTTGTTCATTGCTGGTGTCTGCTTAGCAGTTTATTTCTCACAATAGAGCAGATACTCTTATGCGTCAGGAGCCATATATTTGCTTTTGGGAGGTCAGTTGCTAACGTTAGTGTTCTTTTAATTCTGCGTGATGTTATTGTAAGACAGTGTCAAATGTATGGGCATATTGGCTTAGTCTGCAGAAGGTAATAGGAGAAAGAAAATGTTGTAAAGAGAGAAGCGTGCAAAGAAAGGTATGTTGGCAGAGGAGAAGGAAGAAAGATAATTGTTAGAATCTGGAAATGGACAAGATCTCTCATCATCTTGTTACTTGTGTAGGAGGTATGGAGAAGGTTTGGGGGTTTTTTTTGGGGGGGGACAGTTCTAAGTATTGTAGAAAAGTAGGAAGAGTACAATACTTGTATTGGCACAATCACAAGGGCTTTCTGAGAATGATTAGCGTGACTTCACTGTAAATCAATTTTCCAAAGCCATGCTAAAGCCTAACAGCAATGTCCTTTTTTCCAGTAACTGTTTATGTATGTGTGTGTATGTATGACCTTTTGATCTACCCTACCGTGGTAGGTTAGCCTGAAGGGGTTTTACTTATTTACACTGCTAGCAGATTGGGGAATTTGGTGGGTGAGTCAATTTGCTTGTTGTAAGTGATGTGTTGGAAATCTTTCAGAGAAGAATACTAGCCTAGCCACTTCAGGAAGTGAAAAAGTTACTGCTTGTTATTGATAAACTTCCTTCTCTTCCTCCCTGTTTTAAAAATAATAATAAAAGGTTTTGTCCAAGAACTTGACATCTGATAGCTCTTACCATACTGGAAATTTTTGTACCACCTATAATCTGTTCATTTACTAGTGGGACTAGAGAAAGTTGCCAGTGTGTTTGTGTTTACGCAAACATAGAAGAAATGAAAGTGTCAAAAGCACTATGTAATTGAAAGGGTTATTCTTCTCAAATGATTGTCCTGGGTGTGCACTTAAGTGTATGGTTACACAACAAAACAGCCTGAAGATACTCTGGGAAGCAAGGTTTTGTTAGCTAAGTACTAGATGTGAACATCCCTAGAGAATTTTTTTTTTTTTTGGTTTGAGCATGAGCAAGAAGCAGAGGGATGAGTGAGAAAGAGCTTTGTATGCTGACCATACTGATACTTCAGTGAGCTGAATATTGCAAGTGATAGAAAATGGTTGAAGTTGACAGGGATCTTTGGAGATCGTGTAGTCACCCCACCTACTCAAAGCAGAGTCATCTAGAGCCGGTTGCTCAGGACATTGTCCAGTAGGATTTTTATTATCTCCAAGGATGAAGATCCCATGAGCAGCCTGTTCAAATATTTGACCATGTGCACATTATGAAGATTTTGCTTATGTTTAAATGGAATTTCCTTTATTTCAGATTGTGCCTGTTGCCTCTTGTCCTTTCACTGGTCATCACTGAGGAAAGTCTGGTGCTGTTTTCTTTGCTCCCCTCCACCTGCCCTGATCCTTCCTGAGCCTCCTCTTCCCTAAGTTCAGCAATCCCAGCTCTCTCAACCTCTCCTTGTATAACAGATGATCTAAACCCTTCATCTTCATGGCCCGTTGCTGGATTCACTTTAATATGTTCATGTCTTGCTTATACTGGAGCCCAGAACTGGACCTAATGCTCCAGATGTGTTAGGCTGAGCGGCCTGTAGTTCCACAGTTCCTTCTTCTTGCCCTTCTTCAAGGCAGCAGTGGCATTTGCTTTCTTCCAGCCCCCAGGAACCTCTCCCAGTTGCCATGACTGTTCAAAGATTATTGAGACTGGCCTGGTCAGTAAAGTTACTGTATAACAAATAGTAGGTTTTTAGTTTTCTATATGCAAATATAACATGGCAATGGCAAAGAGGAAAAGTACACAATAAATTTTCAGCCAATGCAAATACGCTTTTGAAAATGGCAGCTCTCAGGACTTCTTATGTACAGCGAGTTGAAAGCTGTCTTTTGGTAAAAGCTAGAACACTAGAGATCAAAAGCATGCTAGGAATTTTTTTAAAAGCTCATTAAGGAGTGGAGGCTGTGTCCTTGTCAGAAGCTGTTTAGGAAGGCAGATTCTTTGTGGATAGAGAGCCTGAAATGTTTTGGACGTCCTCATAAGATGAATAAGAGGAAATAGGTAGGGAAAAAGTATCCAATTTTTTAACAGGAAAGATGAAGATGGACAAAGAAAATGGAGTTGTGCAGTCTGTGAACATTTAGTAAAGTTATTTAGGCATTTCCAGTAAAGTGTTCTATATATCAGAGAGCTTTTAATCACTTCCTATGACAGTATACAAATATTTCTAGAGTGGCTAGCCCCAATTAGTCTGGGGCATTCTCATGTTTTCTGTTTCTGTAAGATTACCCTCTTAGCAGTTGCTATTGTTGTGCTGAATCAAACATTTTCATATTCATTTGATCTCTTTTTAGCATTCGTTCAGATTATAATTACTTTGCTATTTTGTAATGCATTTTATTTGCTAGGAAGAAATTAATTCAGTAATTAAGGTTTGCTTAGGACAAGCTGATGCGATAACACTTGGAAAACGTACGGATTAAAGCAGTGGTTGCTGAATCGTGTACCAGCATTTGTCTTTTTTAGTGACGTTTATTTTAATAGGTCAGTGGCTGGGCCCAGTTCTTCCCTTATGTGATATCCTGCTTGGTTCACCTGGAGTGAATGAACAATTGTAAGCAGAAACTTTTTTCCCATTGGATAATGGTACAGACACCAGGCTGTGTGGTGCAGTTGACATGCCTGAGAGAAGGGATGCCATCCAGACAAACCTTCGAGAAGTGGGCCCATGTGAACGTTATGAGGTTCAACAGGGCCAAGTGCAGGGTCCTGTGCCTAGATCGGGGCAACCCCCAGTATCAATACAGACTGGAGGATGAAGGGATCGAGAGCAGCCCTGAGGAGAAGGATGTGGGAGTAATGGTGGATGAAAAGCTGAACATGAGCCGGCAATGTGCACTCGCAGCCCAGAAGGCCAACTGTATCCTGGACTGCATCAAAAGAAGCGTGGCCAGCAGGTCAAGGGAGGTGATTCTGCCCCTCTGCTCTGCTCTGGTGAGACCCCACCTGGACTACTGCGTCCAGCTCTGGGGCCCTCAACATAAGAAGGACATGGACGTGTTGGAGCAGGTCCGGAGAAGGGCCACAAAGATGATCAGAGGGCTGAAGCACCTCTTCTCTGAAGACAGGCTAAGAGTGTTGGGGTTGTTTGGCCTGGAGAAGAGAAGGCTGCAGGGAGACCTTATTGCAGCCTTTCAGTACTTAAAGGGGACCTACAGGAAAGATAGGGTCAAACTTTTTAGCAAGGCCTGTTGCAATAGGACAAGGGGTAAAGGCTTTAAACTAAAAGGGGAGATTTAGACTAGGTATAAGGAAGACATTTTTTACACTGAGGGTGCTGAAACACTGGAAGAGGTTGCCCAGAGAGGTGGTAGATGCCCCATCTATGGAAAGGTCAGGTTGGACAAGGCTCTGAGCAACCTGATCTAGTTGAAGATGTCCCTGTTCATGGGAGGAGGTTTGGACTAGATGGCCTTTAAAGGTCCCTTCCAGCCCAAACCATTCTATGATTTTATGATTTCCAGTAATTAATAGTGCAAATTGTTCTAATGTTGCATAAAGCAGAATAGTAGCAAAGAGTAGATTCTTGTCTAGATTTTTTCCATCAAGTCCAAATCATGAAGCATTGACCTTCTTATTAGGGTCCAAGAATTGGGATGGGAGTATAGGAAGCTTTACTGAAGAAATAAGACTTCCCCAGTTCAGTTTTGTTTGGACTAGGAAAAAATACTGCTATTTCACTGTGTCGAAATTTTTTTTGAGTGAAATGACTACATCTGAAAATGTTGTTTTATTAATCTGCTGATTTCCTAAACGACCAAGTAATAAGTCTTACTTGATTGCCATGAAGAGTATTATGCATTACCTTTTCAAGCCTCTTGAGGGGAGCAGTGTCTGTAATCATATCCATATAAAAGAAGAATTAAGTTTGCAGAAGAGTATTTGGGGTTGGAAAGTGAAAAACCATGTGATCTTAGGGCAGAAAATTTAGACATCAAGAGAGGAGCATTCAGAGCCTCACAGCCGTTTTTATCCTATGGCTTACAGAGGCCAAATTATTGACCTAAATATGTTTCTTTGGAATGTGTGTTGTTCTTAATATCAATACTGCTATAAGGAGACTGCAATTATAATCAGTCATGGATGGAGCAATACTACAGATTGTGCATAGACTGGGTCTCCTAGCATCGAATTAGTATCAGAGGCAATTGCTGGGACTCCAGACAAGAAGCAGGAAAATCTAGTCGTTTTACATTTTACTTGAGACATGAAGAAAGAGATGTCCTTTTTAATCTAGGCTGCGTTGGTATGTTCTGGGTAATCGAAGATCTGGTTGTAGCTATGCTATGCTTATTTTTTAATTTTATTTTTTTTTAACATTTTACGATTATAGTTCGGTTTGGCAGCAGTAAAATTGACACTGATCTGATCAATCGAATAGAAAGAGCTATTGGGCAAAAACCTCACCGCTTTCTGCGTAGAGGAATCTTTTTTTCTCACAGGTGAGTTTTCTTGTTTTAAAATTCAAAAAAGGTTCTATTAGGTAGACTTTCTGTGAGCATTATTGGGAGAAACGTATGACTAGCAAAAGAGCATGTTCTTTTATACCAGGGTGAACCAACTGTATCATTTGAAATTAGCAATTACTGCAGGTTTCCCCTGGCAACATTTGAAACCCTTGGTTGCATCCGTTTCTGATGCATCCTCACTAATCCCAAGTTGAAGAAATGTGCACAGAATCTTTGCTTTGTACAGGTTCCATTTTGACTCTACATTAGCAGCTGGACAAAGGAATTGGCTTAGCAGAGATCTCCAGGGCTCATATGGTGTCCCTGCTGATTTCAGCAAGGGTCCACGTGGCCTGTGGACCTACGCATCTGTATTGTTACATAAAAAAGGCTCAGGCAATAACCTTAAGCACCAGCCTGCCAGTCATCTACACTGTTTAATTGTTAACATGCATAGGCTTTTGGACTATGGCAGCTAGCATGTTTCAAGTAAGTGCCTGAGCATGGTTCAGGGCATAACCTCCACCAGAGACAGTTCCAAGCTGGTTGTTTGAACCTGTTTGGGAAATGATTCCTAGCTCTGTTTTACTGGGCCTTAGAAATTATTATCCAATTAAGTAATTTCAAAAGTTGCACCTTTTTTTATTCTAATTTAAATATTAATTTTAAAAATATTTTTTCATTTAATTTTTCTTTGAAGTTTTTTTCATGGAGACTGAAGGAGACACTTTTCTTAAATTAAAAAAACTAACAAACAAACCCTTTTTATTCCTAGGACACTTAACATACTATATTTTATTTATAAATATGTTTGGCTTTAAAAGGACTTAGATTTTTAATAGAAGTTTTTTCCTGTAGATATTTCTTCCTAAAGAGTTGCATCATGTTTTCCATTTTATTTTTAGAGATATGGACCAAATCCTTGACGCTTATGAAAATAAGAAGTCCTTTTACCTTTATACAGGCAGAGGGCCGTCCTCTCAGGCAATGCATGTTGGTCATCTTATCCCATTTATATTCACAAAGTAAGTTATTTCTACCACTTGTATTAATCAAAACATTTTTTTTTTCTAAGGAAATGTTGAACCTGGTTTATGGAACTGCCAAAATGATATATTACAAGGAGCTTTGTTTCTGAGGTGAATATTAATGAACTTAATGCAGTCTTACCTTTTCACTAAAATGATCATAATTCTTGCATCACCATAAAGCCCTCTTCTTTGCACCCTTAACCCTGTGGGATTCCTTAGAAATTTTGTTCTTCTTAAAAACAAGTTTGTGATGAGACTCAGTAACATTATTCTATAACGTGGTGTCTGCAGGAGCACGGCAGAGACATTGGACTCAAAGAGCTAAAAGTCTCTTTGAATTCTGTTTCCATTGCAAATGGTGACCACTATCGTATGTACAGGAAACAATAAGTGTGAGTCTCTTTTCCAGGTAAATTGTCATTATGAATGTATAAAATGTTTATTCTGTTCACGTAAACATAATTGCATATGCATACAAAGAAAAGAGAAGCAGACCTCTTTATATACTTTTGTTTAAATGTATAAAAATATTTTAGCTGCATGACTTAGATCTTCATTTTAACTTACTTTGAGACAAAATCTTTCTGCTTTTATTAGGTGGCTGCAAGAAGTATTTGATGTTCCCTTAGTTATACAGTTAACTGATGATGAGAAATACCTTTGGAAGGACCTGACTACTGAGAAGGCATATGAGTATGCTAGAGAAAATGCAAAAGACATCATTGCATGTGGTTTTGACATCAATAAAACCTTTATATTTTCTGATTTAGACTATTTGGGGTAAGTATAAATTTCTTTAGAGCACTGTAATGAAAAAAAAAGTGTCTGTATTTTCTCTCCAACTTTAACAGCCAGCAGTGTTTTAATAAATGTATCTAAATTTGAGAGCTTCAAGAGCAGTTTTACAACACTTAAAAGCTTAGTAATTTTTCTGCTGTCTGGCATTTTATATGTATACTATTGTCATTCTTCTGTATAACATATGAACAAATACTTGTGTGGGCAATGCTTAAGTTTAAATTATGAAAAATGTATTAAACCAGCTAAATTGTAAAAAGCTAAACCGCCAAGAAACCTCCAGGTTGATTTGTTGAAGATGGTCTCAAAACCTTTGAGATGTGTTTACACTTTATCTGCATTAACAAAAGGCATTTCAGCAACCTGTTGTAGTCAATTAATTTAATAATACAGCATGAAAGATTATTATTTGAACTTTGAGTAAAGTTTAAAGAAGATCTAAGAAAAAGAAACTGCTATTTAAATTGCCTTCTCAGACGGAAGAGGTTTTATGGTAGAGTTCAGAATTGAAGTTGTGGGCTTTGTTTTTCCGTGTGGGGTGATGAGCTTTCTTAAAGGCTTGGATGAGAGAATATATGTTTTAGAAATGAACTGTATAACATACATCCCCCAGAATCTGGAGCTTAAAAAGCAGTTTTTCATCCTTTCACTCCCCTGACTTTCCTGCCTTAGAAAAGTTGCATTAACGCAGATCTGCCCTGTGGCTGAACAGGGGCAGGTCAGAACTGCTGTTCCTTTTGCTTCAGCTCTTCAGCAGAAATAAAAAAGGAAGAAGTTGCTGAGCTATTTTTGATTTGGAAATGCTGCTTCTGTATTTGGTGACAGAGAAAGTCCAACCAGGGAACCTAGCCTGTAGAAAATGAGAATTTGGAGAATTTGAGCTACTATTCCTTTGGTGAATGGCAGTGTCCTTTGTGGGATACATACGGGGGATGCCAAGCAACATAGAAGACATGATCCTTTCAGGTTGCCTGAGTTCACAGAGAAGCATAAGGATAAGTAAACTTCAGGCTCCTTGAGGCATTTTGGTACCATTTCCAAATCAAAATATTCTGTGTTTAGACAGTTGTGATGAAAAATGTTTGCGGTAATGTTGGGTAGAGGGAAGAATAAATTAAACTGTCAAGGCATAAAATTCTTGTTTGTAAATAACTCTCTAATTATCATCTCAGCAGGCCACAAAAAGACCAAAACGGAGAGATTTAATCCTGCAGGTTTTTTGAGATTCTCAGCTTTTGGAGTGAAATTTTCTACCTACACTTTTCTGCTCTTGACTTGTCTTTTTATTTTTCCACTTTCTTTTTCACAGAACAAGTACCGGATTCTACAAAAACATCGTCAAAGTTCAAAAGCATGTTACATTTAACCAAGTGAAAGGAATCTTTGGCTTTACAGACAGTGATTGCATTGGTAGGAAATAATATGAGTTACTATAAGTGATGCTTGCTCTCACTCTCTGTGGCACTATTTAAGTAATTATTTGAAATGGATAGAAAAAGCAAGAAGATCCATGTTTCTAGGCTGATTGTGAAAGCGTGTTATTGTCGTTCCTTCAGTATAGAAAACATTTTACACTGGAATTTCTAGCATGATACCTACTGGTTTTGGCCTTAGTAACAGCAAAGTGCAAAACATGAACGTTGAAGTGCCCAGGATACAGAATTTTTTTTATTTTTTTTTTTTTAAATACTGATTGCTGCTATAGTTAATTATGCCTCCTAGAAATATCTATGCCAAAATTATATAGATGCTTTTGCCTTCAGAAAATGTTACATTAATACACACACGCATATACATATATGAAAAAGTTAAGGAGCACTCAAAAGCTCAGTGATCAAGGTGCTGCGTAACTCTTCCGTTTACTTGACTGCAATTTCAGGTTTCTGTCACATTAGCCAAAAACAGATTCTGTCTCAAAGATGGCATTAAAACCTTGGTGTTCCTGAGCACTAATCTCATTCTTTGACCAGTAATTGGGCCAGTGACAGTTTTTTCAGCCTTCACGGTAACCAAGGAACAGATTCCTACTTCTGCCTTAACAGTGCTCTAATAAAAGTTGTTTGTGATAATGACTTCATTACACATTTGGAAAAATCTGCTGTTTGCTTTCTGTTCTGAGAGGATTTTGATCAGGCAAGCAGATTTGTCACTATGTGATTAAAAAAGAAAACTAGGCACATCTGAGATGCTTCACAAGTACAGCATGCATATAGCAATGATTCTAAGATCTTGGAGGAGAGCTTGCCTGATAAGTAGGTCTATAGTCATTCTCTCACAAAGAGAAAAAAAAATAGCAGCTCGGAGTGATAATACAGTCAATTGTATTTCTGGGAAGGGTAGATAGTTCAATGATGAAGAGAATATGCACTGATGAACCTTTTCCAGAACCTTTGTGATCACAGCCTACCTTTTTTCATTAGTTTCTATGTTAGTTGAAGATTTTTTGACATCATAGAAGGTGAAGATGAAAAAGTTTCCTCAGATAAGGCAACACTGCTTGATAAAGATAGATGTTGGTCTTCAACTGAGCATCTGAATGATTCACTTGTGCATTTTATATATTTCAAAAAGTTCTCTCTATTTATCATTGCTTATATTGCCTTCTCAGCTTTTCCAAACATGTTGTTTTCTAGGAAAGATCAGCTTTCCTGCCATTCAAGCTGCTCCGTCCTTCAGTTCGTCATTTCCACAGATCTTCAATGGCAAGGAGAACATTCAGTGTCTTATTCCGTGTGCTATCGATCAGGTAAGAAAATCACATTACTTAATTTGTTTTTCATGAATTTGTTTTTGTAATGTACCATTCAGACTTTGTGTTGGTATATCAAAACATCTGTAAAACATTCCCACAAGCACCTTTCTTGGGCAGAAGCTGGAAGAGATAAAAGGGTGTTGTGTTGTGCAGTGTCCTGACAAAGATGAAGGCTTAACCCAACAATCATTTATTCGTGCATTACTCATTCTTGCCAGTCTTGGATCTGTCTTGATCTCAACCCAGTTCAGAGTGAGCTGGCATCTATGCAAGCAAAGACGGTGAAATCTATGCAAAGTATCCTGACACGGGGATAGGAAGAAACTTTTGGCCATCTCCATGATAACTAGGATAAGATATAATGAGCTTAACTTGCAGCACAAGAGATTTATGTTGAACCACAGGGAAAAACCTTCTATCACTAAGAATAAAGAAGCATTGAAATAGTTTGCCAGAAAGGCTGCAGAACCTTAACAATTCAGGTCTGTATAGAGAGGATGGAAGAACATTGGCTACAAATGACAGTGGTAGCATCATTACTTTAAGTATTGTTTCTAGGAATCAAGTTCTGAACTGTCTGAATCTAGCTTTTTTAGTCACAGGGACAGTCACTGGAAGATGATGTCATTACATTTATCAGCCGCAATATTATGTAGTAATATTATTGCAGTTGGTTTAAGTCATCAGCAGCACAGCACTGCCAGCTTGATCACTGATTTAGTTCAGATTCTGTGCTGGTTGTTAAATGCTTTGGGAAGGAGGCTTGCATCTTAATCTGCATCCATCTCCAGGCCTACTAAGCATAGTTTTCACAACTATTTGAAATCTTTGTAAATATGCCTATTAATGGATGGAAATCGAGGTGTACAGCAAAACTATGGAAATAAGAAAAAAGGATTTTGTTTGTTTGGTTTTCTGGATGAACTGGATTGGAAGGAGGTTATGGAACATTTTGTGGTTGGTTTGGGGTTTTTTGTGTTGTGTTTTTTTTTTTTTTTTTTCTTGAGACCACTTGTTAAGGCATGAACAATTCAGCACTAATCAGCTTTTAAATCACATTTTTCAACTTTATTCTGTGCTTTTATTGATGGTTGTTCTAGGATCCTTATTTTAGAATGACCCGAGATGTAGCACCTAGAATTGGACAGCCTAAACCAGCCTTACTGCACTCAGTCTTCTTCCCAGCCCTGCAAGGAGCGCAGACAAAAATGAGTGCTAGTGACCCGAACTCCTCCATCTTCCTCACTGATACACCCAAACAAATCAAGACAAAGGTAAGGACCCGCAAAACTTGAGCGCACAAAGCTTTATAACAAAGAGTGGTGGTCCTCATGGTTACAGTGGCAACTTTTTAATGTTTTCTTTGAACATATCTGCATCCTTTTTTCCATATGTTTCATTGCAAAGCATCTTCAGGAATTGATCAAGTTATGCAAATTTAGCTAGACTATCAAATCTAATCTTTTGCCTTGCCAACTAGTCTAACAGTACAAACATTAGCTAGAATAATGTACAAAACATCGCGTTTGTCTGGTATCTGCAGAGCAGTGGTGTAGGAATAAAAGCTGTGGAGGCTCTGCTCTAAAAATAAATATTATGTTGCCATAGTTTTGAAGTCTGCCATTCCACGATGTAAATCAAATAAACGGCTCTTTCTCTTGACTGCCTCTCCATGCTGGGAGCACCAAGCACTGCAGTATTGGTTACAACACAGGTCAGACTTGATCTGCTGGTGCCATGCACTCCTCCCTCCAGTTCACGAATAAATGTTACGTTGAGTTTCACCTAAGTTTTAGAAGGGGTATTTTCTCCTATCTGAGTATATTCCTAGTGCCCCTTATAGCTCAAAGGAAAATCCCTCTTATGCAGCGTGAGATGATTTAGTTTGGCAAAAGTTCACCTGTGTTGTGGTATTTAAAAGAAATAAAAATTAGTCTTTGGAACAGGCACGATAACCAGACATGAAATAAGTATCTGTGAAAACAAGAAAAAAGATGTATGTGTTGTCTCTGCTGGATGGGCTTGGATTAATTCCTTTATGGTTGACAAACCCATGTATAGGTCATTCTTCTGCAGTCATCTCATGATTCATGATCTTATGTAGAAACAGATTAAACAGTACTGTTCTAAAGAATTTGAATTCTTCTGTGTGCTTGAATTATAATAATTCCAGTTTACTTGCGCAGTTACACACTTGCTTTTTTAAAAAAGCCTATAATTTCAGAATAGAGGATACACGATTAGTGGTGATACTGATAATATTCTTCCATTTTTTCCTGGCAAGTAGCTAGTAATCTGCAAAGAGATCGAAGAAGCCTTATGTCTGATTAATTAGTCCTATTTCCACTATCCTTGAACGCATTGGAAAACTAACAAAATAATTCTAGCTACTTGGAAAATAAAAGATATAAAGAGAAAATTGTGAACATAATGTAAAGTATTGAGTAATGGATGACAAACTGAGATTTATTTCAGCTTCTGAAGCACATCAGAAAGTAGTCTTTATGGAAATAGAGCTTGAGTGAAAGACCAAATATTGTTTTGGCCAATAAATAAAAAATTGGAGTAGGAAAGGTGACTTCTGTTGATGGACGAAAGTTAAAAAGAGAGTGCCACTGCTGCACACACAAAAAAAATAATTACTGCTTACAGCATTTTTCAGATCACTAGTACATTCCTAAGTAAGGAGGTTCAAAACTTACAGGTAATAGAAGATGAAAAATTACTAGATATTGGGAAAGGCTGAGACACTTCTGGGAAATCCAAGGAGATGAATGGCAACGTTATAATAAACTATTCTTATTTCACCTATCAGCACCAAATTACAGCTCAATTATTTACTCGTTTTCCTAGAAACTGTTACTTAGATTCTAAGTCTGTACTAATTCAGGAAAAATATCAATGCATCGCTATAGATAAATCACTGAAGACCTCAGTCAACAAGTAGGTGCCAGAATATGTGAAAAATGAACTTGAGATTAATATAGGAAACATTTTGTATAAATGAGTAATGTGCCTTCACCTGGCATATTGTATTTAATCCCTCTCACCTTAGTAAGAAGACAAACTGTAGGGTTGAGGGACATAGAAAAAATTTCATACAAAATCTAGTAAGGAGGCAGGTGAGGAGAAGTGTAAAACAATATGTAAAAACTTGGTTTTGCAGATACTGAGACAGCTATTCAGGCTGTCCTACAATGTAAGAATAGATATAATGTGACAGATGGCAGTTTATCTTCTTAAGATATTCATCAGTGCATCATTTTTGTATGTAATTCGTTGCCACAAGACATCACCTGTAACATGGTGGTTAGAAAGATTCCAAAAAGCACTAGACAGTCATACAGATAATAAGAGTGTTAAGAAATTACAAATATATAGCAGTTCCTAGATACCAGAACTAAAAAAAAAAACCAACAACAATAACAAAAAACCCACCTTCATATGCATGTGTGTCTCTTGGCTGGTTGATGATATCTGAAAAGATACAAGAGCCAAATGAAAGCTCATCTTATGGTTGTGAAATACTTTTTTTTCCTCTTCCTGGCAATTTATTTACTTTGAATTTGTAGGAAGGTTAGCATCCTCTGAGCATTCTACATGTGTAAATTTTTAAAATAGGTCGGTGGCTTCCGAATTTGCTGGGAATGAGATTAGCAGGTAGATCTGTTCACCAGTGCAGTTCATCTCCCCATAGGAAGCTGTGCTTAAAAAGGAGCGGGGGCTGGGAGGGAGTGAGTATATATTCCATTTTTAGACTGAACAACAGCGCATTTGTCTAATTTTAGCCATTCTAGCCAGAGCTTTGTAATCTTTAACTGTGGTTTCTCTTCTTTTCCGTTTCCCTGAAAAGAGGAAGAGCCTAGATTCTCCTCTAGGATTTCTTGAAAATTCTCCATGCCTTCTGCGTATCTTTCAAAATTCATTTCCTGATTCTATGAATATCTTATTTTTTCTTAAATGAAGTATGTTTCCTGTAAGCACAAATTCTATCCAACAGACAACAGCTTCAGCAAAAGGGACTTAAAACTTTTTTGACTGAATCTCAGGTGGATTATTTTTAAGTTTTGCTTCATTTTTGGTCTGAATATGCAGTCTGGGGAGTATGCGTATAGCCATTTTTCCCTGCTGGCTTATAATGACCTCCTTTTACCTCCCTGCTTCAGTCCTGAGGCTCTGTATTAACTTGCCCCACTCGCCCTTCAGCTAGTATACTTAATATAGTATTTGGAGGATCATGATACATGTCTGTTTACAATACAGTAATCCACAATTTAGTAGAAATTATGCCACTAAAAATCATTACGTTGTTTCAGATTAACAAGCATGCCTTCTCGGGAGGCAGAGACACTATTGAAGAACACAGGAAGTATGGAGGTAACTGTGATGTTGACGTGTCATTTATGTACCTGACTTTCTTCCTAGAAGATGATGACAGGCTTGAACAACTGAAGCAGGTAAGTAGCCAAGTTGAAGATAATATTAGTCATTCCTCATTGAGGACAAAGGTGTAAATAAGTCCTCCTATGAACCTTCTCCAGAAAGGTAATTGTGTTGTTACTCTTGCACTCTCCATCCCTTACAAGTTTCAATGTTAAGACTTCTGTACTTGTTGCAATGTTCTCCTTTCTCACAGGTCATTCTGTCTCTTCTTTTAAAAAAAAAAAAAATAATAATAATTTCCCCAGTGTTTTCATAAGGATCTCCAACACTGTGTTAGGACAGTATCCTCCCTACTTTTCAAATAAGGCCACCTTAGGATTAGTGTTGTTTTTAATTGTATAATACACGCTGTGTGTTCCTTATGTGTAAGGTACCTAAACACTCTGCAAAACTGCAAAAACTCATGTCAAACGCTTACTGGTTTTTTTGTTTTCGTCACAAGAAATGTAATAACTATGAGGAACTGATTCACTGATCCCAAGTGAAAACTGCTTCATACAAGTTGCATTTTCCTTAAACCTGTCTGGCAGTCTTCCGTCCCTGGGGATGGTAGCAAGACATTTCGCTTCCTTCAGCTATGTGCCCATCATCAATACCAGGCAGCATGTGTTCTTTGGAAGGCAGTGTCTGTATTTGGTAGTACCTCTGTCACGTTGGTTTATCAGCTTTCCCCTGCTGGGAACAGCTGCAACCTCTTCTCCAGCCCTCTACCCTTTCCCACCAAGAGCAGGGTTGGATAGCTACTAATCCCTCTGCACACTGTGAATTACCAGTGAGCATGACTGCTAGTGTGAGCACAGATTCTGAGTGTCTTTGCTATGAAAAGGACACTTTAATCACATCAAATCTCTTACCCAAACAAATGCAATGAGAGAAAAATACAAGAATTTGTACCTCTTGTTGCAAAAAACAGCTTAGGGTGACTGTTTATTTGAACTGGGCTTCTGGGGAGAAAAAATTGCAGTTTCCTGCAAATCATTACAGGATTCTTGTGAATGTAACTTATTCAGTACATGTAGCTTGTCACGTATGAAATTGCCCGGCTACCTTAATCTTTTAAGATGGAACAAGCAATTTTGGAAGTTACATTTTCAGAGTGATTCCACATGATCTTCTAAGGCGTGTGCTTATTGTTAAGACATCCAAATCTGTATTTGCTAGGGTCAGGCTTTTAAAGAAATACTTGTCACTGAGTCTTTTTCCATATAGCACCATATTTGGCAATCAACACTTTCTTGACAGGCGTACACAAGTGGGGAGTTGCTCACAGGGGAGCTGAAGAAGGTTCTTATTGAAACATTGCAGCCCTTGATAGCAGCTCATCAAGAGAGACGGAAGCAGGTTACAGATGAAATGGTGAAGCAATTCATGACTCCACGGAAGCTAGCTTTTGAATTTTGAAGAAATGCGTATGTAACTTTACCACTTGATAAACCAAAACTGGGTAATTGTCTTCTGTTGTATGTCATCACTCCCTAATCATGTACAGCCTGCAATCGGTGCTTTACAAATACTGCTTTTAATGAGTTAATTACAATGAACATCAGAGTACAGGAAAAGTTTAAAATAGGACTCGTATGTATTTAAATTCAGAATATACACGATAGAATTGCCCAGTCTTGCAGAAGAGCATGTCTGTCAGCACAACACTGTATTTTATTATATTTCATGTTGAAAATATAAATAAAACTTCCATTTTGATGATAAAGCCTAACTTGTAAATTGTTTTAGATACGTTGGTAAGAGGTCATATCTCAAACGAACAACTAGTAGCTCCATTCTTTTTGTCCTGTGTACCTTGGTTTACTAGACTGCACGTCCTTTTGGGCTCCTGGGAACACGCTTCATGCAAAAAGATAGTGAATGTTACAAAGTAGATCGCACGGTGACTCAGGCCTGGGATCAATACAGAAAGAATGGAGATCTGTGAGCTGAACACGGGAGAAAGAAAATCAGGCTGGTTTTGCTATCATCTTCCTCTTTGGCCTGGGGCAAGTCACAGAAATCTCACTGTACTTTTGTTTCTGCAGCTATTTAACTGGTCTGACTGCCTCTGGACAGAGGAGGTTATCACAAGGTTATAAAGTTCCTTCATGTTCTCAGGTGGAAGATAGTATAGAAATGCAAATTTTAGTTTCTAGTTATAAAAAATAACAAGTGTTAAATCATGCTGTGAAAATGAAGTCACTGCTGGACACAGGGGTATTGTCTGTTCTGTTCCACTGCACCAAGTCATTTAAACTAGGGGTACTTATTTTGAGATGTATTCCAGTGAGAAAATATACTTCATTAAAATACCTCATGTAATATTTAATTACCTCCTTTCTTAAAAAGAACTTCAGTGTCTTCACTGTAATTTATGGAAGAAAAATTCAAATTATTAGCTAATTTGTTTTAATATGTACAGCGCTGAATGCAAACTGTTAGATCTGTCTTGTATTTATACGGAATAGAAAGTTGCTAGCCCAGACATAGTCATATCTACCACAAATAAAAATACCTTTGATAGTAACACAGGTGGGTATTGCAAATCATTTAAAAATATAAGGAGGACACTTGAATGAGATGTGAAAGATTTAAACTTTAACAGGTTTTGTACTGTGGGGCCTAGTGGACATATATTGACTGTAGCATTCTTGAAAAAAATAAATTAAAAAATAAAAAAAGCACACTTTTAATTTGCCTGTAAACCTTTGAAATTAGCTGATTACATTTTGGTTGAGGAGAAATTCCAAGGGTGAGACTTCTCACTGACTTCAGTAGACCTTGGATTAGCCTGTTAGGACATGAGAACATGCTGGGCTGTTTGTGCTGCCTGAAGCTGGTGCCACTGCCTTCCCACCAGTAGCAGTTCGTAACGCAGTGTACACATCCTCTCCAGCAATGGCCTTGCGTTTCTGTGGTGGAAATGCCTGTGTGCCAAGTTGTATGTGAAGTGCCCCTGTTTGTGCAAGGAACCAAGGAAAGATTGAAATGCAAGGCAAGCTTAGTCCATATGCATGCATTTCAAACTTGTGCTGAAAATAGTAATGCTTAGCTTTTCTCTTTTTCTTTACGGTTTACGTGAGCTGACATCGCTAATCTAATGCCATTGACTTTAACATATTAAAGTAAATGTTTACCAGCGACTGTCTCTCTATAACCCACAGACGTAGTACCTCAGTGCTAACAAGTGTTTAACAGTCAGTAGAAAAGGTTTGGTTGTTGTTTTGGTTTGTTTTTTAAAAAGTGGTGGAGCAATTCTTGGAAAAGAAAAATAGCTTCTTAAATCCAGTAGTAAATAAACTAATTCATGGTTACTGTAGACGTTAGTGATGACCTTCCTGTTCTTGCAGTCCACTCTTTGTCATCTTCAAGCTATACATAAAAGATAAGAATTAAATTGACTTTTAGAGGATTTTTCAAACTCATAGTGCAAATTTCTTTTTTAAAACATTACATGCAGATCTGTCCTGCCACCTGAAAGGAGGTTGTGGAGACCTGGGAGTCGGCCTCTTGTCCCATGTAACAGGCGATAGGACAAGAGGAAATGGCCTCAAGTTGTGCCAGGCGAGGTTTAGGATGGATATTAGGAAAAATTTCTTCACAGAAAGGGTTATCAAGCATTGGAACAGGCTGCCCAGGGAAGTGGTTGAGTCACCATCCCTGGAGGTATTTAAAAGACGGGTAGATGTGGCACTTAGGGACATGGTTTAGTAGTGGACTTGGCAGTGTTAGGTTGATGGTTGGACTCAATGATTTTAAAGGTCCCTCCAACCTAGGCAATTCTATGATTCTATGATTTATTTCATTTATTCAGGAAAGGCAAATATGCTGTAGGAGAAACAGTAGTGTGTTCTATTCTAACTAAGCATATGGATTAATGTTATAATGCAGCAATTAAAATCTGTTTTGAAATTTCTAGAAAGGAAAGTGATAGCAAAATTATTTAGTATTTGTTTACTCAGCGAGCACATTACTCAGGTACTCTGTCAGATTCTTACAAACACGCTTCTGAAATCATAGTTTCTCAGAGGAGTCTTGGCAAATTCCCAAATCTGTTGTAACTACAATTCATGTCCCAGAGGTGTTTAAAAGTCAAGACAAGGCAGTCTTCAAAAGCATGTGTGAAATGTCTAAGAATGTTATCCGGCAATGTTCGTTACATTTTCCTCAATTTGTTTCTATTTATTTTGTTCATCTTGTTGTAATAAAAATGTAGATAAAAGTATGTATCAAACTTCTTTGATTGTACTCTTTTTTTTTTTAATTTTTAAAAGGCTTAATTTATACTTCCTCTATTTCTGACCTCTCTTCCTACCCTTTTAGGTGTTGATTTAGTCATCTGGTGGAGCTGGTGCTTGTTTTGATGTCCAGTGCATTTCAAGTAGTGAATTAGGGTGCCTCATAACCGCCTCTATCCAGTCCTACCAGGTAGACTTCAGATTGCTCCCGGAGCAAGCTTATAGGGGTCAGTTTTCCAAAGATTAACTGGTCACAAGCAAGACTGAATATTGCATTTCCCTGTGTACAGCAGCCAGCTGTGGAATAGGGGAAGGTCAATGTGACCCGTTTACAATGATGCTTCGGTAGGTTTGGCGTAAAGACTGATACTTAAGTGGAAAAACGATACTCTACAATTGCTGTTGTCTGAAAAGCACAGATTCTGAATACCTTCACATGGCTCTTCCACAGTCACCAGGAGACATGCTGAAACCTACCTGGATATTGATAAACATTGTCAGAGAAAACAGGAATTATCAACAACATGAAAAGATGAAGCAGAATGTGCCTTCTAAAGAAAATTTTCTTTTTTTTCAAGGCTGCTAACTTTGGTACTGAAAGAAGTCATCTATATCAGCACAGCAGATGTGGTGTCTTCGTTCTGTTAGCTGGCCTTCAGCTAGCTAATTTATCAGAATAAGTAGTTCTGTGATTATCAGAGTAACTGAAGATGAAGGTAATACAAAGAAATCAGAAATGAAAGCAGTCAAGTTCTGAAATCCAGAAGCCAAAAACTCAGCTTGATGTTCGTGTACATAATAGGTACACTGTGTCATGTCATTAAAAATCCGTTCATATTTATGTGCCTGTGTTTACAGTACTTATACAGTCGGTTCCTGAACCTGTTGGTAGTTTGTATCAGTGTGAATTAGCTATGAGTTCTTGCTCTAAGGCAGGTTATCACCCATACGCTCTGTATGTGTTTTTTTCCAGTTTGTGAACAGGATGGATTGCAAAGCAGTTACCTTCCTGAAACAAGCTGCCTGAAGATAAAACTTACCTCTCGTGTAGCATTTGTTCAGGCCCCACGAGAACCTGCTTTTATATGGTGCTGAAAACTCTGAGGCTTGCAGTTCTCAGCCCCTCGCACTGGCTTCCACAGTTGTTCCCACTTGTTTTTACAATTCATCTGTATTCCTGTTTCTTGAAACCAGCTGTATTTCAGTTGCACCCACAGGAGCAGACATTTTTAGTCATCTGAATATATGAGCCTATTAGGAAAACTGAGCTGCTTTATTTTCAAACCTTGGGCTGACCATGGATGGTATCAACACTGCCTAACAATAAATGGTTGTTTAGTCTGATTTGCAGGCATTTTTTTACTGTCTCTGTTCAGAGGCTGTAATGCCTTAGAAGAAGGTTGGCAGAGAATAATAGAGCATAAAGGAGTTTGTTCCAGAAAACATCCAGGCAGAGCTGGGATAAATCACTACTCAGCTGGGACAGCACTCAGTCAAATGCATCCCTGGTGGAAAGAGGTGAGGGTGACCCTTAAGAGCTATTTTGAGAGGAATTCCAAATCTTGAGGACTTAATTAAATCATCTGTTGTAAGGACTTTCTGACGAAAAGAAGTTTGGTGCTGATGCCCCAAGATATAACTGGGGGTGGTAGGTTGCTGAGGCACTTTGGGAGAGAATCTGGTTCAGTGTTGAGTCTTTCATTTCCCTCCCCTCTAGGGTGACGTGCTCTGCACCTGCCTGGTCTTTTAATCTTGTTCTTGGATCAGCTGCAAGAGCTGGGTAAACTCTTGAGAGAAGAATTATGATGATTACGTGATAGCATGGCTGTGAATGTGTTTAAAAAGCCAGTTGAAGGCTTAGATTTCAGGAGGACAGTTCTGGAGCTTTCACATGGTTTATGGGAACCCATGCCTGCTTTCACTTTCAATGAGGCCATTAGCACGATTATGTAAACAGACCATGTCTGCCGGTCATTAACAGGTCTCTGTCTGGAGTGGAAGAGGTCCCCTTTCTTCTTTTCTAGGAGCACCTGAAATTTTCAGACTTGTTGTTCTAGTACAACATCCTTTTTCATATGTTCAGAATAGCTGACAAGTCCTGTCTGCTGTAAAATTACTGTCAGTGTAGTCAAGGCCATGCTGTCAACTGGTAAAAGTGGCTGTGGACCAGAAGGGTATCAACCCTCAATATGAGAACCCTTAAAAATATAGTCTTCCTCTTTCCCTCCAAAAAATGCGCTTTCAGCAGACTCTGACAGGGGCTGGATCCAGTCCGCTCCAGAAGTCATCATCCAGGGGTTAAAAGGCAGACAGAAAACATTTATGCTGCTCATGAGGCAGGATGAGCAAATCAAAATATTTCTGGTTTTAGAGGCTTTCCTTCTGAAGCAATAGTGTGGGTGATGGTTTTTTTTCAACTGAAGTTGATGAAATTTTATACCTTTGTGAAAAAGAAATAATTGCTGGGAAAGTCAGAAAATCTTTCAAAATGTACCTTTGACAAAAGAACCCAAAACATTTGGCTGCTCCTAATAGCATAGTTTAAAGGGAGAAGAGTATGCACTTTTTAAAAGTTGTAAATCTTAATTATACTCTACAACTACGCAATTCTCTTAACTTGCCTAGCCCTGCTAGTGCACAGATTTTATGGTAGCCTTTCCTTTGAGGAGCGAAGAGGTTTTGCATCTATTCCTACCCTCCTTCCGGGATGAGAACAGATTGCCTCCAAAGCTGTGCCAAGCTCCGGAGAGCCGCGGCGCCGTCAGATGCTGTAGGGCTCAGGGCTGCACAGGGAGAAAATCACATGGTTTATGGGAACCCGTGCCTGCTTTCACTTTCAATGAGGCCATTAGCACGATTATGTAAACAGACCATGCCTGCCACTCATTAAATAACGACAGGAAAAAGCAAGGAGATTCATATTTCAGCTGCCACCAAAGGGATGTAATTGTAGAGTACGCGGGCAAAATTACAGCTGGGGAGGAAAAGTTGCAGCCTGAAGCACAAATGTGTAAGTTACTCAGTGGGTGCAATACAGGCGTTACATGTAAAGAGCACACGCTAGATAGTGTTAAATCTTACGCGAACTTCCCCCAGCTCTTGCCTTGGTTGTGAAGATCATTTTCTGTGCCAGCAGAAACCAAAATGAATCCTTTACCAAAAATCTCTGCTCAGACTAGCAGCTTTTTAGAACATAAATACTTGCGAATGTTTCAAGAGCCTAAGCAGCAGCTACAGTCTAAGTACACTAACAAGATAAAAGGGAGGTTGTATATGAGTCCAAGACTCCCTGATGAGTTTGTAATCCTATAAGAATAAAACAAAGCCGTCAGTCATCCAGCTTTGTGCTGCAATGTCCATGCTTCTTAGCTGTCCATCAAAGGACACGGGGTTCAGCAGTTATTTGTGGATGTTGTGTTACAAAAAAACCGAACTAAACAAAATACACCTCTGAACTGAGTGGCACAAGCTATTTTTTGTTTGTATAATGAGCTGTAAATCTCAGTACAGCTTCATACGTTACAAACACCACCATGTTCACAGGAAAGGCACGAATGCAGTTTAAACCCAGACCTTTGAAAAGCACTTTTGCACCCTCCTTCCTCACACTTTCCCTAGCACAGTGGACCAGGCCTTTGTACTTGTGCTGGTCCGATTCATCTGTTTGCATCCGTGATTTGATGACATCCATGGGAGTAGCTAATCCCCAGGCCAGGACTCCAGCGAAACCACCAGAAAGCAACACAACGAGGAAACCTACAGGAGCGAAGGGAGGAGCAGTTAACTCAAGCCTTGTGCTGATAAGTTGTTAACTAACTTGGTTAACTTTCCTGGTTTTCAGCAGTTATTTTGTCCAGCTCTTGCAGTTGTGAGCTTTCAGTGATCTCACACAAACCGATTTCACAGCATACTCATTTTTGCAACCATCATACTGGCTTTTGCAGAGCCAGCACCTATTTTGACACTGCAGGAACTAGATGTGATGCAGCCTATGAGCACCCACACCCTCTTCGGCTGGGTCTGCTTATTTTTATAATTCTCAGGAAGATGTTCTTTGCCGAATATCATAGAATCAAAGAATGGTTTAGGTTGGAAGGGAGCTTAAAGATCATCTAGTTCCAAGCCCCTTGCCATGGGCAGGGACACCTCCCATTAGACCACATTGCTCAAAGCCTCATCCAACCTGGCCTTGAACACCTCCAGGGATGGCACATCCACAACTTCCCTGGGCAACCTCTTCCAGTGTCTCACCACCCTCACAGTAAAGAATTTCTTCCTGAGATCTAATCTAAATCTCCCCTCTTCCAGCTTGAAGCCATTACCCCTCATCTTATCACTACATGCCCTTGTAAGAAGTCCCTCTCCAGATTTCTTTTAGGCCCCTTTCAGATACAGGAAGGCTGCTATAAGGTCTCCCCGGAGCCTTCTCTTCTCCAGGCTGAACAACCCCAACCCTCTCAGCCTGTCTTCATAGCAGAGGTGCTCTAACCCTCTGATCATCTTTGTGGCCCTCCTCTGGACTTGCTCCAACAGGTCCGTGTCCTTCTTATGGTGGGGGCTCCAGAGCTGGACGCAGTACTGCAGGTGGGGTCTCACGAGAGACGAATAGAGGGGCAGAATCACCTCCCTCGACCTGCTGGCCACGCTTCTTTTGATGCAGCCCAGAATACGGTTGGCCTTCTGGGCTGCGAGTGCACATTGCCGGCTCATGTTGAGCTTCTCATCTACCAACACGCCCAAGTCCCTCTCCTCAGGGCTGCTTTCGATCCATTCTCTGCCCAGCCTGTATTTGTGCGTGGGGTTGCCCAAATGTCACCTACTCGATCTTTTCTCAAAGTGGATAGCTGGTTTTTGGAGACAAAACACAACCAGGAAACTGAAGTGTCCTTATGTTCTGCACCTGGACTTTATTTTCAAGCTCTAGGCTGATGCTGATGGCTCCTGGGAGGTTTGTCCATGATTCATTTCAAGTTACATATCCTATTTCTGCATCAAGAGGGTTTCATACCCGCATACCAGGCACCGTAAACACCCCTCCTGCAGGGAGAGGAGTAGCTGCTGAGGGACAGGGTCATGCGGACAAAGCCCTCACTCGCAGGCTGCGGGCACCCATGCCGGGAGGGCACAAATGGCCCCGTGGTGCCAGGAAGCAAACACACAGCAACCCTACGTGAGGACCGGATCTGGGTGAGGTTTTATAGGTACTGGGTGATGTTTGCCGAGAGCCTGATTTCCCTCTTAGCGTGGTACTAAATAAGCCGCTTTTACAGGTAATGCCAGATGCTTTCCGATACCTACCTGGTTTATTTTTCCCAGCTGGTGTGAGCCAGTCGCACAGAGCAGAATAGGTAAGGAAATATATTGCAGAAGAAGCACAATCCCTGCAGAGTAATGCAGAGCAGCCCTTGTAGAGACCGCAAAAACCTTCCTCCTTGGCGATCACCTTCAGACAGTGCAGAGACCCTCGGTACTTTGGCTTGGAAACAGGCGGGGGAGATGTGATGGAAGGATGTGGGTTCCTCTGAGTCTGCATGCGAACTTTAGCCACTTCACTAGGAGTCATCAACAGAACCTGTAACACCAGAGGATGGTATTTTAACCCTTCACACTTCAACAGTGTTTTGGTCCGCCTCCTGCAAACTCCTTGTCTGCCACCTTTTTAGGCAATAATATTGCCTGAAGGCAGCACATTCCAGCCTCCTCCCCTCTGTCTGTGCTAAATCCCACCCAGCTGCAGCAGGACACGCGTGTGAGGTGCGCTGTGCAGAGTAGAAGACAAGACAGAAATCAACAGAGGGTATTAAATACCTGGAACAACTTATTAAACCAGATGGGCACGGAAAGGGGGTGTCCTCAGCTATAGGGTAGCAGACATTTGGGCTCTTGTATGTATCTGTATTTGGAACCAAGGCCATAAAGACTTTAAAAAAATTAACCAGTGTTAAATAGAGTCATTGCATGCTAGGAAACACCTAGAAACCCGACCATCTGGACTGCTCTGTAAGAGGATTGCCTGTGACCGAGCATGCATTTCTGCCCAGCACGTCATCGGGGCGTGGGGGTGAGCTCTGCCGCGTTCGCAGCGCCTGCAGATGCTCACAGAAATCCATCTGCTTCAGGGAAACTGCTCCTGGATTCGGCCTCACTCACCTCCCTGCCCTGGGATCATGCATGTTTGCCAGGCAGCATCACTTCTCAGTGATGTCCCGTTGAGTTTTGAGTCCTGACTGTTTTGAGTTACGGCTTTCTCACATAAACACGCCATCAGAGCCACTTGGAAAGTTTCCTGCCCGGGTTGTTCGTCTTCCCTTTTCTGCAGTTGCTGCCAAGGTCCATGTCATTCTTAATAGTGTGTTCTTAAGTGTTTTGGCGCTCTAAACCAGGACTCGGCCACACCGCGGAGCCGACCAGCGAGGGGGCGGCACGGGGCAGAGCGTGACACCCCCCTGAGAAAACAAACCCACCAGGCTCGTTGCAGGCTCCCCGGACAGAAAACAATGACTGCATATCCAGCCTCCTGTGTTTGTGAACAAGATCTCTTGTTGTGCTTTCCCTTTCGGCTGTTTACCTACCCGGACGGCACCGGCAGCACCTCCGGCAAGAGAAACATCCAGCTTGGCCGGCTTCGCATCTGCAGCCCCGTATCGCAGCTTGCAGATGGTGCAAAGGAAGTTCTTGTACGCGCCAAATGAAACAGAAGAAATCACCGATACCGTGAGGACTGAGGCAGACACACCTTTGTAAAATCCCCAAACCTAGTTGGAAAGAGAGAAAAAAAGAACGCTTTCAAGAGGGAATGGCATGGGAAAGCATCTGCCCCAAAACACCGGCCATACATGGCTGCGCCAAAACTTACTCCCATCTTACAGCTCATCGGCAAAGCTAAATTTCATCCTGACCCTTCTACCAACAAATGGTTGTATGTAAATGCTGCCTGTCCCCCCCTAAACTGACAGAGGCAGCTCTGCTTCTCTGAAACAAGCCATCCGTACCTGGTATCAGCAGTTCTGATGAGAGGTACCTACTTTTTCTGTCCTGTATGTTTCCTGAATGCAGTGCCAAATCCCGTTGTAATGCCTCTCGGTCTGAATTCTCACCTAGGAATACAGGGACAACATTGAAAAATGCAGATATCAGATTAAAAAAAAAAAAATAAAAATCAATAAATGCCATAGCAGCAAACCAGGCAATTAACCATAAAATAGCATTGCCAAACAATTTACTTTGGTTTTTTTTTTTTTAAAAAGAGAGAAAAACAACACAACTAAATAAAGTGAAATATGTTGATGTAACAAAGATGAAAGCATTGCCATGGCACTGATTTTCTAAAAAGGAGGGGGAAAGCAAAAGGGCCTGTAGTCAAGAAACAAAGCTGCAACAGGTACCTTCACTGTGTCCAGCGGATAACCCACTGCTGTGCTTAGACCACCTGAAACAGAGAGTGTGTTGGAGATGGTTAACAGCGCACGTCGTGACAGACCGTGTTCCCCCGTCGCAGGAAGGCATTATGGGAACAGCAGAAAAATGCAGCTTCAGAGCCCTGCCGTGCTTGGCACCAGGCCTCTCCTGAGCTCCAGAGATGACATCTGAGCCAAGAATGACAGAGCAAACTGTCCAGATTTTTCTGCCTGACCAAGGCATGCTCAGAGAAGGAATTTGAGCGTCACAGGAACTTATCAGGAGGAATAACACCGCGGTGCAAGGCAGGACTGGGGGAAACACAGAAAGCACTGCTGCAGGAAGGTTGAAGGGGTGACTTGTACCATATTGGACTGTTTCTGTTCCCCCTCTCAGGTTAAGCAGTAACACATCTTTGGACTATGACCAAGCGCCCTTGCATGAGGTACAAAGCATCCCCACTCGCACGAGAGGTCTCTGGAGCAATTTTGGTTCTCCATGCTTGACTTGGAAATATTAAGGAATAAAAGCAGCGGTCACAAGGACATCTATAAAACAGGGGTGGTCCTCAAGCATTACAGGTTCTCAGCAACCTGTCTTCCTTGAAGGCAGGAGAGGTACTGCCGCTGCCTCCTGCACACCAGGGACCAAAGAAAAGGAGGCTGAGGGGAGACCTTATCACTCTCTACAACTACCTGAAAGGAGGCTGTAGCGAGGTGGGGGTCGGTCTCTTCTCCCAAGTAACAAGTGATAGGACAAGAAGAAACAGCCTCAGGTTGCAGCAGCAGAGGTTTAGGATGGATATTAGGAAAAATTTCTTCACAGAAAAGGTTATCAAGCATTGGAACAGGCTGCCTGAAGAAGTGGTGGAATCACCCATCCCTGGAGGTATTTAAAAGACGGGTACACATGGTGCTGAGGAACGTGGTTTAGTGGTGGTTTTGGCAGTGTGAGATTGATGGTTGGTCCCAATGATCTTAAAGGTCCTTTCTAACCTAGACAATTCTATGATTCTATGTCCCTTACCTACAAGAGCTGGACAAGCCCTTCAGGAGCCATGCAGTCATAGTATGTCTGGTGGCTCATGAGTTGGAAACTTCCTCTAATTGAGCCCTTCTTTAAAAAAAAAAAAAAAAACAAAAAAACAAAAAACAACCTTAAAAATGTATTAATCACTGTGGGCATTTCACTAGGCATGTTCACCTATGGTTACATGGCTGCTTGGGAGCTCTGAAAAGCTCCACTACATTTTGGAGAAAAGCAGCAGCTGCTGGTGTGAGTCACCAGGAGACAATCCTGAGGTGCATTACTCAGAAGAAAACAACCAACACCATCTTGCTTGCAGAAAAATGAGTTTTGTTCTGCAAAAATCTCTATCAAATCTGCCACCAGATAAATAGCAATGAAGACGAAAAATGGGCCAAGAAGCCACCTTCTGTATTTCAAAGCCAAAATGAGATCAGGCTGGAAGAGACACAGCGATGGGGGAATATACAGGCAGAGTAATACAGCCCAAAGGAGCAGTGCCTCTGGTCCAAGCAGAATGACAACACAAAAAGTCACCCAGGGCCACCTGTACTGTCCCAGATTCCCAGCCACTGGCCAGCAGCAGACTGCAAACACTGACCCCGCCAGCCAGGGAAGAGTAGCACATAAGTCAGTGTCAGCGTGACTGTGCTGACCTCAGAGGTGCGGTCCCCTGGCCCAAGAACGTGTCCCAGACAGGAAGGTTTGGCATCGCATCAGTTTCAGACTTCCTGAGCCTCAGAGGCAGTGGGTGCGGGCTGACCAGACACTGCTGATTCAGGGGCACCATGTGCCTTGCACAGCTAAGCCCTGGCTTGCTCCACCAGCTCAGGAAGGTAGGAGTCTTGTCTCATGCACGTCAGGTACCAAGGCCGATTTGGGTCAGTATTTGACAAGAAGTGTCCTCCCTTCCAGAGAAATTGCCCTGTTCACACATTAAGATGCAGGGACGGCAACAACATAGGCCAAAATAAAGCAGGTTTGCCCCAGACCAACCTATTTCCCATTGCTTCTCAGTCCTAAGGGCTCCTGCTCACCTTAGGTCCAGCAGGGACCAAATGTCTCCACTTGGGAAGAGACCATAAGCATAAATTTTTCACTGCTCCCACCCCAAACCTCCAAACAGCCACAGCCTGCCATGAACTGTGCTCTTTAAGAGCCAAAGCACTCAAGGCAGTGAAGCTGTCAGAGCTGAGGAGCTCAGCCAAGTCCATCAAAGGCTGAGGAAGAAGTGTTCTGCACAACGTCACGCAATATAAATAGCCTGGGACAAAGATAGCGTGACCCACACATGCCCTGTTTGCACAGCAGAATCGAATAAGGCCAGCAATGTATAGCATGCATAGGGGAGAGGGATCCTGTGGGAATCCCGCTGAGTAACACTGCCCCAGCTGTGATGAAAACAAATGGTAAAAGCAGGTGAATGATCTTCGCTGGGATGTGGTTAGCGATTTTTCATGCCTACTTTTATCTGAGAAGTTCTCAGGTATTGTGCAGAGGTTACGGCATCCCCTACACACACACACAGAGTGCAGAGACAGAAGTGGGTTACTCACAGTCTCTTCACGAGTCGGGCCACTTCGACCAGGCAATTCAAATACGGAGGGATCCTGGCAGGGTGGGCACTGCAATGGTAATTAGCACAGAGCGAGCGGCAGCCGTACGGAGCCCACCAGGCTGCATCAGCTCCGAGCTGTTGGTAAACCCCTGGCTGAGAGACCCGGGGAGAAGCAGGGATCATGGTCCATGCACTGGATGGGTAGACAGCAGCTTCCAAAGACCTTTACTTTGTGAAGAGCTGGGAACATAAGAAGTGGCCCATATCCTAACCAAGTTGAACTCCATCCAGTAACGTGACCCTGGCAGTGGCCAGCAGGAGCTGCTTTAGCCATAAGGACAGGGAGACAGCATGTACTATTTTGTCTAACCTTGGACTGCATGTGACTGGTGTGTAACCTTGCAGTAAGATGTGGAGAAGCCCAGGCATGCTGCAGACCCTGCTGCTCTACCACCACTGGGTGAAACTCAGCTTCCCCTTCCCAAACCTTTATGCCTGGCATAAGAGTCAGGTCATCCCCCGGTCACCAATAGCCCTAATCATCAATACCCATCCTCTGCCATGGCCCAGGCTGCTGCCATAGCAGGGCTAGAAAATATGCATGGGATCACAGGAAAATTCAAGTTGGAAGGAAACTCAGGAGGTCTCTAGTCCAACCTCCTGCTCAGCTTTATTGGCCGGGAAGGACATCCTTATAGATTAGCTGCTTTCAAGGACACCCAGCCCCATTTGAAATTATTGACAGTTTCCGCAGTCATTAAGCACGTTTCTCTCACATTCTTTCCATCTGGAGTTGCAGCAGGTCACTGTTTCCTGGGCTGAAGATGCTAAGCTTGTCCCATGGCCACAGAAGCAATAGCTCAGAGGAGATGCACAATATTTGTGCAGGTGCCTGAACCAGGCTGGATCATTACATGGGACTCAAAAGGGCAGCATCTCTGCTGTTTTTCAGAGGTGCTTACACCATGCTTTCTCCAAAACACTCTGAAAACAGATCAAGGTCACAAGAATGTAATTTACTAAACAGAAATACTGTTATTATCTGTGTTGCTTCTTGAGTTGTTTGATGCACCTCAGCTGGGTCTGTAGCCTCCTTGGGAACATGAAAACTGCTTCAGCTCTAACAAACACAAGCCATGAAACAAGCTCAGCACCGAAACCATCCCAGTTCTCACAGGAAAGCTGTCCCATCCCTGGAAGTTGTCCCACGTTGGGGCAGGGACCACAGCTCTGAAGCCCTTCCCGGGAACTTTGCACATGTCTATGTGCAAGCTCCCAGCAGAGAACAGCATGCCAGAAAACACCCCTGTCTGCCAGTGAAAAGCGCCTTATCCCTCTTAGAAAAACCCCAAGCTGGACAGAATGAAAAATCTTGCTCTCTGACACCCTGGGGTCAGAGAGGTGCGTTAAAACAAGCAAAGACATTTCCGATCCCAGCTGGAGCTCCCCAGCCTGCATCCTCCCAGGCTGAGCCCGTTTCCAGGGCACCCATGGGAGATGCTTGCTGCATGGCCGGGAGGTGCATGGTGCTGGCGCCCAGACAGGGAGACTTCACACAAATCATGGCCTCAAATAGGAGCGGGGCCAGAATGCTGAGGTGAATGACCACTCTGAAACTGTGCTTTCGACTATCCCCGTTCCCTTGTAAAAGAAGTTTATCCTTAAGTGGCTCAACTCCAACTGTGCCGACAAAAGCACAGGAGTCCAAGCAGCGAACGCAGTTGTCACCGCCCTGCTGAGCTGAGCCCAGTCATCAACAGGACGTCTCAGAGGAGGTTTGGTGAATCCTTCTGGGATGGACATCCCGTTGCCAGCCTTAGCACTGAGCTACCATCTCCACTGAGTACTTTAAAGTCAGCAAAGAAAGAGAAGGAGAAAGGCAAGCTGTCATGGAGGGGTTGGTTATATCCCCCTCTCCCATGAAAGGTCCTTCCCGAGCAGGGTCCCACAGCACCCTGGGGAAGGCCACATCCTGAGCAACAGTCACCTCCAGGGCTGGATGCTGCTGAGACACCAAACCTTGCCCCACTTGCACATTTTGGGTGATGAGCAATAAGGGGCTGCGGGGCAAAACTCATCGTGATCCTTCCCGAAATGCATGTCTGCACCAGGACCACAGGCTGCTCCAGGTGAGGGAAACTGCCAAATTTCAGCAGATCTCAAAGTGAGATCTGGCATGCAGGCTTGGGCTGGGCGTCTCAGCCAACTGGCCTTACCTGGCCTTTCTGGCAGCGGTGACCTCGAGGCTCTTGTCTTGGTACTTGATACTCCAATAAATCTGACAAGATGTCAGAAAAGAAATGAGACCAGTGGCTACAATTTGTTGTTTGAAACAAAGCTGGGTTTGAGCAGTACATGCTCTAAAACTGTCTAATATGAAATCACACTTTTCTCCTTTTACTTTTTCTATATACAGCTAACCTACTTTCTCTCAGATCAAAGCCTGCTACGTAGCATGCCTGCACTGAAATTACAATCACAACTGCAGATACATCTTAACATAAGATAATGCAAAGGTCGTTCATTCAGGCCTTCTTCACTGCAAAAAACCATGTCTCCATCCCTCCCGTCCCACAGATCACGTCCTCAACCCCCCAGAGCCACGACCCCGACACCCTGCCAGGACACCCAGGCACCAGACACGTGAGGTTTTGCTCTCCGGGCATTACTCGCCAGTTTGTATCTGCACGCAACTTACCCCACTTTGTCTCTTCCTATCAGAGTTTTGCCCTCTCCCGCTGCAATTGGACTGGAGGAGACTGCAGGGCAATGACCTCCGCTGACCAAATTGCCGCGCTGCCTCTCCAGTAGCAACGTGAGCCGGCTCTGATGACATTTTCCACTTAATAAAGAAGAATGCACTTTTAACAAGCAGCCCCCATCGAAAGACCCTCAGCTTGACCATTGAGACCTGCCCGCTAGCTGAACAAGAAGGAAACACAGCGATCTGCTTTCATCAACAAACATTACTTTATGTATTTACCTCCAATGGCCCCGGCAATGAAATCCATCCAGACTGAGTCTGCTGCCTTAATTATCCTGATTAAGCATTAGGGAGGTGGAAGAAAGGAGGATACCAGTTCGGTCTTTCCAGAGCCCCGCAGGTCCTTCAGAGACAGTGTGGTTTGCAATATGAATCACCTTCCTACTGTCTTCTCTTGCCTCTGGGGATTGTGAGCCTTGTGGATACTTGATGAATTTGTACACTGGAGGCAGAGACGGGAAGCCTGGAGCTGTTCCAGGAACACAGTGAATAAGTAATCCCGTGAAGCCCTGCAATGCTGCGCCAGAGCCGCTGTTCCCAGTGCCTTTCTGCTTGGAAAATCACAAGGGGTGGTGCCTTGCAGGGTAACGCTGGCTGTGAAGGGGCCATTCCCCGTTGTACTCATTAACCCCAGAAGACAGCCTTGCACACTTGTTTGCCAGAGGACGCTCTTGCCCTGTGCCATGGAGAAGTGGCATGGGCGGCTCTGTATGAGATGCCTCCTCCCCCCATGCCAGCCCACCCTTCCTCCTTCTGATGGAGTAGACCCCCTTCCCATCAAAGAAAATTCTTTGTGCACTTCCCAAGGAGTTTTCCTTGGCTTCCCTAACCCACATAGCTGACTCTAAACCCCTACCCAGATCCCCATGGATTATTACCTGCTCATTGTGTATACATGTGGTGAATCCCAGACATAAATCCAACCACATTCAAAGTGTTTGCTTCCCTTTCAGACCGCGGGGTAGTTTGCCCAGCCCCTGGAGGAGCTCTGCTTCTTCGCTTCTTGCTCAGCCTCCCAACCCCCTTTCTAATGTCAGCTCCTTGCCAAGTTCAGTGGTGGAGCAGGAATGATGATTACTGCTGCCCATACTCCAGTGTTTTGCCCCACAGGGGAGACGGGAGATGGATTTGGCCAGGAGACTGGTCCAGCACCTAATTTTTTCTTCCTAATCAACAGCCAGCCCAGGGTGGTGATCTCAGCAGGGGAAAGAGAAAAGTACAGAGGAAGACCTGCTGGTCAAGGAGAGCCGAGAGCTCAAGAAAATGCCATATTGCCTATTTTTGCACAACAGCCCTGTACCAGAGGGCTGCCACATCTACACAGGAGAGGTTAAGTTTTGCCCAGAGTGAACCTGGAAACCAAAGTCCCGGTGCAGTGAAGGGCTTGCCAAGTTGTGACCTGAATTATAGTCCTCTTGAAGAGGTTTCCCCAGGTCAGAGCCAAGGCACGTTGGCAGCAAAGGGAAAAGAAAATTTCACGGCGGCTGCCCCCCTGGGTTGGCTTCACAGAGGAGCTGAGGACCTTAGTCCCCAGTGCTGTCTCCCACACATTTCACAAGAACCTATTTCTCACTGAAATGGAAAAATGTGTCAGTGGCATATAGCACAGCTCAGTGTGAGGGCTCAGAGTTTCTGGGAACTGAAAATGAAAGGATTTTTAGCAATTTGCTTACCATAATTTCCTACATGTCCTTCCCTGAACACTTTCTGCGCTGGAAAGAAGAGTTTATTCCAGTGTAACACCATGCAAGGACAGCAAAAACTTAAAACCAGAAGTAAAATATTGTCTAGAGACATAGCAATGTAGCCACTAAAACACACTGGGTTATTCAGTAGCCCTTCCTTGTTACACCTGGTGACCACACAGGAGTTATTAACGGTTCATCAGCAGTCTGTACGTGCCAAGTGCGGGGAAAGGTGCCGTTTCCACTTCTCCCACCAGCCATTCCCGGCTGCTGTCCTTGCGGGCCCCCTCCAGCAGCGGGATCGAGTGTGGGACCTGCTGCGTCAGTGACACACGGGGACAAGGACACAGTCCCCTGCAGAGGGGCAGCCCAGGAGCCTACGACCTTCTGGTTCTTGCAGGGATCGGGCAACTTGCCGAGCTGCTCCAGCCCGCGCTGCAGCAGTCACTGCCGCCTTTGGGACCGTTGTTTAGACACCGCTGTTTGATACTGCTTTTCTGGGAGCTGCTTCCAGGCAAAGTGAAGAAACTTGTTATATTCCCAATATGAAAGCATCACCAAGCGTTCCCTCCCATCAGGTGGCCGGGGGTGTCGTGTAGCAGGGATTTTTCTATGTATTGCTGTGACCGGTGCAATATCAGCAAGAAAATAGAGACTGGCTGGCATATCACACTGGCTGACTGAAGCGTCAGACCTAATAAGTATTTCCCATGAAATGTCATGATTCCAAGCAAAATTTCTACCTTCTTTAGCTAAGCTGAACAGCTCAAAGGGGATCTTCCTCATGAAAGCTTCCGAGATTGTAAAAAACCAAACCCAAAAACCTTTCCTTTGCAACAGAAAATTAACCCTTTCTTAATTATTTTAACCTTCGTTCACACCAAAGCTTCTATCAAAACATTACTTTGCTTTATATAGCACAAAGCTGCTGCCAGATCCAAGCATTTTGATAACCTTGTGATAATGGTTTCGGTCACTTCGATGAGGTATACTGGGATAAGTCACATTTTCCACTTGACTGGAATTGCTCTGCAGAGGCTGTTCAGAAGGCAGCCATCTGAAAGAATAATATTTTGGGGCTTGAGACGTTTCACCTTGTCCCATGAAGGTGTCGCTGAGGGCAGCCAGCTCTAGAGGAATGCAGGCACACAGCTACTTTGGGGACGTTTGCCTCGACAGGGGCTTAGCAGGGTAACACGAGCCCCAAGCAAACACCGTCGCCACTGCTGTAGTCTCCAGTCCTTTGCTCCCGGGGTCTGGCCAGGACTTGGAGGCAAATAACATCCACTGCCACGCTCCTCAGCTGCGTGTGACCCGCTCTGCCCGGCCGCCATGCGATGGCGGTGAGGGCAGAGCCTGCTAGAAGAGGAGCCCCGTGCAAGTGCTGAAGTGTTCGCACACCAGCACGTATGGAGGAAGGTGTAATTCAGCATGAAGGAAACCCTGTCTGAGAAATAAAACCTGTGTTGCTGCGTTTGCTGTTACTCGCTGGCATGCCCCGAACAGTACAGACCAACTCCCCACTAAAGAGAGCGATCCTCAAGGCAGCGATTCAGCCTCCTTTACCAGGAATTCTCCTAGAGACATAGAGTCCTTGAGGTCTCACTGTCCTTCACGCCTTGCTGAAGGAGCTTTCTCCTTCATCCCCTCTTCCTCGGGTTTCAGAGATACCCTAGCTCCTAGATACCAACCACTTTAGAAACACCAGCATCCAGCCCCCCAGTGCCACAGGTCAACAGAGACAGCCCAAAAAATCCAGCCCAAAGAAATCTTGAATGACCAGGAAGAACTTCAAGATCAAATACGAGTCGTTCCTGTCACCCATTGTCACAATGTCCGAGGACTGACAGAGGTCACTGCTAGTCCAGCTTGCAAAGAAATGCCATGGTCCACGTCTCTGCAGGGATGAGCAAAAGTGCCTGGTCTCAACCCAGGCGGTTTTCTCAAAGCATGCCCCAGGAAATGACACACGAAACACATGCTTTGAGCCTCCGCAAGGGATAGTACTTCCCTAGAAATAACTCACAAGTCCTTTCCTCCAGTAGCGAACTCTTTAAGAGTGATTTGTTCAGAATGGGTGAATTTCACTGGGGATTTTGAGAAAGCGGAGTGTGGAAGGTGCTGTCAGATGAAAAGACAGAGCTGACGATATGAAGCAATCTGCAGGAAATTGTGAAACTGAGTGATAGAAAAGTGAGGAAGGCCTTAATTTTGCACAGGGCGTGATGGACAAAACACTCCATTTGCTTCACAGGAGGAGGCAGCTGTCTACCCACCCTGGCTCCACGGCTAAAGCGGCAGCGGGGTTAGAGGACTGGTACAAGTGTATGCAGCACAAGGAAAGGTGGGGAGGGAGGCTTTAGGTAGGTAATCAATGTTAAGTAACATTTAGGTGAGACAAAAGGACAGGGGCATCCCTTTACCCCTCTGCTTCCATAGATGACTCCCAGGACAGTACCAACTCCATCCATCCTGCAAAGCCTGTCCTCTTTCGCCTCTGCAACCACCTGCTAGCTCGTTGAGGCAGATTTGCTGAGAAAATGTTCCTGCCTCGTTTCCTGCCATAACGTGCTGCGTTTTCTGTTCTCCTCCCGCTCTGCGATATCACACTCACACTCATATCCATTATTTCCTGTCCAATTTATTTTAGAAAAATCCTTGACTGAAGAGACTGTTCAAACAGCGTTACCCTGCTACGTCACCGGGCTGTTTGCACATTGCGGAACGGGAAAGAGTGACACCAGCAATCCTGAGCTGGCAGAGCCTGGCGCTTGGCTTGCGTGGCGGTGGGTGGAAAGGGGGGTGGAACCTCCTGGCTCCAGCTGTGTTACAGATTTTCAAATCAAAGTGTCTCATTGTCCTTTATCTCAGGTACTAATGAAAAAAACCCAATAATTCCAAGGACTCAAACATTCGCAGCAGGAATTTCACAGCAAAACAAACAAAACCAGTAAGGAAAGCACTCTGAGCATTGGCAACTGCATCGCTTTTAGCCGGGTATAAGTGATCAGTGATTTCACCTCTGGAAAGCTGCTATAAGGTTGTAATGTTTCTACATGCACTTCCAAGGGAATGGAAAATAATACATTTCCAAGAGGCCTGAAGATGATTGCAGTAATTTAAGAAGTGCCACAGATTTTCTGGCTTTGGGCAAGTCACTCAATCTCCCTGTACCTAATCTTCTCATCAGCACCACTGGTGTGCTGTACGTCCACTGCCGTGAAGCCGCTGCAAGGATTCAGGCACTTCTCAGAGAGCCACAAGTCTCTGTTCAGGAGTAAACCCTGGGAAAAGGTGGAAGTAACAACATCAGCACGCAGCCGACACAAACACCCATGTGAAATTATTTTTATATATATATGTCTATATATTAAAAATGGCATTGCTGTCATGGTTCTTTCTTTTTAAGTGCTATGTAACTCTCCCCCCAACCCCCCTAATCTTTACAATAAGAGGAAGTGTGACAGTGCACCACCTCAGCCAACTCCTGTACAGGATTTTGTGCCAGCCGACATTGCTAGCCCGTGGGAAGGACGGACTCCTGGCTGCGATGGAGGGAGGGGATGTCAGGACTGTTATTGACATTCCGATTGCACTTTGAGGCTCTTCCCAATCTCTCGCGCACTTTCTGCACTTTAATGAACAGAAAATGTAGTCAGTGACCTGGCAGCAGGCTTGGAGAGCCAGGAGCAGAGGGAGGCACTCACCTTCCCAGCCTCCTGTTCCCCACCGAGCAATAATGTACTCTTGATTTGTCATGATGGTATTAATGTACAACCCCCAACCTTTTCAGCAGGGGTAGTTCGGGCGTTAGGCAGTAAAACATAGCTGCTGTGGTAGGAACAGTGGAAAGACCCAAATCCATGGATGATGCTGTTGCAGTACCAGTGCTCTCTCCAGAGTCTATGGCTCTGTATCTTTTTCTCCAACGTTCTCAAAGTGTGTCTCCCTCAGATCTCTGCTGGACACCAGTGAAAAATCCATGAGATGCTACATCATTTTGACTAGCTGACAGTCTGTCTTCCCTTTGGAACTATCTGATTTGATGTGATTTAACAACCTCAGAGCTACTTGGAAATTTGGAAGAAAACTCAGCTCTAGAACCATAAAGCATTATTATTTAGGACTTTGATATCAGCTGCTAAAATCACGTGGGAAAGATTGTTATACTTAACTGGCAAACCTGGCACCAAAGAGTTCAGAAAACAGAACTTTTTCAAAATACCAGCATTATTATGAGCTTATGTTAAGAGGGGATATATACAAAAGAATTTGAGATTTTTTTATCTTGCAGGAGTGGCAAACAAGTGAAATTACGCTGAATTAATTAATGCATTCAAAAAAAAACCCCAAAGCATCTCCCTTTAAAAATTCTGCTACAAAGCAAGTTTAATTCCAGTGAAGATTTCCATATTGTTGGGGCCAAAGAGCTACTGATATCCATGCTATCTTGATCAATACTAATTCAGGGATCTCTGCCGTAAATCTCTGTAAGCAGTGTACACAGTCCTGGTAGAAATATAGGACATCAGCAAACATTCAATTCTGTGCCTCCAGTATCAACCTGACCTTTTCCATGGGCTTGAGCTGGAGAAAAATTTGAGGTCTAAGCCAGAAGTTTCCGTAGCTTTTGCAGTAGCACCTCCAGCATTAGCAAAGAATACCCAGACACCACTACTAACAGTATTGGTCTCTGAATATCATATGAAGTTCACAGCCTCGCTTATCACTCTTGTCTTTTCCCTGGCGTTCGTTCAGGAGCTGCATGAATGCCCATCTCACAGAGGACTTGGGAAGTTTCTGCAAAGGCACATTAGTCATTCTGCTAAGCCTGTTCTTTCAGTTTCTGAGAAATGGGTGCCTTTTCTGTAAGACTAAGGCAACAACAAACATATTCCACATGACAGCTGGAAGCTGCCTTGAAGACAGGCCAAGATATTAAAAATATGTCTGTGCATAAACCTTAGCGGCGTTGCCTCACAACTCATTCCCAATTTTTTTTGGCTATCTCTTCTCATTCGTTGCTGACTGCTGCACCATACTGTGTGTGTACACTGGTGAATAACTTAGCATTTAGAGTCAGCTGGAGACCTGGTCTCCCAGTCGTTGACTTTGCATGTGGATACAAACTGTGCCAGAAGATTTCAAGTACACGGTGTTGAAAGTATATTTGTATAGCTGTTGGCGGTGAAAAATCATTTGCCTTACAGAAACATTCCTGTAAGAATAGGGTGGCTTAAAAACAAAGACAGGAGGCGGGCAGAGGAGGTTCTCCTCCTCGCTCTGCCTTCCGGTCCCCAAGGACAAATCCCTTTTGCCAGTTTCCTTATCTATGAAATGGGTATAACTGCACATTTTTACTTCACAGAAGTAGCCTGAGGATTAGGTTATATTGTCTGTAAATCCAGACTGGAAAACGCCATAAAGATGCCAACTACTGAGTTTTTATTTTCCTTTTCTGAATGATTTCCCAACAGGTTTTGCTCACTGTCACCAGTCACAAGTATATTTGTGGAGTGACTGAGTAATATGCAGAGGGAGAGATGGGTAAAGCTGCTTGGCTGATAGATAGTGACTAATTCAGGTAACTGAACTCAGGGCCCACCCTCTTATCTCAGCGTGCCTCTTCGTGGTCTCTGGCATCTTAAAACTGTGCTGCCAAATAGCCTAGCAATTGGGTTCTGCTGGAGACCTGCTCTCCGCATGCTCTCTGCTTGCACACACAAGGTCTTCTGTTCTTCCCCAGGGGAGGCCAGCAGCAAAGAAATGTGCTCCACCTGCAGCAAACATAAGAGGACGAAGTCCTCATAATATTTCAGGTACATTGGACTCAGTTCCTTCCCCAAATATACACGAAAAAAATAATTATCATGTCGTAGCCATCACAGTACCAGCACAGGCCAAAGAATGAAGATGGGGCTTTTGAAGAGAGAAGAAAAGTCCCAGTCTGGGGGTGTGTTTGTGTAGGTCTGCCCTCTCCAGCCTACTTGCTGACTGCTTAAAACAAACATGACAGAAGAGGAAAAGATTCAGCAGTTCAGTTAACAGAACTCAAAGTTTATATGATCTTTGAAATTAAAGGTAATGCCAAGGAAAAGACTTTGGACTGATGCCTGTAGGCAGCTTTTTCCCATTTTTCACTCTGTTCGTTTCTCATCTGCTTCCAGGGAAGCACCCAGGGGGACTGGCTATGGATTTGTATTTCAAACGAAGCACGAGACAGCTGATTATGAACAGGGATGGATTCTTCCTCAGAGTGATCGTAAATGTTGTTGACTGTTTTAAGTGCACGTTATGCTTCTTCCTCTTGCCTTTTCCAGCAAGCCAGTATATTTAAAACCAATAACCCAACTAAAACGCTCCTCTGCATACACAATACATATGGAGCAGAGGCTGAGACAAAGAACAGAAGGTGCATGTCAGAACTTGGCCGCTTCAGCTTAAAATGACGAGGGTCAGGATTTCCAGAAGATGCATGCGCCCAGCAATCAAAATGTTTCCACTTCACTGGGATAAAGCATGGAAAGTTGGAGCTATACCAAACTTTTCAGGGCATTTTGCAATTTACAGCACACTAAGCCACTCCCCTCCTGCAGCACCTCTCAGTCTCTGCCTCTCTCAAGCTCAACACCTCAGACATTAGCGTAGACAGTTGTTCATCAGCCAGGTTCATGACTTCCCTTGGAACAGAAGGGGTCTCACATCCTGGGATCCTGACCAAGACATTTGGGGGGATCACAAAGCCCCTACCCATCACCAGATCTACAAGCAAAGCAGCTCTGTTTCAACAGCACTTGACTCTTGTACGAATGCATCAGTTACATCTCGTGCTTTGAAACACCAGTCTTATCAAGGGATTTTATCAGGCTGGGAAGTTTCAACATTTGATGTACAGTACCTTTGAAGCCAGTGGGATAATGACATCAGAGAATACCCTAAAGCCACCCAAGGTCATAAAGTTAATGGATAATAAAGGCATCTAGTCCCCTATGAATAATGCCTTAGCTGCTCTCTCTTCAAAGACAGCTGCATCCCGAGAATCTGCAGTATCCTCATGACCTGACTCAATAACATAACATTGAGTGGGGCAATGAGTACAACAAGTGGGGCAACGAATACAACAGTGTTTAGGAAAACAAAGAAAATGGACTCCAATACACACAAAGATACTCAGAGAATTCACCTGGAGAAGAATCTTTTTCAAACGCTGGGTGTTTCCACAGAGCAGCTCAGCTTCTAAGTTTTTCTTATGCGCTTAATAGTATGTCCCACTGTTTCTCTCATTTCACCATTTGGATTTCGTTTTTGCTGCTTTACATGGTCAGCCATTCGGTGAAGCACTACCTGATCTTCAAGCCTAGTTGTGCTGGACTGCAGCCTCTGGAAAACTCAAGGTCTTCCTTGCAAGCATTTTGCTAGTGTAAATGTAACATTCACATGGCTGCGTGCACATGATCTAAATGCCATCCAGGTTCACACCATAAACAGGGCACAGAGAGAATGCTGCTGCCCCAAAAGGTCTTTGAAGAGGGATTCAGGGAGCCCAAGTAGGTGCTTTGAGAAGCTCAAAATCCCGTCCCAGCTCAAAATAAAAAGAGAAACTGATGCATTTTTGTGGGTGACGTGATGAGTACCAAAGGTGTGGTGATGCAGCAGTGCATTACCTTAGAAGATAAGGAAAGGGCTGAGGGCAAAAGGCCGTATGAAAGGAAATTCTCCTGCCAGGTAATCCCAGAGCTGGTCTGGGGAGCAAAAGAGGCCCCCCCCATCCACCACCCTCCACATTGTAGTGGGACATGTCTACTGGGACACGGCCAGTTATTGATGCCAAATTCACAAGCAAACAGAAAGATTTTGAAACACCTGAGTCAATAATGTGTATTTTACTGCGTGCCATTGCCACCAGAATTTCTGTAAGTTTGTCACAACTCCACATTTCTGTTCCTTTCCTGCTTCACTCTGCTTTTGCTGTTTCTCTTCGTGTTTCATTTACCTGCAGTGTTAATTCTGCCCTGCTGCTTCCTTACTCTCCTCCTTGTTCTCTTCACCTCCCTACTCTCTCAGTTCCCTTTCCTGGGTTTCCGTTTGGGCTCGCCTTGTCCCAGATCACCCCTGGGTGCCATCAAGGGCAGCAGGCGGCCAGCAGAGTCACTTCTTGCCACAAGAACAAAGGGAAACCTTCTCTCCTATCTCACCCCTGCAACATCACCTGCAAAGCCTCTTCCACCTGAACTGCCACCATTCAGACCTAAAAGACAACAGGACAAAGGGAAGAGGGTCTTTGAAGGATGACGTTAAATTATAACTTCAACCATTTCTCTGAGACACATGGCAGTGCTGCTGCTCTACATGCTGGTAGGTCCTATGTGTTTCCCAAGCCACCATCAGCTCTTTCTTTTCTGCTTTCTCTATTTGATGAGCCCACATTTCACCATCCAGCAGGGAAGCTAAATGCTCCCAAAGAAGAAGAAAGCAGGGAGAGCACAGCCCCTCACTCCAGCTCTCTAGGGGATGCAGCCCAGCCACTTGTAAGTTGTGTTTGGATCTGCCTCAGCAGAATAAAAGGAAAGGCGGTCACAGCTGAGCCGCATCTATGGAGCCTGAAGGGCACAAGAGCTCCCAACAGACGTCTGAGTCACGCTCTGAGCTGGAGGCATCGCACATCAACAAAGCGGATGCAAGATCAGACATAGCTTTTGAACTATCTAGAAAAACAGCCTGGGTGAAGAGGAGAACCATTAAATCTGGGTTTCCTTGAGTGTCAGGTTAGGTCTCCTCTCCAAAACTGTATCTGTACTGCACACGTAAGGCCCTAGATCAACAGGTAAAACGTCTGGCCTAGGTAATACTACCAAATTGTAAGAGCTATACAACTTCCTTCCCTTTATCACAAAGCTCCTGTGGAAGCCACACACAAATATAAGCAGCTGTATTGACTCACTGTCCCCCCCACATACAAGCTTAATAAACTCCTCTACATTCACACAACGTTGCCCCACGAGTGTAACTTGAACTGAAAACAAAACAAAACCCCAAGCAAGAAAAGATGAACAAAAGGGAAACTCCCCAGTGGGACTAAAGCCATGCTCATTCCTCAGTGAACCAACCCGCCACATCTCAGGCTTTATACCAAGGAGCCCTTGATGTTCTCTGTGCTAACTTATAAAGCGTCCCCCAGCCCTCTTTGAAGTCCATGCCTGCTGCAGCGGGGTTCGGTAGCATCGACTGAAACATCCAGTAGCATTGAATACAGCTTATTAGGAACAGCTCAAGCATGCAGGAACAAGACGGGCCTTTGGAGGTTGCAGCAACCTGGGAGGGGCTGCACAAACATCGACAGCAAGATTAGAATTCAAGTGATCTTGACAAACTGGAAAAACAATCTGGAAAAAGCAATTTAGCATGGACAGTTAGGAATAACTATGCGGAAAGAAACTGCCAGTACGAGACAGGGAACGTTGTGGCACGCAGCTGATCTGCCGAAAAGGGTCTGGGCCACATCATGCGTCACAGGTTGCCCGTAAGTCAAGAATGTCATGTCATGCTATGTTACATTATGTTATGTTACATTATATTATGTTACGTTATGTTATGAAAGGACTCTTGCCTGTGTCTGACCTCATACTCAGAAATATGAACAAGAATGTTGTCTGCAAACACCCACGGTAACCTCCCATTACTCACTCAGCAAGGCCTTAGGGGTCAGTTCAAGAACTCAAGATCAGCTGAAGAAAGCAGGGTAAGAAGAATCAGAGATCAAAAGATAATAATCAATATAATTCAGAGAAGAAAAGACTAAGATTTGAAACTGCCTTCAGATAACGTAAAAGGTGCCTGCAAAAAGAGAGGTAATAAATCATTTTCCCTGTCTGTTGTGGGCAAACATTAAAATTACAAAACACTTCCGGTGGAGAAGCTAATTCCTCTGAGGGAGATTGCCTGGGAGATCAGCGGATTTGAATAACAGATTAAAAACACTTTGGCCAGGAGAGTTTTAGGCCAAGCTGATTCTTCCAAGGCTTGTGCTACAAGACAGATGCATATAACATCTGGACTTTCACCTGCAGAGCTGTGCGCATGATTGCGGTTCTTCTTGCACGTGCCAGAGCGCACAAGATTCCCAGAAAGCCACTTCCATCTCTACTTGGAGTAAAAGTTTAAGGAAAAAGGACTGGTCAGGGCTTCCTGTCCGATTTCCAGGACTGGCGGCAGGTGTATGGGTTCAGCAAGGTCTAAGGTCCCCGTTAGGAGGTGGAATGGTGTGTGATGCTGCAGGACTGGGCAGCTCCCAAAGTCATCGGTGTTGCGGCAAAGGGCAGGGCCAGCCCACCTACCTGCTCTCTAATCCCAACTGGTTCTCCCCAGCTGGGACAGGTATGTGCATCAGGGAATCCAAAGCATCCTGGAGACACCAGAGGGCTTGATTTGATTTGACAGTGTCTAGAGATGAGAAGGAACCAAAATGAGTGTCCTGAAGATTGGAAGAAGATAGGGGAAAGGTCAGGGATTCACTGAATGCTTTGCATTTCCATCTTATCTGTTTATTAATTGTAATGATGGTCCAAGAGCTGATAAATCTGGGGCAGGTTCTCAGGATTTGTTCTGTAAGTAGTAGTTTCAGACCTCCTTGGAAGCACCCTTGTGTTTGTTCGTTTGTGTTTTCTTGACACAGAAGGTAAAAGCTGGCTTGATTTTTAATATGCTATTCCGCTGCAAGATTTTATGAGCTTCGTATTGACCTGGTACACCTAGAAAAGTACTGCCGTACCATGGAAAGCAATTAAAAAAGATTAAATAAAAAAAGAAAAAGAAGAAAATCCAGCTTCTTTTCCGTTCTGCTTCTGGAACTTACTCTCTTAAATGCTGACTTTGCAGGCCCTGAAGAGATCGTGTTACTCTAAACAAAGCTCGAATAGGCGACCTATTGTTCTAGGCCACTGGTATTCCCCTTTCTCAGACATTGCCCGCAGAAATAACACGCAGCTTAAACGGGGCTCCCTTTGGAAACTGTCAACAGCTCGAGTTTCCCATTTAAAGTCTCTGGCATCGTGGCACCCTAAAGCCAGGTAATGTTAGTAGGAAAGTAGAGTTCATACAAAACAAGAAAAGCCTGTGGGGAGGGGAGAAGCCTCTTCCGCAGCAGGAAGCACAGCAGCAATGCGTAAGACCAAGATCCAGGGCTCTGCCAAGCCCCAAGGGCAGCAGGCTGCTGATTTGGGGATTTGACCATCAGAGGTAGGGTCTCATCCCCGCTCTTGCAGCTGAGCCGTGAGGGCACAGAGTCCACATCCGCTGCTGCATCCCTTCCTCACCTCTCTGGGACAACACTGGGTGGGGGAGTCTGGTTACAGAATCACGGTTTAGGTTGGAAGGGACCTTTAAATATCACCTAGTCCCAGCCCCCTGCCCTGGGCAGAGACATCTGTCACTAGATCGGGTGGCCCAACGCCCCATCCAGCCTGACTTTGAACACTTCCAGGGACGGGGCATCCACAACTTCTCTGAGCAACCTATTCCAGTGTCTCACCACCCTCATCGTAAAGAATTTCTTCCTTACGTCTAGTCTAAATCTACCCTCTTCTAGTTTAAATGGTTACCCCTTGTTCTATCACTACAGGCCCTGCTAAATATCTCTCTTCATCTTTAGAAGTCCCCTTTAGGGATAGAAAGGCCACACAATAAGGTGTCCCTGGAGGTTTCTCTTCTCCATGCTGAACAACCCCGACTCTCTCAGCCTGTCCTCACAGAAGAGGTGTTCCAGGCATTTCACCCTTACTAAAAGGAGACACCTCCTCTAAAGTCCTCGCCACATCAGCTCCACCGCCTTTCCAACCACCAGCGCCCAGGGACGCCTCACCCAGAGAGCCAGATTCCCCCGGGCAGCCTCCCCGAACCACCCAAAATAACTCCGATGCTCCGCAGGAGGGATGCTCTGCCCCCTCTTCCCCGCCCCCATCCCGCC